>CM055127.1:309420067-309820067 GCA_029206835.1 Rana muscosa | reverse complement strand
GCCACATCCTTCTCCTCTGCTCGGCAGAAAAAAAACTGAGGCTGCTGACTGCAGGTAGGAGGGTTACGTACGGAGGGTTATGTACAGAGGAACCGTCCCCTGGGCGGGGCTGTTCAACTCTGTTAAAGTTACATGTTTTAAGATAAAAAAACATGTTCTGCCTAGTCCTCTCCTATGAACAGGAACATAACCCACTTTGTCAAGATTTAAGGAGCTGTGTCCGTCCATGGACAAAAAGAGAACTAGAAGATTGTTTTTAATGGGAACCAAGTAAATCTACATAAAATGAGAGCGCAGGCTGAGGCTACACATTGTTACATACTTTCCTAGAGCACTGGGTTGGTTTGAGCAGTATCTTACTTTGTTATACCTACACCAATGATTTTATTTACTACATAAAAAATACTGCCTGAGATATAAGCCTTATAAAAAATTAGTTAATACTAAATTAAAGTAGTATATCAATACATGGGAACTGAAAAAAGTTGAAATCACTTTAACCAGTAGAGGCCCGCGCTATAGCCGAATGACGGCTACAGCGCGGACCTAGAATGCCGGGAGGACGTCTATTGACGTCGTTCCCTGAGCGCGCATCGGGGAACTTCTGTGCCCGCCGCATCACGCGGGTGCCGATGCGCGTGCCTGGCGGCCGCGATGTCTGCCACTTACCCGCGATCGGCATTTACAGAGCCAGAATGTGGATCTCTGTGTGTAAACACAGAGATCCGCGTCCTGTCAGGGAGAGGAGACCGATGGTGTGTCCCTTGTACATAGGGACAACCATCGGTCACCTCCCCCAGTCAGTCTCCTCCCCCCACAGTAAGAATCACTCCCTTAGGTACACTTAACCCCTTCAGCCCCTTTAGTGGTTAACCCCTTCACTGCCAGTGTAATTTTTACAGTAACCAGTGCATTTTTATAGCACTGATCGCTGTAAAAATGACAATGGTCCCAAAATGGTGTCAAGTATCCGATGTGTCCGCGATAATGTCACAGTCACAATAAAAATCGCTGATCGCCGCCATTACTAGTAAAAAAATTTTTTTTATAAAAATGCTATAAAACTATGCCCTATTTTGTAGACGCTATAACTTTTGCGCAAACCAAACGCTTATTGCGATTTTTTTTTACCAAAAATATGTGGAAGAATACGTATTGGCCTAAACTGAAAAAATTTATTTATTTTTTTCTAAAATTGGGATATTTATTATAGCAAAAAGTAAAAAAAAAGTGTTTTTTTTTTTCAAAATCGTCGCTCTTTTTTTGTTTATAGCGCAAAAAATAAAAACCGCAGAGATGATCAAATACCACCAAAAGAAAGCTCTATTTGTGGGGAAAAAAGGACGTCAATTTTGTTTGGAAGCCACGTCGCACGACTGTGCAAATCTCATTCAAAGCGTGACAGTGCTGAAAGCTGAAAACTGGCCTGGGCAGGAAGGGGGTTTAAGTTTCCAGTAAGCAAGTAGTTAAAATGGCTGGATACTTCTATTTCTATTGTTCAAACTATAAAAACATGTCTTTGTAAAAGGCATAGCCTCGTTTAATGTGCAAACTGAAAAGATGGTGGCACATTTCTTTTGAAATGTTTATGCAAAGTCATGACTGCAAGCAATGAGGTACAATAATGAATTGTGTGTTTTCTTGCAATGCAGAGAAAATACCCACCATAAACAGTTTACTACACAAGATTAGAGGACACTTTTTAATTTGATCCAGCATACATTTCAGGCTTGAGACATGTTTTCACATAACCTTTTATTATTTCATCCACTGTGCAGAGTGTTGAATTTGGATACATTTCAAGCAATTAGAAACCAAGTCTCATCTGTTGATTTCATAATAACATGTCAGTTAAATGTAAAAGATAATGATGCTGCGATTCAATTCAGTTTGCAATAAACAGGGCTCCGTTCAGTGATGATACTGCAGACAGATTACAAGCAACCCCGTGGCAGCAAACTGCTGTAATTCTAGATAAATGATTCCTCATTACATGAAAATAATAACGAGGTCACCCATCAAACAGCTTCCGAGATTAAAGAACCATCAAACAGTGTAGGCATTTCTTCTGCAATATGCTGCCCAGTGTAATAGCCTTGGATTGTTGTTCTTCCCTTAAAAAATATCCACAATACAACTCTAAATGTCTGTCAAAGTGATTCGAGATCAAACCTGAGTTGTGATATTTTCATCAATTGTACAATTTACCAGCTAACTTCCTATTCAAGGGTTTAGTTCATCAGCTCTTGAACCCTTTGACAAGTATATAAAGTTTGCAGCTTTTTGCAAAATGCATTTGATCTTGTTAAAAACTTTTAGTAACTCTATTCAATGTTTACATGCTACCTGCTTGTTATTGTGCAGGCAGCTCAATCAGAAAGATTTGATTGATCTACTAATAAACTACTGACAGGGAAAGCGATCACTACCAATAGCAAGAAATCAGGATACGTTGCTGAATATCTTTCTTTGTTTTATAGGGATACGTTCAAACATATGTAGCAGATGACATCCAGAAAAGAACAACAAATTATTTGTAGACCAAAGACCTACATACAAAAATGCCTAGGCTTTCACAAGTGTCCAACATGTAAGTATTAACTAGCATTTCTCCAGAAAAACATTTGCAAACATTTGAGTACAAGCCCTCCTTATAACCACTTCCGGACCGCCTTATAGCTGATTTTACTGCTACAGGGCGGCCCTCCTGTGCAGGATCACGTATATATATATATACACACGCGATTCTGCACTACTGCCTACAAGGAGCGCACGCGGGCCACTTCTGCTGTGATTAATCACAGCAGAAGCCAATCTGTGGGTGCCAGGCACTGTATGTCCACCGGAACCCGCCAATTGTTGGCAAAAACACACAGAACGGAGATCTGCCTACGTAAAGAAGGCAGATCCCCATTCAGACAGGGGGCAATGGATGAATTTTAAATCTCTGTAAAGCAGGGAATAAAATCAATTTCTTCCCCTGGTAAAAGCAGCACATACAGTACACAAAAACACTGGCTAGGCACACAGTTAACCCTCTGATCGCACTAGATGTTTTTTTGTTTTTTTTAATTCTCTTTATTAAAGTTTTTTGCGTTTTTGAGATACAAAACAGGGCCTTTGGGGCATACCCCGGCCAATCCTTGCACATAACCACGTGCACATAAAAGAAAAAAAAAAACAGAGGACAACTTATCATCACATCTTAGCATTAAATATATCTAGCTAACTTAACAGGGACACCTCTCGGGGTACACATGGTAGGATTACAACAGGAGTTATTATTCCTTGCGGGACCTCTACTTGTTCCTAGATGTCTGGGTTGGGCTTATCAGGAGCATGCAGTGGTAGGTGCTATTAATTTGAGCGATGCTTGCACCTCCATTTATTTATTCAGAGTACGGACCTTAGCTCCTATCAGGACTGATAAGTACAGAGGAGATCTTACGAGTTACTCCTCTTGAGGTCGGTCATCTGTTGTGGACTCTGAATCAGTCCACAGATGCCAGACTTTTTCATATTTTTTGGGGCATCCACGAGACAGATACGTCGCTTTATAGAGGGGCACCACTGTGTTGACTAGATGTTTCCATGAGGTCAGGGTGGGGGGGGTGGTTGACTTCCACTTCAGTACTATGGCTTTCCTTGCATAAAACAAGAGGATACCTATTAGGGTACGTGGGGCTTTGGCAAGTGCCAGTTGCCCCACCAGGCCAAGGAGGCATACACTAATTGTCAGGGGAATAGAAATGGTAGTTAGGCTGTGGATAAATTGCGTTACCTCCCGCCAATAGTCCCGAATCTGTAGGCAGTCCCAGAATATGTGTGTGAAATCTGCAGGAGTATCAGAGCATCTCCAGCAGTTAGCTGGCAGGGCCGGGTATATGCGGTGGAGGCGTTGGGGTGTGTAATAGATCCTGTGGAGGATTTTGAATTGGATCAGTTTGTCCCTGGTAGCCACCAGCGGCTGAAATGGGTAGTCCCACATATCTTTCCAGTCTTCGCCGTCCAGCTCCTGCACCTCCACCCGCCACAAACCACGCAGACCATCCAGACCCTCCTGAATGGACGGCAGGAGTGCTCGATAGATCCGGGATAGGGGTTTTGAGAGCTCGGCATCATCCAGGAGAATCTCCAGGGTGTCAAGCTCCAGCCGAAGCTGAACCGACTTGAATTGCGAATTGAAGGCGTGGCGGAGCTGCAGGAACCTGAAAAAGAAAGAGTTCGGAAGCTGGAATTTATTCTTCAACCTATCGAATGTAAATAGCCCCAGCTCATCGCAGATATCCCTCAAATACTTGATGCCCTTGCCGGCCCACAGACCCGGATCCTGCAAAGAGTGGAACTCCCTGAGCCTCGGATTGCACCAAAGTGGTGTGTTGGGGGACCATCTGGCCTTTGCCAAGTTAGGTTTAATCACTACCGTGTGCCATGCCTTAATGATCGCTTTCATAGCTAGGGTCGAGGGTACCGCAGAGCCCTCCGACCCCCTATAGAGTGCGTTGCGGAGGGCCTCAAAAGATCCTAGGTGTGCCGCCTCCAGGACAACTGACGCATTGGTGTCATCCGAAACCAGCCAGTTATGTGCATGGGTGAGCATTGCTGCTAGATAGTAGGTGTGAAAGTCTGGGCAGGCAAGTCCCCCCTGTGTCCATGGTCTACACAAAATCTTTTTACTAAATCTGGCCGGGTGTGATTGCCACAAGAAGGAAGCTACTGAGGAGTCTAGTTGCTGGAGAAGAGACTTGGGGATCCATACCGGAGAGTGCCGTAAGATGTACAGCAAGACCGGGAGTAGTTTCATTTTTATTAAATTAATTCTCCCTATCAGAGATAGTGGGAGGTTTGACCAAGCCTTCAGTTTTAGTTTACACCACTGCAGCACCGGGGACAAGTTAAGTTTGAAAAAATCTTTAGTGTTGGACGAGATATTTATCCCTAGGTATCTGATGGTATCCGCCCATTGTAGAGGCGAAGTAGGATCACTCGGCCTCCTTGCCCGGGGGTCTATGGGTAGAATTAGTGATTTGCTCCAGTTGGTTCTGAGGCCAGAGAGAGTCGCGAAACGGTCCAGAAGCCGAAGCGCCCCAGCGAGCGAGGGACCGGGGTCCCTGAGGAAGAGAATCAAATCATCGGCATACAATGCCAGCTTCTCGGTCACCGAGCCGACCCGTATTCCAGACACCTCCCCCGACCTCCGCAGGGCCTCAGCCAGAGGCTCCATTACCAGGGCGAACAATGCAGGTGATAGAGGACACCCCTGTCTTGTTCCCCTCCTAATCGGGAAAGAGGGCGAGAGGCCACCATTCAGTTTGATACGGGCGGTGGGTGCCCTATATAGTAGGCCGATCCATTTCCGGAAAGTTGGGCCGAAGCCAAAACCCTCCAGAACCTGCATCATATAGGACCATCTGACTGTATCGAAAGCCTTTTCGATGTCGAGGGATACCAGTACCCGGGAGGCATTCTCTTCGGGTGGGAGCTGGAGATGGGTAAAGACTCGTCTAAGGTTAATGTCCGTGGACTTGCCCGGCATAAAGCCTGTCTGATCTATGTTGACTAGGGATGGTAAAACCTTCATGAGTCTATTGGCTAGCACTTTTGTGAGTATCTTAAGATCGTAGTTCAGCAACGAGATGGGTCTATAGGATGAGCAACAGGTGGGGTCCTTCCCTGGCTTGGGCAGCAGCACTATATGCGCCTGGTGCATGCTGTCTGGTAGCCTATCGGATTCCAGGCAGTCTGTGTATAGCGGATTTAATTTAGGGACCAGTAAAGTAGCGTTAGTTTTGTACCAGTCCCCAGGTAGACCATCCGGGCCCGGGGATTTATTGTTGGGCAAGGAGTATATTGCTGCCTCTATTTCCAGACGTGTTAACGGCTTGTCTAACGCTATCCTGTCCTCCTCGGAGAGGAGAGGCAAAGTATTTCCCCCCAGTTCCTCTAGCCCAGCAGCAGCTGAGCCAGAGAATGGGTCGTCATACAGGTTGCTATAGAAACGATGGAATTCCCGCAGTATACCTTCGGGGTCCGTAACCTGGCAACCAGTGGAAGTCTGAAGTCTAGGGATTACTGTTTGGAGCGTAGGTTCTGCTACAAGGTTGGCCAGTAGTTTCCCGTTCTTGTCCCCTGACTCGAAAAGCTTGGCTACAAGCTTTCGCGCATCTGAGTGTACCAGCGAGGTGTAGTGGAGCTTCAGATCTCTTCTCGTTTGTGCTAGGGTAGAATAATTTTCAGGCGTTGGATGCTTCGTGAAAAGATCCAGTGCCGCCCCTTCGCTCTGTTCCAGTTGAGTGGTCTGTAACGCAAAGCCGGATCTCACTGCCTTGATGGAAGAGATGTATTCTCCTCTGGCATGAGCCTTGCCCGCCTCCCAGACCACGTCAAGGGAAGCCGATCCCTCATTTGTCTGCCAGTATTCCCTGAGTCTGGGCTCCACCAGCTCCTGGACTTGTGGGTTGGCTATCCAATGGGACGCCAGTTTCCAGCATCCCGGCTCGCGGGGGGTGCCCAGACTCAAGCCAAGCTCTAGCGGTGAGTGATCTGAAAGACCTGCCGGGAGATAGGAGACTGTTCTGACTTGGGACAGTGCAGAAGCCGACCCGAACATGAAGTCTATGCGGGATCCCGACCTATGTGATGCTGAGATATATGAATATGTCCTCTCCTCCGGATGCTTCCACCGCCAGAGCTCTTGGAGACCAAAAGGTGTCTGCCCAGAGCTCCAAATCGGGGGGGGCAGTTCTAAGGGGGTTAGTAGTATCTTTGTTGTGGTCAAGGATGGCGTTGAAATCCCCTCCGACTAGAATATTATGGACCCGTAGGGGGGCTATTTTTGTAAGGACCGTGTACAGGATGGAGGAATTAAATGGAGGGGGGACATATACATTAATTATTGCCCAGCGTTGGGCATACATTTCGAGGATAAGGATGATGTATCTTCCCCCAGGGTCCGTGAAGACCTGTTCCACTGTGCAGGGGAGTGACTTGTTCAACAGGACAGTCACGCCCCTCGCGTAGGAGGAATATGTGGCATGAAACCCTTGTTTGACCCATGCCCGCCTGAGTGCTAGGATTTTGTTGCCCGTCAGGTGGGTTTCCTGGAGAAACAAAATGTGAGGTTTGTGGGATTTCAGAAATTTAAATACTAATGATCTTTTTATCTTGTCATTCAAGCCCCTAACATTCCAAGATATCAGCCTTAAATCTATACCCATTTGAAGTAGAGAATTTTGATGACATTAGGATCATAAAAGACCCATACCCAGTAATATCCTGGCCATAGGCCCGCTGCAGAGGTAGTCCACAGGGTGTAGCAATCTAGTGGAACTGGAGAGAACATAAAGTGAAAAAATAGAAAATAGTATGTGACCCAGAGAAGTATCAAAATGATGACAGCATAGTCCAGCAAGGAAAATAGTGTAGAACCCGAGCAGGTGTGGAAACTTACAAACAGTACAAATAACGCCCTACCGCCTGGCATATCCCCAACTTTCGCCGAGGCAGTTTCTTACCCTAAACTTGATTGTAGATGTCGCCTTCTGGAGGCTCAAAGTCTCTGAGATAACCTCAGTGTGAGTTCAACCTAGAACATTATGCGAGAGTGAGGGAACTTGCATCCCATTACAGTGGGAGGAGACCGGCCCTCTGGAACAGCTGAGCAGTCCCCTCAAGAAGCGAGCTGCCCCAGGTAGAGGTAGGTCTCCTGGTCCTTCACTTGGAAGCAAACAACAAAACCAAACAAAACAGGGGGGGTCGGCTGTGTTTCACTTGTAGAGGTACTTTGGGGTAACTCCGGGGCTTGCAGGAAGTTGAGTAGGATAGAGCAAACCAGGATGTGAAAGAATCAGGCATCTAATAGATCGGTGGGAGGAATCTTTCATTGCAGGGTGGTCAACCAGCTATCAGCATCCGCAGGGTTGTCGAAGAAGCGGACCTCTCCACCATGTTGGACACGCAGGCGGCTTGGGTATAGCATTCCATATTTAATGTTCTTGTCTCTGAGCCGTCTGCGGACGTCATTGAAGGTCTTTCTCCTCCTCTGCAACTCTGCCGAGAAGTCGGGGAAAAGGAGAACTGAGGCGTATTTGAGTGCGGCGTGTCTGCGGGCCTCAGAGAGGATCCTGTCCCTGTCCCGGTAATTGAGGAAGCGGACCAGGAAAGGTCTGGGGATATTCCCCGGAATGGCTCTGCCCGTAGGCACTCGGTGGGCCCTTTCAACAACATAGGTAGGGGGAACATCCGTCGGGTCGAGTAAATTTTTGAAAAACTCCTCCGCAAATACAGCAGGGTGGTCCCCCTCTTCTCCCTCAGGCAGACCGAGGACTCTGACATTGTTGCGTCGCAGCCTATTTTCTGCGTCATCCGACTTTGCGACATGGGACTGTACTGTGCGTTGTAGCTCAGCAATGGAGGTGGAGTGATTGGCCGTTAGATCCTCCGTGGCCGACACTCTTGATTCTGTCTCAGACATCCTCCCCCTTATCTTGTCTAGATCATTCCGTATGAAATTGCACTCCTCAGCAAGGTGGTCGATGCGTACCAGTAGCGAAGTCCTACTCTGCTCGATCGCCGCAAGGATTATGGCCGTGTTGTCATGAGATGACGGGGCCACCCCCTCCACCTCCGGGGCCTCGCTGGGATCCATGTCTAGTTCGGCTAGCAAGGCCCGGATTCGCCCGACCAGGACGGGATCCGTGTGCGGGGAAGATGGCAGTGGTACCCGGAGGGGTGTGTGGGCCCTTGTGGCTTTAGAGCTCCCCTTGCCTTTCTTAGAGGAGGAGGGCATCTGGCAGGTCACACAGGGGTAGGATTTGCAGCCGTGCTCAGAGGAGGCTTTAGGAAGCAATGAGAGCCCAGCCAGACTGGCCGCAGTGATCAGAACACAGGGGGTCTCCAGGCACCCGTCACTCAGCAGCCAACACCCGGCTGACAGTTAGGGAGGATGTGAGGCTGGAGGTACAGGGGTGAGGGTGGCTCAGAGCAGTGTAGTATAGGCAGGCAGGCAGCAGAGGACTCCAGGATCTATCATCCAGGCCACCTCAGCAGCAGTCACAGTTCTTGCAGGGCAGCACTCTAGGCCAAGGCAGCGGTGGGCAGAGAGGACAGGGCGGAGGGGTGGGAGCCAAGGATCCGAGCTCCGGAAGCACTCGCGGGGCCGCGGCTCAGGAAACAGCGGTGCTTTGCAGGCCGCACTAGGCCGCACCCGGCCGGGCGGGACCACGGCTTCCACGGATGTCCCCAACGGCCAGACAGGCCTCCGGGCCTCACTAGATGGGCGGCACACTAGGCCAAGGCAGCGGTGGGCAGATAGGACAGGGCGGAGGGATGGAAGCCAAGGATCCGAGCTCCGGAAGCACTCGCGGGGCCGCGGCTCAGGAGTCAGCGGTGCTTTGCAGGCCGCACTCGGCCGGGCGGGACCACGGCCTCCACGGACGTCCCCAACGGCCAGACAGGCCTCCGGGCCCCACTAGATGGGCGGATGGACAGGCAGGGGAGAGTGGATGACCCTCCTTACCTTCAGTCAGGCCCGGAGTCGTCCGTCCGGGAAGATGCCGGGACGGCAAGATGGCGGCGGCCGCGGACGAGAGGAGCAGTGCTGGGCAGACGTCCCCTGGCAGAGCTGCTGTACAATTTCTGACTCAGAATGCTCCAGAGGATCGAGGGGGACCCGCTGGCAGGCAGGTAGATGCTGATTCCACTATAGGCTGCAAGGATGGCACCGGATGGGATGTAGAAAACCCGGAGCTCCCCTTTGACACGTCCGCCGCTGATCACATCAGGACACGCCCCCCATCGCACTAGATGTTTAACCCCTTCCCAGCCAGTGTCATTAGTACAGGGACAGCGCATATTTTTAGCACCAATCACTGTATTAGTGTCACTGGTTTCTGCAAAATTTAAAAAAAGTGTCAGTGTCCGATTGTCCACCGCAATACAGTGTTAATTTCGTCAAAGAAAACATTTTCGTCAGCTGCAATTTTAAAGTGACAAAAACGGACCGAAAAGTACAGCACGTTTTCGTCCTCTGACGAAAACTATGACGAAAATTTGATCCGTTTTCGTTATCAGACGACAACGAGACGAAAATGGTAAGGAGGGACGTTTAACAACTTACGGAGCTCCGCCTACTTACGCAATCCGCGCGCCCAGCGACACCGTAATTAGAGTCCGACGCCAGTGGTGAGGCGAGGCCGCCCGCGTGAGGACACAGGACACAGAGAAAGCACTCCGAGTCTCCAGACAGAGTCCCACTCCCGACTCCTCTGACGCCGCACCCGCCACTCATCTCCCACCCAGAGAGGCAGAGAAAACAGAGTACAGACATCACTCAGCACTGCAGCAGTCAGAGCTACACAAATTGTGGTGGTATGTACAACAGGCCTGAGGCCTTCCCATCCCCTGACCTCACAACTAGTTAGTAGTACTACTGCCCTTAGACGACCTCTTGTGTGTGTATGAATGAAATTCCAGTCAGTGCTGCAGGCCTCCTCTGCTGCTCTGACACGGACAGCAGGCAGTGGAGTGGCACTGGCATCCATTCCAGGCCTTTTTGCAAAATAGGTCTCACTGTCGATTATAGGCCATCCCCTCAGAGTCAGACCACCATCCAGGCTCCAGGCAGAATGTGTACTGTACTGACTGCATGCCATTTATTTCCCAATTTCACAGGCCTACTCTACACAGAGACCACCGTCGAGAGAGCACTGCACTGCCACATACAGGCTTCCTCCCCCCCACCGTACAATCCAAGACTCCAAAGTCCAAACTATTACTATACCGGAATGTCGGCTGTGATTATCACTGGTAGAAAGAGAAGAGAAGATCTATGGCTGTATTTTACATTTGATGTTAAGGACAAGACTCTTTGCAAACCATGTGGAGCGACACTCGCTGGTAAAAATACAACAAACTTGAAGCGTCATTTGCGGACAACTCAAACTGAAATTCATAAAAAGATAAGTACAGCAACACGTGACAATGTAAAATAAATAAAATGAATAAGAATTTTTTTTTTTTAAAGCGTCCCTGTCCCCACGAGCTGAAAACGCAAGTGGCCCCTGCATAATGCATATGTAAACGCCAGTGTTCAAATCACACATGTGAGGTATCGCCCCGATCACGAGAGAAATAATTCTATCATTAGAACTTCTCTGTAATCTGTATTAACTCTATAACCGTTTTTTTTTTTAAGATGTAGAGGTTTAGGTACAGTAGTGTAGTTTGTCGCCAATTTGCCATTATTACACGAGTCATGTTGGGTATCTATTTACTCCGCGTAACATCATCTGATCTTTCACATTATACTAAACAATTGGGCTATTTTTACTGTTTATTTTTTTTTATTATTCATGAAAGTGCCTTTTTTCCTAAAAAAAAAATGTCTTTGAAATACCACTGCGCAAATACTGTGTGACATAAAATATCAACGACCGCCATGTGTTTCTCTGCTATACATATAGTATATTAAAGAGAGGCAACTTAGTTGGAGCTGACTGACTGTGTGGGGAGGGTCACTGGGGTGAGAGAGCACGTAAAATCAGAATAACTTTAATTTTCCTCCCTAATTCAACCCCACAGATACTGAAAACATCAAATGATGGACCAAGTCAAGCCAGTGGCAGTGCACAACCACAGCAAACTATTTGCACTGCTCTTTTAGGTGCTTCAAAATATAAAATTGACTCTAAGGAACAACATGCCAGGGAGGAGGCCATAGCAAGATGGATTGGGCGCACCGGATTACCAGTCAAAATGATTGAAGATGAGGACTTTGTTAGCATGATGGAGACACTAGATAGGAAGCCGACTGTTCCAAAGAAAACTAAAATAAGCAATCTGATTGACAAACAGTATGAAGATGATCAACAAAAATTCAAAAAGAGAGAGTGGCTGCTGCTCGGAGAGTATCTATTTGCACTGATTTGTGGACCAAAAAAGGACTCTCAGCTTCATTCCTTGCCATAAGTGCATGCTACTTTTGTGTTGAACAACATAAACCTGAACACATATTGTTGGCCCTTGAACAAGTAGCCCACCCACACACTGCACAGTCAATCAAATCCTGTGTGGACAAATGCTTGCAAGACTGGGACATACCAAAGAGGAAGATCCTTACAGTGATAACAGACAATGGGAGCAATATGGTGGCGGCATTTAAACAACCCACAGCAGCAGCAAAAGAACCACCCATCTCTAGTGAGGAAGACTCCCCCATGACGGAAAGTGACTCTGAGGCTGAGACGGAAATTGATGATCTGCGGGGAGTGAGTGAGCCATTTTTATTCTTTTACATGATGACATGGTTGACACAGTGACACGGTGGCACGGTGACACCAGTCAATTATCTAATGGCTATGAGATGATTGATATGGGGGCACGGCGCTATCTGATCTAGTCTACGGGGTGCAGTCAGTCAGTGCACCTTTTTTATTTTTCCACTATAATTTGTCTTGTGTACTGGAAAAGTATTCCCATAAGATGTTAAGTGTTAAAATAGAATGGAACAAACATTTTCTATAGTATACTTTATGCTTATTGGGCTGTGTGTGTTCCACTTGATAGGTACCAACAGATCGACATGGACTGCATACGTTGCAACTTGTGGTCCACATGGTGCATAAGGAGGCAAGTGTGAAGAGAATACTGGATAAAGCAAGATCAATAGTGCACCTCTTCCGCAAGTCTTAAGTTGCAACACAGAAGCTATTGGAGCATTGTGGCCTTATTCTTTTAAATGACTGCCTCACACGCTGGTCAAGCACATTCAACATGATCGCAAGACTCCTCAAACTGAAATAGTCAGTCTGCCAAATTGCAAACAGCATGGGATGGGACAGCTTGCTCCCTAGTGAATGGCAAAAGCTCACATCATTGCATGACCTACTGCTGCCTTTTGCAGAACATACCAAAACCCTCCAGAGTGACACTATGTCCATGTCCCTGCCCTCTTTGATCTGCTCAGCCATCCTGAGGACTTTAAACAGAACACTAGCTACCAAGACCTTGCCACAATTGCACAGAAAATTAAAGGGCGTGTCAACCAACGTTTTGCTTCATTCTTAGATCCAACTGACGAAATGCTCTCTCCACTTGCAGCAGCTGCTTGTTTTGTCAACCCTATCGTCTGTGAAACCTTTGTTGATGTGGCGGATGAGAATATTCAAGAACTGCTTAAAAAGGCAGAGGAGTATGCCGCAAGAAAATCCACATTGCCACACACACCCCTTGAGGAATTGTCTGACGATGATGTGGTAGAAGAACTATCGCAGGAAGTCGAAGAAGCACCACCACCGGCATTCACATCTAAGCAACCAGTCTTTCGGTTTCATTCTAAATGCCGCAGAAGACCCAAGCAGAGGCTCTCCCCAAACAGCATAGAGCAGCAGTTCAGAAAATATAAGGAAGAGCTTTTGCACCAAGTTGCCATCAGTGAGGAGTACACCACTGCAACAGATTTTTGGCTGTCAAAGAGTGACACTTTGTATCACCAGCTAAAACCTTTTGCATTAGACCTGCTGGCTATGCCAGCTTCTCAAGCCTTTGCAGAGAGGGTATTCAGTGTTTCAAGTGACCTCTCTAGAGGTCGGCAAAATAGAGCAAGGGTCATGTTGGCACGAAGTGCTTTCCTTAAAATGAATCGAAACAAATAGGAGTGTTTTATTATTTCTATTTACAGAAGCATACCTAATACTTGTGGGTTCTGCTTATTGCGATAGGATAGGAAGAATCAGTAGTTCAACAGTTTTAATTGTCAGTCAAATTCATAGGAAAATGCACAGGCTCAGGCTACAAATGCCATGCCATTAGTATGTGGATTCTGGAACAATAACAAGTCAACCACCACTTTTTATCAACCAACTTTTTGACTGACTTGTACTCTCTCTCTTAGCATTGACAAATTTGACAATATAGGTAAATATCACACTAATGAAAGAAAAATAGATCAGTAACGGTAATGGACGGTCAAAAAGGGCAACCGTCTTTTCTTTTAGTGTGATATTTACCTCTATTTTTTCATTGTGAAACTGGATGCCGAGAGAGAGAGGACTGGAGTTGATAAAAAGTGGTGACTGTTATAATCCAGTAAATCCACGCACTAATGGCATTATTGTAGACTGCACTTTTTCTTTGAAAAAGAAAGCAACAACAAATATAAACCATAGTTTGTAGACAAAATAATGGTTTGCGTAAACCAATCAAACGCTTATTGGGAATCATTTACCAAAGACATGTAGCAGAATACATATTGGCCTACATTTATGAAGATTTTTATTTATTTTTTTAAGTGTTTTATAGCAGAAAGTAAACTTTTTTTTAATTTTTTTTCAAAATTGTCTATTTTTTTGTTTATAGCACAAAATAAAAATTTCAGTGGTAATCAAATACCACCAAAAGAAAGCTCTATTTGCTATAGCGTTAATTAGCTTATCTACATCTGAAGCTTTAACCCCAATACGGTGGCTTAGGTCATGATCTTCCAATTGGAAGGGACAATTACACATTACGGTCATCGTAAACATCTTATAGTTTTCAGAACACCTTGGAATGTTATTGCTGGACTTCTATTTGGCTATCCGGTTCCAAGGACCTTCACAATTGAGTCTTGTATGTAATCATTGCTCATGTTTCCTTTATGTTGGCGGAGGTCTTTTGGTACTGATTTGGTATATGTATCATCTTAATGTGAACCTGTACTGTTGGTTTGTATGATAATAAAAATTTTGTAAAAGAAAAAAGAAAGCTCTATTTGTGGGGAAAAAAATTACATAAATGTTATTTGGGTTCAGTGTTGCATGACCGAGCAATTGTCAGTTAAAATAACGCAGTGCCGTATCTCCGAAAATGGCCTGGTTATGAGGAGGGTAAATGTTCCAGAGATCAAGTGGTTAAAAGTAACTCCACTTTTTTGGGGAAAAAATAGCAAAATATGAAAAAAAAAATTATAGCATTAACAATTGCTACCCAAGTAGTAATTGAATGTTATTAAAAATTACATGTCCCTTTTTCAATCTGCAGCACTGTCATTTTCTGTAAAATGAAATATGGCTACCTGGAGGTGTTCTGTACACAGATAGTGTACGAAATGTCCCCCAGAAATGTAATTTCTTGCTTGTGTGATTGGCTTACTGATTTTCCCAGAGGTCTGCACAAAGATGGAAATCAAATTTTGGGCATCCTCTGCAACAAAAATTTCATTTTTGGTAAGATACTCCCAAAAAGAAATCACTTTTAAAGGGATTCAGACCCTCTCACCTTCCTCACTATATTTATAAAGTCACTCCAATTCTTATTCACTTTGCACATAAACACAGTCACACAGCTATTTTTTCAGAACAGCAAAGGGTAGGAATCTGCAACAAAGTTTGTTGAACTCTTTGCAGTGTACATTGATCACTCAGAGGGAAATGTTTTTTTTTCCCTCAACAAAAGTTGCCTTACAAGTGAAAAACTGAAATGATTCTGACAAATTTGCATTCCTGTGTCCAGTTTGTGCATCACCATTATTATCGATATCTTAGTTTTGTAGTTGTCCACAATTGTATGTGGGACTTGGCCACAGGAGGTGGGCACAGGATAACCTGGCCTTAATGGAAATGGGTTGAATGTCACTTGCCATCCATCAACCTTGAAGATGAGTGGCTCTGGAATGAGTAAGGGCATCCCTTGCAGCTCTGCAGCGGATGGCAAGGGAAAGGCTCTTCTATAGGCAGGCTGCTTCAGAAAGAAAACAAACTTTAGGACATTGAACACCTTTTTCTTTATAAAATGTATTTAGCTCATGTAAACTGCAGGTTCAGTTGGGCTGAAGAGGAACTTTTTTATTTTGGATAAAGTAATGCCGCGTACACACGATCAGAATTTCCGACAACAAATGTTCGATGTGAGCTTTTGGTCGGAAATTCCGACCGTGTGTAGGCTCCATCGGACATTTGCTGTCGGAATTTCCGACAACAAATGTTTGAGAGCAGGTTCTCAATTTTTCCGACAACAAAAGTTCAATCGTGTGTATCCAATTCAGACGCACAAAAATCCTACGCATGCTCTGAATCAATTCGACGCATGCTCGGAATCATTGTACTTAATTTTTCTCGGCTCGTCCTAGTGTTGTACGTCTCTGCGTTCTTGATGTTCGGAATTTCCGAGCAACATTTGTGCGACCGTGTGTATGCAAGACAAGTTTGAGCCAACATCCGTCAGGAAAAAAAACACGGTTTTGTTGTCGGAAATTCCGATCGTGTGTACGCATCATAAGGGTAATAATCCGTCAGAATTTTTTTTCGCTATCTGTGTCCCATTCGGGAGATTTACCTTCACTTCCTGTTTGGCTATGGGACAGGAAGTAAGAGCAAATCAGTTCACCAGAATTTGTGTCTAAATTGGAAGATTTACCCTCTATTACTTTTCTGGGGACAACCCAAAATGTGGAATTTTCTTTTACCTTCAATGATAATGGTAAACAGGACAAAGAGAGGGGTGAATCTCACCAACGGAGCCACAGACAGCAATAAAAACTGTCAGGTGTTCTAATACTTCCCCACTCTATCCAAAACTAAAAAAAAGTTTTGCCATTGGATATACTCTTTATTACCAGGACATTTTTTCAGTGCCGTGATAGTTTTACTGACAATTACTTGGTTATGCAACACTGTCCCTAAATGAATGTTATATCTTTTATTTGAGACATTGTTACTTTAGACTAGGCACATTTCTGATTCTGGATGAAAAAAAAAATCATGCAGAATCATAAATTATAACACACGTGCTGCATTTTGATATATATTGCAAATGGCCATTTAACTGAACCCATACTGTGCCTTATGATATCAACCTATGTGTTTAATGTGAACCCGTTTTCAATTACATGCAAGAATAAACCATAGCTAGATAAAAGACAATGCATTAATTGCAATGGCAGTGCAGCTTGAATTGTGTAAAAGGTGGTGGTGGTAAGAGTACAGCTAGCCTGAAAGAACTATTTCAAGTGAGCCTATAATCAAAAGTTGTATTTCTCTTCTGTTCACTTTCCATTTCGGTAATTGATAAAATTGAACTAACACTTCTATTTCTGAAAGCATTCCATGTTTACAGCACTCCTATTATACAGCATTTGCAGTAATGCACATGAAGGAGGTCAGCAACACAGACACAGGAGAAACCGGATTGCAACACAACTTATTGACAGATTAAATTGGAAACATAAAAAGTTACAAAAGAAAAAAAAAATGAAATCAAGTGGATACACAAATGAGCACGATTTTTTCATCTAGATAATTAGAGCGTGGGAGAGGCACATTGTTCATAAAAGAATGACAGGTTATAAGAGAGATATATACAGGGCATATACCCCAACCTGCGCAAGGAGAACTAGATAATGTACTAATAATGTAAAGTGACTGCTGACACTGGCTGAACTACATACATTGAGATGACTTGTCCAACAAATCATACTGCTTCAATACGCACTCCCCCTGTTTCGCATCATTACTGAAGCACTTAAAAACTGCAGAGGAAGCATTAAAACTGCTTCTAGGGTGTTTGATTTCAGTGCATTCTGCAAATAGACAATAAACATAAGTGATTGTCATCGGTGGAGCATGGAATATGTTGGAGAGTAAAAGATGTGCAATGCACTTAATGACATATTTCAGCTACTAATAAAAAACCTTAAAGCGACCCATTCATAAGTGCATTATGTGTCAGTCCAACAGCATATTTCAAAAAATATGAGCAGTTCAAAGCAAATTTAACTTGTCTATCACTTGAGATAGAGGAAAGTGACAATTTTATCTTGTAATAAAGAAAAACATGTTTCTTGTTCTTAAACAGGAGGTGGGAATAAGGACTTTTTCATGCCCTATACATACAGTATACTGTACATTAGTCGGTGTGCTCAGTGTGACACCCAAGAGTACCAATTTCTGATATTTAGGTGTATTGTATCACGTCACAGGAACTGTAGAGTCTCTGCATTTGTTAACGGACATTTTCACACTTGAACAATTCTAAATATAATATTATGCACTACATAAACAGGTGAAACTGTCAGAATTATCATTGTACATAAAAATGTAAAATATCACCATCAATCTGTTATATACAGGCCCTATTGTCTTTGCTGCGTCATGACAATGGATAGTTTTAGCTGAACTCTGGGTAACAGTTAAATACACAGTTGATCTACACAAAACTGTCTTTAGCAGTAAAATTACCAGTAGTTATAATTCTGTCCAGCCAGTTTTGTGATTCTACTGCCTCACAGCAATTCTACAAATACAAATTGCAGATTTTACTACAATACTTTGCTGCTGCTCTTCTACATTGCCCCATGTGATCCAGCCTCAGTCTACTACCAGGGTGAATGATTCCCATAAATGTGCATGCAAAAACAGGTTCAACCTAAGGCCCCTTTCACACTAGCGGACCGTATGTCCGCTTTTTCATCCGTCCGTTTGCGGATGAAAAAGGGACATACATTGATCCCTATGAGATAGCGGGTGTCAGCGGATGAACATCCACTGACACCCGATCTCCTCCGTGTCCGCAATCCCCCGATTCTGCAGACAGAGGAAAATCCTATTTTTTTATCCGTCTGCAGAGCGGATCAGATGAACACGGACAGACGGTCCATGTTCATTCGATCCCCCTATAGGGGAGAGCAGAGATCTCACAGGGCTGTCCCTGCACAGTGTGTGGGGACCGCCCTGTCATCCGCCGGCTCAACGGGGATCAGCGGAGCGATCCCCGGGGCGGATCCTCACTGATCCATCCCGTGTGAAAGGGGCCCAATACCTCCACTTCAGCGTCACTTACCCTATATACTCGAGTATAAGCCGACCCGAATATAAGCCGAGGCACCTAATTTTACCACAAAAAACTGGGAAAACATATTGACTCGAGTATAAGCCTAGGGTGTCCATCTGCATGCCTCACTGTGTCCATGCCTCACTGTGCCCATGCCTAGACTGATGTTTAACATGAAAGTCAATGGAAGGGGTGCCTGGCTTTGAAAAATCAGTGCTCCCCGGCCGTAGGTCCCCCAGACAACAAACTTTGCACACTTGTAGAGGAGAAATGGGGCTACATGTGTGACAAGTTCCGGGTCCAGGGGACCTACAACCGGCCAGTACTGGGTCCCCAAATTCACTAGAGAAATTACCGTTTAACATGGGAGTCTATGGAAGGGGTGCCCGGCTTTGAAAAATCGGTGCTCCCCGGCCAACAAACTTTGCACACTTGTAGAGGAAGAAGGGCTACATGTGTGCCAAGTTTGGGGTCCAGGGGACCTACGGCCAGGGAGCACCGGGTCCCAAAAGTCCAGGAGATAAGGCGCAAAAAGGTGACTCAAGTATAAACCGAGGGGGGGGCATTTTCAGCACAAAAAAAATGTGCTGAAAAACTCGGCTTATACTCGAGTATATACGGTACTCACTTTTCTTCCACTTCCTCATTGCTCTGTTTGGCTACTAGCCTGTGTAACCTATGAGTTGCTCAACTTGTAGCCTACAAAAGGGTTATAGAGTCTCCCCATGTGGCAGCACTGGCCCAAAACTGTCACAATGAGTCAGTCTAATTTCCCTCAATATCTGTTGGGTACTGGGTATGTTCCTCACTCCTAATAGTGGAATGCCAGGATTGGAAGTGAAGTGAAGTGAAGTGAAGGGAAGTGAAGTGAAGGGAAGTGAAGTGAAGGGAAGTGAAGTGAAGGGAAGTGAAGGGATTCCCCCCCCTAATAGGACACAGACAAAAAAATGACAAGAGTTTTATTATTCCCTTCACTATCTGAATGTAAAAAATAGCTTTAGACACACTCTAAAGCAGTGGTTCTCAACTTGTCCTCAGGACCCACTAACAGGCCAGGTTTGCAAGATAACTGAAATACATCACAGGTAATATAATTTGCTCAGTGATTGCAGTGTTCTAGTCTGCATCTTCCCAAGGTAATACTTAAAATCTGGCCTGTTAGTGGGTCCCGAGGACAGGAGTTGAGAACCACTGCTCTAAAGACTTTTGTGAGCATATACCACTACCTGTAGAACTATGGCGATCAAATATTTCCAATAACGATTGCAAACGTACATATTTATTAAATTTATGAGTTTGTCACCTCCTTCACCCCATGGAATGTAAATGTATTTGACATGGAATCACAACCCTCTAGAATGATTATGACGCTTTTATAGGACTATTAACTCTTGTTATTACATTGTGTCCTTGGCTCTGTTTTATTCACTTAGAATTTACTATATTGAATAGATATAAAATAAGGAAATGTTTGCTTTTTGTTGTCCTCTATTATTCTAAGGCAAACAGCAGTAAAACTGTTCTTGGTTTTTTTGTTACAACACACTATAAAAGCAATCTACGTAATTTATACCCCAGTGTCAAATAAACTTTTAAATATACAAGTAAGGTTCAAAATATGTGTTTTTTTCTGCAGGGGTTCATGTACTGCTCTTCTGGATAATGTTGTAGACAGTATTTGATTCTCTAAAAACATTAAATCTTTCTAGCTGAAGAAAATTGTTCTTGTGCATCAGGTCTTACCAGCTCTTAAATCTCAAATGGCAAAATTGCACAGGGTATCCTTGTGTTTACAACAGCAACATGCAACATTTTTCCTCTTGTTAAATAACCTGTTATATAAAACCAACTCCCAGAAGTGCCTGAGCTTGGAACTATTTAAAAAGCATATCTGGTGCCTACCCTAAATCAGGTATTAATGTTGCCTCTCCGAAAACCATTTAAACTAAACTAAAGAGGATCCATGAAAAGAAAAAAAGCATATGCCAGTTTAAAATAAAACCTGCGAGGATCAGCATATGGGACCTGCCAATACAACTTTATATTTATAAGTGCTGGTTCCATTGCTGCCATTTTGCTCTTGGCTTTACATGCTAAGGAGTCACTGCTCTGGAGCAAGCATGCTACCACTGAAGTCTGAATTCTGTCCCATATATCTTTTCCAAGGCAGTAACTCACAAGGCATTGATGCCACAGCTTCCTATGCAATCATACATGGTTGCTCAGTGCACATGACTACTGTAAGTGTACTTGATGGTTTTAATCAGTTGTTTTCCTAAATGGACTTGCCTTGGATATCTTCTGGGGATTTAAGACAACAGTCTTACCTGTATTACAACATGAATTTCTGAATGATACTGAAGTTAGTTTGATCGTAAAGCAGAACTCCACCTAAAAGGGGAAGCTCTGCTTGTTCGCACCCTCCAGTGCCACATTTGACATTTTTTAGGTGGAAGCGGGTACCTGGTTTTAACAGATACCAGCTACCACTTCTGGGTAAGATCGCTGCAGTAATCTGCAAGTATCTCCGGCCCCTCCTCTATTTCCCGATACCTTCTGGAACATACAGGTCCCAGAAGAGAGCGGGACCATTCACAAAGCACAGCACGACTCGGGCATGCGCAGTAGAAAACCAGCAGTGAAGCCTGGAGGCCAAAGCCAAATGAAGAATCGGCTCAGGTGCTGACATCGCTGGATCCCTGAACAGGTAAGTGTCCTCATATTAAAAGTCAGCAGCTACATTATTTGTTGCTGCTGACTTAATTTTTTGGTGGGAGACTAGAGCTCCTCTTTAAGAATGTCATATTTATTGTGCTTTTGATGCTCTACAATAAAACTTTCAGCAACTTTGGTGAGTCTCTTTACCATCAGGTGACATAGTGCATCTCACTGGGCGCAGACACACGAGAGGACTGGAATGACTATATATATGAAAGTCTTTCATACATCACCAGTTTCCCATCCCACTAATCACAATATTGGATTTCAAATCTTTTTTGATATTGGAACTTTGATTAGCACACTAATTTTGAACTATATGTTTTTAATTTAAGTTTTTTAGTATGTGATTAATTTGGACATTGTATGTTTATGATTAAATGCGCTATTTACCTTAGTTGTAATATTAAATTCTTCAGAGAAGGTAATGTGGAATTCTCTAAACAGCAACCCCCCTTTGCACAATATATATTTTTTCACTTTTTTTTTAATAATTCATTTGTAGGTTGTCTAACAGCTCAATAGCACAGTCTTATCTAATCAAAGATTGACACCACTGACCTGAAAGCACCTTTCAAATCCAAGTCTGGCTGTAGGTTTGTGCATATTGCAAACAGACTAAATAGCCTAGGCCTATCATTATAGCTTATGAAGCAGAGGAAAATAAAAAGGCAGCGGTAAGGTGTTATATCTGCTAATTTGCTTGCTGCCTCTATATATTTGAATGTATGAAAAACACTGTTATACATTGTTTCTATTGTATCATCTAACATATAGCACATAGCTGAAATAAAATAAAAAAATTAACATTCCACTAGGTGGCAACAAACAAGGGAATGAGTTTTGGTTTAGCATCATTTAGCAATAAACTGAGGCCATACCAACCAGTTTGTTTACATTTTATAAAGAGCCAACATTACAACCGTCACTAAGAGCGGAGTAGGCCTGTTTCTGATTTTTCTATTGAATGAAAAATGTCAGTAGTAGATTACAAACTTGTACATCTATAGCAAGTTATCTCTTTTGGAAATGTTGTTTTCAAACAAAAGTCTATTATTACCCCTGCTATTTAGACACAAACTAAATAAATGCAAGTGGTGTAGAAACTTAAGAAGGGAGATAGTACATCCATTCAAATACCTGATCTGGTGCAAGGTTCATGACCGATTATACGAACACATTCAAATACCTGATCTAGTGCAAGGTTCATGAGCGATTATACGAACACATTCAAATACCTGATCTAGTGCAGGGTTCATGACCGATAATACGAACACATTCAAATACCTGATCTAGTGCAAGGTTCATGAGCGATTATACGAACACATTCAAATACCTGATCTAGTGCAGGGTTCATGACCGATTATACGAACACATTCAAATACCTGATCTAGTGCAAGGTTCATGAGCGATTATACGAACACATTCAAATACCTGATCTAGTGCAGGGTTCATGACCGATTATACGAACACATTCAAATACCTGATCTAGTGCAAGGTTCATGAGCGATTATACGAACACATTCAAATACCTGATCTAGTGCAGGGTTCATGACCGATAATACGAACACATTCAAATACCTGATCTAGTGCAAGGTTCATGAGCGATTATACGAACACATTCAAATACCTGATCTAGTGCAGGGTTCATGACCGATAATACGAACACATTCAAATACCTGATCTAGTGCAAGGTTCATGACCGATTATACAAACACATTCAAATACTTGATCTAGTATCTACCCTGGGAAAAAATAAATACAAAATCAGTAGGCAAGGAGCCTACGATCTGGTGACTGTTCTTTGGCTCTGTTCTTTTACAGTCATGAAAATATTGATAATATTACACTGAAATTACAATATATATTTAGGTCTTCTCTTTTGTCAAAGCAGTTATTGTGCTCAGAAACAGAGCTTTCTGTGTAGCGATGTGATCATTTCAATCTAGAACGCAGTAAACCATGTTACAATAGAAAATCCCAGGACTTTATAGTTATGTCACTGCTATAAGCACCATTATTTTTGAAGGATGGTTTTCATGGGCTTATACTAAAAACCAGAAAAATGTAATAAACCAGATGTTAAAAAATGTTCTACCTTGTCCTTGTCTTCAACAACATCTGCCACAATATCATCAGGGTCTAATATCCCTCCATCTTTGTATTCTAGGTGACGGATCTTCACCCAATATCCTGGTTCCTTAAAAAAAGGAAACAAAAGGCATTAAATCTATTAAATATGCTTTGTGTAAAACATGCGGTTAATTTGTCTGGTAAACCATTTGCATTAATATGAAAACACCTTGAAGGATACAGACATCTAAACGGTTTGTTATCATTGTGTGTCTTGCATTTTTTTTTTTTTTTTCAGATGCCCACTATAAGATTCCTACATGAAAGAAATATTTCATGTAAACCAGAGTTGTTTTCTACAGCGTCTTATAGCAGAATTGTTAAACCTTCTTTAAAGCCCATCTCTGGCTTCACATTCAATGTAGGGTTACTGAACCTAAAGGGGAACTGCAGTCTGCTCACATAATTTGTAATAAAAACATGTTTGCCATTCTGAAGCTTCCCTCCAACCACTTTGCATATTATTTTATATATACTGTGATTCTGTACCAAATATGCTGCAGAAATCTCCCTCCACTGAGTCTGGCTGCATCCATTTAACCCGTGGGCAGCTAAAGCTGCTGCCTGTTCACTTCCTGGATTTACACAGACACACACACACACACACACACACACATCCAGCTCTCATTGGCCCTCTTATAACTCATCCCCCCTCCCTTCCTGGCAAACTCTCACAAGAGTGAGAGAGAGAGCTGTGCATGATGTTATAAGCCTAGACTAATGACCAGACAAGAAACCGGAAGTGGGCTGTATAAGGTATTTACTGGCAAAACAAAATGTTTTACTATCCAAAGTTAAAACAACATGGGCAGAAGATTTAATAGATGGAAAGTTAAAAAAAAATTACTGAAGTTCTGCTTTAATGAGTCAGAGGAGCGGCAACCACCGGAGCATAGAAGAGAGGTGTCTGCAGGGACTGGTCTTACAGCCTGGAGGAAGTCTACAGGATGGGAGTATTGGGCAAGTAAAACAGATTTTTGCAGCCCCCCAGACCTAAGCAATACTGCAAAGGAGCAATTTTCTTTTCTATAGAGTTAAGATTTAGTCTGTTAAAAAAGGCATCATTATAGAAATGTTGGTTCTGCCATGCCCAACCTGGTTTAGAAGGTGTCTGTTCTCAAGCTGTTACTTATAATTTCTGTTTTCACTGGTAGCTTTAACAATTTTGTTTTACTTCCTCACTGGGAGGGCTACCAATTAGCTGGTTCCTAAACCAATCAACCAGATTCATTTTTTGTGCATTTTTCTTGTGCTTGTTCTGTTTTAAAATGATTAAGAGTCAGTAAAAGTGTGCTGTGCCAGAGTCCATTATTGACATATTCTATAACAGGGTTAGAAAATGATGTGGCCATTTCCTTTTTAATTCTTCAGCATATGTTACGGTATCTATAGACAAAAGATTATAGTATCTGGCTACAGATTTTTCCAGTTTCAGAAATAATATGAGCAGCTGAAGAGTTAACAACATTTTTAACCTGCAAGTTTATGGAGGACACTCTTTAACCATTTCAGCTCCGAGCCTCGTTTTGAGATTTGGTGTTTACAAGTAAAAAAAAATTTTTTTGCAAGAAAATTTCTTAGAACCCCCAAACGTTATATTTTTTTTCGAACACCCTAGAAATGAAAATGGCGGTCGTTGCAATACTTTGTCACACCGTATCTGCGTAGCGGTCTTACAAGCGCACTTTTTTGGTAAAAAATACACTTTTTTGAATTTAAAAATAAGACAACAGTAAAAGGAAAGTCCAATTTTTATTTAAATTGTGAAAGAGAATAGTGAAATTTTGAGTATAGCCTCACATAATGTACAGTAACAATTAGCAAAAAAGTACCATCATCCAATTTAAATAGGAAAACTAAACCAGGTGGGAATATGGCGGAAGTTGCTGATGCTGCCCAACCAATATAACCACCTAGAGGGAGGACATGCTGGACTATCTCGGTACTGATACAATGACATGTATAATATAATAAAAAATATAATTTATTACATAAAAACATACATGGGTCTTAAAAGCAATACACCACAAAAAACTACTACTATTGGGTGACCCAGTGAGGTTTTTGTTGGAGTGGAATATAGATGTTTCCTCTACCAGTTTTGCGGACTAGGCCGCTTCTTCAGGAGGAATAATCTGTGAAACAGATGGTGCAATAAACCAAGAAGTAATAAACATATAAAGCAATAATAAACATATAATCCAAAAATACAGTCATTGTTTGAGATAAGAAAACCTGCTCACCCAGTCGGTAGGGCCGTAGACAACAGAAGGCTCAAACAAGTACCCTCCGTGGCGGACGAGGGGGATTGTAATTGACAGTCTCTAATTAAAAGGTAATTAATATACATTAATTAGTACCAATATCTAGGAATAGCTAAGAAGCCCAAGGTGGTGATTGTGGATGGAGCAAGGGAAGGGGGGGGGGTAGGACAAGCTGACCCTGTGACGTCAGACACCGCCTCCAGCGGCGTGACCTGACGTTCACAGGGTTGGGGAGCTCACATAACGGCCCTCAGCAGGACCATGGATGTTAGCAGTTTTGACTCTCCAATCGGGCAGACGTGGCGGACGGTGTGCTGGCTAGGTGAGTGACAGTGGCTGCGAATGGGGTGTGGATTATTCCTTCACACTTTTTCCATCCTTGGAAATAACAGTATCTTGCCTCCCTGTCTCTTCCCCCCTTTCTCCCCTTTTTCCTCTTACAGCAGACGGTCATGGAGTGTGTGTGGTGTTGATTGATCAATCCACTCACCCCTGTGACTAACAACAGTTATCAGCTACCTCTGACTATACCTGTTCCCAGACTATTCTGGCTGGCACCGCCCATGTGACCATCCTGCCTTGATGTTTATCATGATACTCAGTTTGTTATAGGACCTGGTGAGCGCCTATTCATTATATAGCTATCCTTTTGGTGGATGGGATCCCTTCACTGCCCACACTTCATTCCTCCACCTTCCCTTCCTCCCCCCTTTTCCCCCGCCCCCCTTTTCCTTCCCTTCTTTTCCCCTCCCCCTCCTCCCTTTCTCTCCCCCTTCCCCTTTCTCCCCCCCTCTCACCTTTTCACCCCTCCCTTTGCTCCCCTTACCTCCTTCCTTCTCTTTGTTTCCCCCCCCCTTCCCCCCCTTTTCTCACAAACCCCCCCACCACACTCCTTCCCCTTCCTCCTTTTTTCCTCACTCACACCTATTCTTCCCCCCTCCTCCCCCCACCCTTCTCTTTCTTCCTTCTCCCCCTTCTCCCCCCCCCTTCTCCCCCCCCTTCTCCTTGCTCCATCCACAATTACCACCTTGGGTTTCTTAGCTATTCCTAGATATTGTTCCTAATTAATGTATATTAATTACCTTTTAATTAGAGACTGTCATTTACAATCCCCCTCGTCCGCCGCGGGGGGGCACTTGTTTGAGCCTTCTGTTGTCCACGGCCCTACCGACTGGATGAGCAGGTTTTCCTATCTTAAACAATGACTATTTTTGGATTATATGT
Source organism: Rana muscosa (assembly GCA_029206835.1). Classification (NCBI taxonomy): domain Eukaryota; kingdom Metazoa; phylum Chordata; class Amphibia; order Anura; family Ranidae; genus Rana; species Rana muscosa. Next base: position 309,792,924 of record CM055127.1, on the reverse strand, counting down.
TGTATTATTGCTTTATATGTTGTTTATTACTTCTTGGTTTATTGCACCATCTGTTTCAGATTATTCCTCCTGAAGAAGTGGCCTAATCAGCGAAACCGGTAGAGGAAACCTCTATACTCCAATCCAACAAAAACCTCACGGGGTCACCCGTTAGTAGTAGTTGTTTCTTGTGGTGTATTGATTTTTAGACCCATGTATGTTTTATATGTAATAAATTATATTTTTTATTATATTATACGTGTCATTGTATCAGTACCGAGATAGTCCAGCATGTCCTCCCTCTAGGTGGTTATATTGGTTGGGCAGCATCAGCAACTGCCGCCATATTCCCACTTGGTTTAGTTTTCCTTGTGAAAGATAATGTTACACCGAGTAAATTGATACCCAAAGTGTTACGCTTCAAAATTGTGCCCGCTCGTGGAATGGCGACAAACTTTTACCCTTAAAAATCTCACTAGGCGATGTTTAAAAAAATTCTACAGATTGCAGGTTTTCAGTTACAGAGAAGGTCTAGGGCTAGAATTATAGCTCTCGCTCTAACGATCGCGGCGATACCTCACATCTGTGGTTTGAACATAGTTTTCAAATCTGGGATTCTGCTCACTTATGCATTCGCTTTTGCTCGCGAGCTCGGCTGGAAGCATGACAGAACCTCTTAAATATGAAATATGGGGTCAAAAAGACCTCAGATCTCATATTTACACTAAAATGCATTTAAAAATAAAAATTTTAAAAAATGTTTGAAAGAAAAAAAAAATGATCTTTAAGAGCTAAGGTCAGAAGTGACGTTTTGACGTCGCTTCCACCCTGCAATGGTATGGAGATGGGTGGGGGCCATTTCCTCTCACTCCGCTCCATGCCACAGACAGGAGAGGATATGATAACCTCCGCTGCTGCTGGCGGCTCCGGTAAGTGGCGCAGGGCACCGGAGTGCGGCAGGGGGACCCCTCTCCCGCCGCCAATAAAAGTGATCTCGCTGCTAACTCGCCTCAGAGACCACTTTAATCTGAAAGCGGACCACCCGCTGAAGAAGAGGAGGCTACCGGGGTCATGGTAGCTAACTGCTGCCATAACAACAATATCCCTCTTCAAATTGCCTACGTATAACGACAGCGGACGGTACGTAAGTGGTTAAGGTCTATAGGCAGCCATAGGCCCCTTTCACATGGGGCAGACTTAGTTAAGAGTCTACCTGCTTAGTGGGGAATCACTGAGCAGGCAGATGACTGGTCCTTTTCTTCTCCGCTTATGATAAGCGGACAAAGACACAGTCTGCTTCCTCTATGAGAGAAAGGATGTAAATGGACCATCTGTCCATTTACACCCAACGGCCATCTGATTTTAAAGACTGATGAAGAACAGATCCCCCATCCGTCTCTTTTTGGTGGATAGGATCGGACATCTGAGGGTATCAACGAACAAACAAATGCGAAGGGCTTTTATGACCTTTGTGTGGGGAGATAAACATCCCAGGTTGGCACACGAGATTTTGAGGAGACCAAAAATGGGAGGGTGGGGTGGGACGCCCGGATATAGCGTTTTATTACAGAGCCATGGCCCTAAGTTCGTATAATGAACTGGTGACATGACTCTGCTAGTAAAATTTGGGTGCCCTTGGAGAAAACATTAGCAGGTAGGAACTTGGCCGGAGCCCCCTGGATCCCGATTTCTTATAAGGGGTTGTCGGAATATGCATCACCATTGACGAAGACAACACTATCCATTTGGGATAGAATGAACAGTATGGGAAAGTTTGCCCCCCCCCCAATATCCCCTATAACACCATTGGAGGGATTTCCCTGGGTTTTCCCCAAGGGAAGAGAAAGGGAGTTTAGATCACTGGGGAAGAGACGGGAAGAGTAATTGCGCTGGAGTGGCCCCACAGGGTAAATTGCTTCCATTGGTGTATTTGGTTTGAATACTGGGGGAAGTACCAATGGCTGTATGTAAATACCATCAACTGACAGATTTGTTCAATAAGTGGAAGCTCCAGATCAGGCCAGCGAACCCGCTTACTACTTTTGAGGAATGGTGTGTTAACTTATCAGAGCCGGGTCATATGTTGTCTCGAATGTATAGGCTGGTTCTGAGCACCCAAAATATGACAACTTCCTATTTCATTTTAGAATGGGAAAGAGAACTGGGCTATAATTTTACATCAGAGCAAATTAAAAAGCTGAAGGGAGCAACACACCATACTTCCATAAGTTCCCATATACAGGAGATGTCTTACAAGTTCCTGACAAGATGGAATCGTACATCGGCTCGATTTGCTCAGATATATCCACCTGCGGATGTTAATTGCTGGAGGGGATGTAACCAAAGGGGTTCATTTCTGCATTTATGATGGCATTGCCCGAAGATTAAAGTTTTCTGGGAAGAGATAGCCCCTTAGATTAAGAAAATTACATCTAGACCTATAGAATTCTCTTCATTACATTTTCTTTTTCATGGGATGCCATCATCTGCTAGGTTTTATAGGAGAAGCGTTACTCCCCATTGGTTTAATGCAGCCAAAATATTGATACCTAGATTTTGGAAACAGTCTAGATGTCCCACTATTATGGATTGGAAAAGGGAGGTAGAAAAAATAATGGAAGCAGAGATAGATACATATGGTTAAAGACAAACAGAATAAATTTAAAGATACATGGGCAGGATGGTTGTATTGCTCCTCAGAAATAGGGGTGGATTAAACCCTTTTGGGGGCAATGCTGTGTTATGGATCGGATAGTCTGTGGGATGCATCTGGTGGGGGGGAATTGGGAGGAGGAGGGTTTTTTTTTTTTTTTTTTTTGTCTTTTTCCTCCTCTGGGAGGCACAGTGGAGAGATGATTGATGTCATTAAAAGTTAGGAGGATAAGTTATAATAGTAAATTAGGCACAGGATGGGCAACACGTAATGGAATCATATAGAGAAGAGTAGATTGAAATGAAAGGTGGAGAAGTAAAAAAATGAAATACTAGAGTGAGATTATATTGAATTTAAACACTAAACATAATAGGACACGAAAATAGTAATTCGAAATTATACACTTTTTTTTTTTTTTTACTTTTTTTGTATTGTTGGTTGTTTGACACATGTATTCAGGCATTAAGGCGCTGCAAAACCCCCTTCTTAATTATACTTTGAATAATGTTTTGCACAAATTGAGTTTTGGTTATGGGTAGGTAAGTAGGTGGCCTTTTTTTTTCCTTTTTTTTTTCTTCTTTCTCTCTTCCAAAGAGGACATGATCAAGGACCCGGTGTGTTTTCTCAGGGTGGGGTTAGTGTGGTGAATGTTAATGAAAGGATTTTTATAGAGATTTATATAGAGATACTTTGTGCAATATGTATTTCTATGTGGTATGTTGGAATTTGTCTTTCTAAAGAAAAAGTGATTATTAAAAAAAAAAAAACGAATGTTCTTACCTTTGCAACTCTTGCAATTTCTATCCCTGAAAACCCATTTTATTTTTATCTCCGGGTCAGACATTTCTTTTACTTTTTATCTCCAACCCTCACCCTCGACAGGCCTACTTTATTTGAACGCCTGTGCACAGAAGGTCCTCACCAGTTTCATCTGATATCTTCTATATACCAAATTTTACATAACTCTACGGGGGTTCAAGCGGACACACATTTATACATGCGCAAATGGAATGTGATATTGGAACGCCCTATTCCCCTGCAATTATGGGCCTAAAATATGGTGTTCCACCTTTAAATCCTCTAAATGTGTAGCTCAAAAGGAAACTGCTGTTAAGATTTTGATGTTCTGGTATAAGACCCCAGAGCGCATCCATCAAAATAGTCCAGCCCTATCACCTAAGTGTTGGGGATGTAGTGTAGAGATAGGCTCTCATTTCCATGTTTTTTGGTCTTGTTCAAATATTCAGCGGTTTTGGTCAGAAGTTATGAATGTACTTCAGGACACAATAGGCTTATCTTTTTTTTTTTTTTTTTTTTTTAACAGTGAAAAGTTTTTTTATTTAAAAGTATTAAAGTTAACAACGACACAGTATATGGACATCAGATACATACATAAGGTCATAAAGGTCCAATGGAACAGGTCAAATAACACTACTAATCGTTGTCTCAAGATGATAGCCTAAAGCAGTTAATACATAGTTGTGGTCTAAGATCAGATAGCGGTGTTAAAAAAAAAAAAGGGGGGGTAAGGAGGGGAGAGAGAAGAGGAAGGGGAGGGGGGAGAAGTGGGAGGGGTAGGGATGTAAAAAGGGGGGGGAGGGGATACCTAAAACACATGTTAGAACAGCATTTCTAGCCACAACCAAGAGATAACATAGGAGACAGCACTATCCATTAGGAGTAACCCATAAACTCTAGGGCTCCTATCCATGAGCATCAATCCATTGGGACCAGACCTTGTCAAATTTTTTGGGGCAGTTTCTACTCTCATACGTTAGCTTGTATAAAGGTAGGACAGAGTTTATCGTTGCCTTCCATGCCTGAAGCGTGGGAGGGTCGGGCTGCTTCCACCTAAGGAGAATCTCTCGTTTGGCGTAGTACAGGGCATAGAACAAGAACAGTTTTTCATGCCCTGACACTTCGACACCTTCCATAACTCCGAGCAACGCCAGGGCCGGGTCCAAGACAAGAGACCAGTCCCTAAACGCTCCCAGGACGTCCATCACCTCCCCCCAGTATGGCCACAGCTCAGGGCACGACCACACCATATGAAGGAAAGTGCCTGGAGACGAACCGCATCTAGGGCATTGAGCACTCGTTCATGGATATATGCTGGCTAGTCTCGCGGGTGTGTAGTATGCCCTGTGCAAGAACTTTAATTGTATGAAGCGGTCTTTTGCTGAGATCATTTTAGCAACATAGTCAGACAGCACGTCCCCCAGGTCTCGTTCATTTAGATCTGGAATGTCCATCCTCCATTTATTGTAAACAGTTGTCAGGGATGTCGTGTGCGCTATGAAAAGGTAAAAATAGAGGGAGGACAGAGGCTTATCCATAATCTTCGCAATGAGCAGTCGTTCAACAGCGTCAGTCTGGAGGGTCAGATGGTCAGGGAACTGGGCCTGTGTCGCATGCCTAAGCTGGTAGTATCTAAACTTCATAGAAGTGGGGACATGATACTTAGCTTGTAATGTCTCAAAGGAGGAGAAAGACCCATCGGTGTAGATATGCTTAACATTAATTATCCCCCTAGACGCCCACAACCGAGGTTCCGGGAGCCCATAGATAAGTGGCAACATTGGGTTGCCCCATAAGGGCGTGTGGGGCGAGATGACCGAGGCCGATCTGTAAATAGATCTAGCCCTCTGCCATACCAGAATGGTTGTGCGCATCAGAGACATAACCTGGGGATGGGCCCCAGGTCCCCTATAGGGTAGGTTAGATAGTGCCGCATAGGACCCCACGATGGCCGTCTCGAGGGTTACCGCTGGATTTTGTCTGGACTGGTCAAACCACCACCGGACCGTCACCAGAACCGCCGCCCAGTAGTAGAGAAGGAAGTGGGGCAGTGCCAATCCCCCCTGTGACAGGGGGAGCTGGAGTGTCCTCTTGGCCAGTCTCTGGACTTTCCCAGCCCAGACAAAAGTAGTGATAATGGAATCCACTTTTTGAAAAAAGGACTTGGGTATCGGACACGGAGTATTCCTAAAAAAGTATACAAATTTGGGAAGATAAACCATCTTTAACAGGTTCACCCTACCCACCGGGGATAGGGGTAGCGTTTTCCAAAGGTGACATTTCCTATCGAATTGGGTCAACAGGGGAAAGAGATTGTCCTCCATGTATGCCTGAGGGGACCCCCGGACAACCACCCCAAGGTATTTAAATTTGTCCACCCAATGGAGAGGCGTGTCGGTGATCGCCCTGGAGCCCGATTGGTGGAGGGAGAAAAGAACTGACTTGTCCCAGTTAACGCGAACCCCAGAGTACTTCCCGAACTGGTCTATTATCTCAAGAGCTGAAGCAAGGGAGGGCCCTGCGCTGGCTAGGTACAACAGTGTGTCGTCCGCGTACAGCGAAATTTTTTCCTGAAGTGCCCCAACCCGTATGCCCTTTACCCTTTGATCCTGACGGATTAAGATCGCCAAGGGCTCAATCGCCAGGGCGAAAAGCCCTGGTGACAGGAGGCATCCCTGTCTGGTACCCCTATGCAGGCCAAAGGGAGGGGACAGCAGGCCGTTGACTCTAACCCGTGCAGTCGGGTCTCTGTAGAGCAACTGAATTCAGGAAATAAACCTAGGCCCAAACCCAAAGTTTTCCAGCACCTCCCAGAGGTAAAGCCACTCGACCGAGTCGAATGCCTTTTCAGCATCAAGGGCCGCCACTACACCTGCAGCGCCTTCCTCAGCCAGATCGACGTGGGTAAATAGCCGGCTGATATTGATGTCCGTGCCTCTACCTGGCATGAAACCGGATTGATCCGGATGGACCAGAGTCGCAATCACTCTGTTCTGTCGAGTCGCCAGTATTTTGGCCAGTAACTTGGCATCCACGTTGATCAGGGAGATTGGGCGATAGGATTTGCACAGTTCAGGGTCTTTACCCGGCTTGGGTATAACTACAATAACCGCCTCTGACATGGAGGCGGGCAAAGTCCCCTCTCTCAACGAGGTCAGGAGCATGGAGTGAAACCTGGGGGCCAAGTCCTCTGCATACGTTCTATAAAATTCCGTGGGGAACCTGTCTGGACCCGGCGTTTTCCCGACCTGTAGTGAGGAGATGGCCCGCTGGACCTCCTCAAGCGTAATAGGGGAGTCAAGTTGATCTCTATATGTATCAGTCAGGACTGGGAAGTCTACATCCGAGAGGTAGATATGGAGGTCTTCCGACGAGTATTCAACCCGAGTAGAATAGAGGTCAGAATAATAGGACGCAAAGCACTCATTGATCGCCCCAGAGGAGGTTCGCCTAACTCCAGCATCATCAACCAATGAGGGAACACTCAGAGGCCGACTGCTCCCTGACCAACCAAGCCAGCAGCCTACCCCCTCGTTCACCCTCCTCAAAGATCCTCTGGGACTGCTGGAGCAACTTTTTTTTAGTAAGGGATGTGCGAAGCAACATAACCTCTCTGGTGCTCTCCTGAAGTTTAATGTGAAGCCCCGGGTCAGCCGACTGGGCATATTGGCGCTCCAGGGAGGCGGCCCTATTCTCCGCCTCAAGTAAATCGGCCCTCAACTGTCTGCGAGCATCACCAATAAGCGTTTGATATTAACCCCTGGAGGAGGCCTTAAAGGCATCCCACACGACCGCCGCCAGGGCCGACCCCGGGTTAAGTGCCCAGTACGTATCCATGTGCAGGCAAAACCCGTAATCTACCCCAGGGTCAGAGATCCAGAACCTCGACAATCTCCACAATTTATCCGTAGGGGACCCCTCCAAAGACAACCTAAGGAGGAGTGGGGCATGGTCAGATATGCCCCTTGGCAGAATGGAGATCTGCTGGACCCTAGGTAATAGAGGTCTCCCCGCATACATCAGATCTATGCGTGAGAGAGTCCTATGTGTGGTCGAGTGGCAAGTAAAGGACCTGTCAGCGGGGTGACGCCACCTCCACAGGTCTGTCAATCCATAGGTCTCTGCCCAGACCGAGAGATCCGAAGTGGATCCTCTCGCTGAGCCGAGACGATCCAGCCCAGTATTAGGTGGCATATTAAAGTCCCCCACAAGTATCAAATTGTCTGTACCATAATTGGCAAGCAGAGGACCCAACTTGTGGAGTACCTTGATCGACGTAGGGGGGGGGCAAATAGACACCCACCAGCACCAACTCAAGACTCTCCACCATTGCATGCAATATTATGTACCGTCCATCCGGGTCAACCACCTGTCCCAAGAGCCGAAACGGCAGGGATTTGCGCACCAGTATACTAACCCCCCCTCGCAAAATTGGAATATGTGGAATGGTAATGATGACCAACCCAGGGTTTCTTTAGACTAAGGATCTTCCTCCCCATTAGATGGGTTTCCTGGAGGACACAGATATGAGGATTATAGGTCTTCAGGAACTGGAAGACCAGTGACCGTTTCACAGGGGAGTTAAGGCCCCTGGTGTTCCAGGAGACAAGTATCAGCGATGCCATTCAGCTTGCAAGTACAGCAACACTGGAGAGCATTCAGGGGATGACCCCGACTGGTCAGATATACAAACTCATAGTAAACAGTAAAACAATAACAAAAAGAAAAAGAAAAAAAATAACTACAAAACAACCCCCCCCCTGCCAGCCCCCCCGGAACAGCGGGTGGCATTCCTTCCCAAGAACAGCACGGCAAGCCGCCGCGCATTAGAGGTAACGTGTGCAAGAGGCTTACTAAACATAAGTCTACAAACCCATAACTGCTAGGGTCGTCCGGATGATAAATATGGTGCCGGTCACCCAGCAAGTTGGGGGTACAAAAACTTGGTGTAGTTACAGTCCTTCCTCAAGAGCACGTGAGCCCCTGGCCTTGGCAATGTTTCCCAAAAAGCGATAAACAAGATAAGAGCAACTTTGTCAGGGCATAAGGGGTACAAATGGACATATCATCAGGGCCCACCCTCAGTAGGCATTGCTGCATTTTGCAACCCTCTGCCTCTCATGGCAGGATAACAGGCAGAAAAAAATAAATAAAAAAAAAAATAAAGTGAAAGAAAATATGTCAATGTCCATGAGTCAATAGGGAAACGCATAGTCAATCAGCAAATAAAAGGGGGAAACTGCCAGAGGGGCACATATAGATTTGCAGTAAGGAGGACTTAAAGGCGACAAGGAAGTGCATAGTAAATACTTGCTTTATTCCGCCCGGATTGTATCAAGCCAGGCAGATGCCTCCTCAGGTGAGGTGAAGAATCTTACTCGTTCTCCATCTTGGACCCGGAGTCTGGCGGGAAACAGCATACTGCATTTCAAATTCTTGGCGCGAAGGCGGGAGCGTACATGGTCGAATGACTTCCTCTGCTTTTGTGTTTCAATGGAGTAGTCTGGAAATATAAGGAGCTTGGCATTCTCATACTTCAGGTCACCCACACTTCTGGCTTCTCTCAGGATAAGGTCCCGATCCCTGTAGTTCAGGAGTTTAAAGATAAATGTACGTGGGGGGTTCCCCGGTGGGCCCCTGGCTGTGGGTATCCTGTGGGCTCTCTCCACCACAAAATTGGGGGGGCACGAGGCAGGAGAGTGCGCAGCAGCTGCTCCGTAAACGAGGTGGTGTCATGCCCCTCAGACCCCTCAGGCAGTACTATAATGCGTAAATTATTGCGCCTGTTACGATTCTCGGAATCTTCAGCGCGGAATTCCAGGTGCTTGACTCTGATTTTCAGGGTATGGAGGTCAGCCGTGTGTTCCCTCTGCACATCCTCCGCCGCAGACACACGCTGTTCCACCTCTGTCACCCTGCCCTTAAAAGCATCAATGTCTCTCCTGATCAGGCCCAGTTCAATATGTATATTGTCTATTTTCTCAGTTAGGGCCGTTTTACAGCCGTTTATAGCTTCCAGGAGTGCCCTGTGCTCTGGGGTGGCCTTAGGAGCTGCAGCCTCGTGACTCACCTCCTCCTCCTGAGCTGACATGGTGGGGGAGACTGCCGCGGCTTTCCCCTGAGTATGGCGCGCGGTGCCGTTCTTTTTCTGGCTCTGCCGGCGCGCTACTCCCCCTCTGCGATAGCCGGGCATGAGCAGGGGCTTCCTGGGGCAAAGAGCAGGCAGATGTGGCGTCGAATGGGCTCCCAGTACCCCAGGGATGGTGGATTAAAGATCCGGTCGGCGGAGCGGAGTTAACACACGTCCGCTTCCGTCGCCATCTTGGACACGTCCCCGCAATAGGCTTATCTTTACCTCTAGATCCTATTCACTATTTACTGGGGCTCCCTTTCCCCGGTATCCCAAAATCTGCCAAACGTTTGTCCTCATACATACTCCTTGCAGCCAAGAGGGCTATACCATTGTTCTGGCTGTCCTCACCCCCCCCCCCCCCACCTAGTGCAATTTCTACAACTAGTCGCAGAGATTAGGAGGATGGAACATTTCACTGCTTTAGCTCATGATAAAATAACTCAGTTTGATAAAAATTTGGGAGCCCTGGGATAGTTCGAGTTCTGGTGATCATGAGAATTGAACTTTGGGTATCGTATGTATTTTCACCTTTTTTGATTCCTTTCATTGTGAGCTGGGTTTTCCTATATATATATATATATATACATACACACACATATACATATACATATACACACACACACACCCTGTATTATTTGCTCTTGCCTGTCAAGGTCACCTGTGGCCAGGTGACAGATGCACACCGTAGGGGGACAGGAGTGCACCGCAAGGTAGTGAACCCTATGGCTGGCTTCGGCGGATAGGAAACTGGGTGGTTGTGGAAAGCGGGACCAGAGGAGCACAACCGGGATCCTAACGGAAGCTAGAGCCAAGATTCCCCAGGGCGCGGAGTCTAAGACCCAGCAGGTCTTCTCCAGAGCCTCTAGTGGTGAGGATGTTATGCTGCAGGCTGGGACCAGGTCGCGGCCCCTGGAGTTTCCTAGCTCACGCCCCGTAGGATAAGGGGAAAAGAGGGGAAGCAGCAGCACAAGATAAGAGAGAAACGAATAACAAGCTGAAGGTCAGGGGCCACAAGCAGACAAGGATAACGAAAGAACGAGCCGAAGGTCAAGGGTCACGAGCAGACAGGGATAGTCGGGGACAAGCCAAATATGTAACAGAGAGACAGACGTAGCACACGGCAGGCAGGAACCCAAACACACAATGCCTAACAAACACGTTGATCAGCCAAGCAGGCTTGCAGTGCACAGGTTAATATAGTGTTCAGTGATAGGGCCTGGGGTGGAGTCAGGCTGGGAGGAGATTATATAGGAAGCCAGGTGAAAGGGTTCTGGCCTCTAAGATGAACACATGGGAAGGAAGGTAAGCTGACAGACAAACACTACTGCATATCCATGACAGTACCCTCCCTCTTATGGGCCCTCCCCCGCCTGGGCCCAGGCTTAAAGGGAAATCTCTGATGAAACCTCCTCAACAGATGAGGTGCAGCGACATCAGATGCAGCGATCCAAGACGCCTCCTCAGGACCAAAATCTCTCCAATGCACAAGGTACTGAAGAATGCCTCTGCAGAGCCGAGAATCCAGAACTTGTCTAACCTCGTACTTAAGATTATCCTCAGAGACCGAAAACGAGGTAGGGAGATGACAAGAAGATCTATTGAGGACCAAAGGCTCTCTAGGAATAAGCAAGGGCATGAGAGGATCAACAGGAATCTGAGGAGGGTCCGATAGACCATTAACGGGGAACTGGTCATCTTGCACAGGACCATCAGACTGGGCAGATGTCAGTGGAACCCTGAAGTCAGGTTGGTTAGAAGGTGACATGTCGCCGGAGTCAAGCTGAATAGCTGAAGGACAAGCAGAATGTCCCAAACAAGAAAAATAGGATTTTTATAACAGCTTACCTGTAAAATCCTTTTCTTGCAGTACATCACGGGACACAGAGCGACATAGTCATTACTAATGGGTTATATAGATACCGTCAGGTGCTGGCACTGGCAACTTCCAAAACCGGAAGTACCCTCCCCTATATAAGCCCCTCCCATCCGGGAGCACCTCAGTTTTGTAGCAAAGCAATAAGTGTCCCCAAAGAGGGGCGGGAGCTCTGTGTCCCGTGATGTACTCCAAGAAAAGGATTTTACAGGTAAGCTGTTATAAAAATCCTATTTTCCTTCTCGTACATCACGGGACACAGAGCGACATAGTCATTACTAATGGGATGTCCTAAAGCAATGCCAAATGAGGGGGGGGGATACACCATATATAAGCTGAGCGCTATCAGACATGAGGATCTTTTGCGGCCTGCAACACACTGCGCCCAAAGGCGACATCCTCCTGACTTCTAACGTCCACCTGGTAGAACCTAGTAAACGTGTGAACTGAAGACCATGTTGCGGCCTTACAGATTTGAGCCAGGGAGGCCTGGTGATGCACTGCCCATGAAGTTCCAACTGCTCTCGTGGAGTGCGCTCTAACTTTGAACGGAGGCGGTCTCCTTCTCAAGCCATAGGCTTGTATTATGACCTGTCGAATCCACCTGGCTAAAGTAGATTTTGACGCTGCCTGACCCTTTCTGGGGCCTTCCGGCAGAATAAACAAAGTATCCGTTCTGCGAATCTGAGCAGTGGCTTTTAGATAAGCTTTAACTGCTCTTACTACATCCAAAGAATGCAATAACTTTTCCTCTACCGAAGTAGGTTTGGGGAAAAAAGAAGGAAGAACCACATCTTGGTTCAAATGAAACCTCGATACCACCTTAGGAAGAAAGGCTGGCTGAGGACGTAATACTACTCTGTCCTTATGGATAACCAGATATGGCTCTTTACAGGACATAGCTGCTAATTCCGACACTCTTTTAGCCGAACAAATGGCTACTAGAAAAATCAATTTCCTGGTGAGAAGCACCAAGGAAATATGCTGTAATGGTTCAAATGGTTGTTTCTGTAAAACCGACAGAACCAAGTTTAGATCCCATGGACATATGGGAATATTAACCGGAGGACTAATACGCATCACTCCTTGTATAAAGGCTTTGACTAGTGAATGCGAAGCCAAGGGCCTTTGAAAAAATATTGACACGGCCGAAATCTGACCCTTGATAGTACTCAAGGCAAGCTTCCTATCTACAGCCCATTGTAGGAAGTCCAGAATCCTACCTATTACGTATTTACGTGGATGCCATTTCTTGGCCTCACACCAGGCGATGTACGCCTTCCAGATTCTATAGTAGATCTGCCTGGATACCGGCTTCCTGGCATTGATCATGGTAGATACCACAGCATTAGAGAGCCCTCTCTTTTTTAGAATGTGGGCTTCAATAGCCAGGCCGTCAAACCTAGGGCTGGTAAGGAAGGGTGGTATATCGGTCCTTGCGAAAGCAGGTCCGGACGATGTGGGAGGGTCCAAGGACTCCCCACAGACATTTTTACAATCTCCGCGTACCATGCTCTTCGGGGCCACGCTGGAGCCACCAGAATCACTTGTTTCTTTTCTACCCTGATTCTGCGGAGTAATCGAGGTAACAATTGTGGCGGTGGGAATGCATATATCAGCTTGAACTGATCCCAAGGGAACACTAGGGCATCCGAGCCGCAAGCTAGGGGATCCCTTGTCCAAGAGACAAACCTGTCCACTTTTGTGTTGAATCTGGATGCTAGCAGATCTACATCCGGTGTTCCCCACCGCTGACATATTGTCCGGAAAACCTCGGGATGAAGGGACCATTCCCCTGGGCATAATTGTTGGCGACTTAGAAAGTCCGCCTTCCAATTCTCCACTCCTGGAATGAATACCGCAGATATGGCTGGGACATATCTTTCTGCCCATCTCAGGATGTAATTTACTTCCCTTTGGGCTGCACGACTCCTGGTGCCCCCCTGACGATTGATATATGCCACTGCTGTGGCATTGTCTGATTGAATTCTGACAGGGGACCCTTGGAGTTTGGATGTCCATGCTACTAGGGCATACCGGGCTGCTCGTATCTCTAAGAGATTGATGGGCAGGGCCTTTTCCGCATCCGACCATCTGCCCTGGAGAGACCATTGCTCCAGTACTGCTCCCCAGCCTATAAGGCTGGCATCTGTAGTGACCACCTTCCAGGAAATCGGACTGAAGGATTTCCCTCTTTCCAGATTCTGGGGAACCAACCACCAGCGGAGGCTCTTGCGAACGGAAGGGGACAAGGACATTGGTAAGTCCAGAGCCTGAACTTTTTTGTTCCAGGCTGACAGTATGGCCCTTTGCAACTTCCTTGAATGGAATTGACCGTAGGGTACTGCTTCGAATGATGCCACCATTTTTCCCAGCAGCCTCATGCACAGGCGTATGGATGGCTGTCTTTTTGAACCCACTAAGTGGATCAAATCTCTCAAGGACGACCCCTTTTCTTGAGGCAAGAACATTTTTCTCTTGACTGAATCCAGCCTTAGCCCCAAGTATTCCAGACTTTTGACTGGTTTTAGGGCTGACTTGTCTCGGTTGATAATCCAACCGTGATATTCCAGATACTTGATTGTCTCGTGAACAACCACTTCTAGTTTTTCCACTGAGTGGTCTATCAGCAACAAGTCGTCTAGATATGCCATTATCGTTACACCTCGTGTTCTTAGATTGGCCAATAATGGGGCCAGAATTTTTGTGAACACTCTTGGTGCTGTGGCCAGACCGAAGGGTAAGGCTCTGAACTGAAAATGGCGCCCTTCTACCGCAAAGCGTAGAAATTTTTGGTGGGCTGGAAAGATGGGAATGTGCAAATAAGCATCTTTGATGTCGATCGAGGCTAACCATTCCTCCCCTTGTAGGGCAGTGGCTACCGATCGGATCGACTCCATCCGGAAAGTCCTGATATGTAGGAATTTGTTTAGCCCTTTTAGATTTAATATGGGCCTCACGTCCCCGTTTGGCTTCGGGACTGTAAAAAGGTTTGAGTAAAACCCGAACCCCCATTCTTCCAGGGGAACCTCTATAATTACTGCTTGGAGCAATAATTGTTCTAGTGCCAACAGGAGGGATCCTCTCTTCTGGGGATCCCTTGGCACGTTTGACCTTATAAAGTGGGAAGGAGGGGAGTTTTTTAACTCCAATTTGTATCCCAGATTTACTGCGGAGAGCACCCATCTGTCTCGGATCGTGTCCCGCCAGGTCTCTGTGAACAACTGAAGTCTTCCCCCCACCCGATTGGGTGGGGGCAACCCTTCATGCATTTGACTTTGGGGGAGGTTTTGTACCTCTCCTGCTCCAGGGCTTCTTGTTACCCTGCAATTGTCCCTGATTTTTACCTCCGGGATTTGACCGAGGAGGCCGTCGGAACTGTTTCACAGCCGATGTCCTAGGGACTGGAGAAGCAGGCCTCTTAAAAGAGGGACCTCTAACTCTATTTTTAACCGGCAAAAGTGTACTTTTACCGCTGGAAATTCTCTGGATATATTTGTCCAGGTCTTCCCCGAATAAGCGTTCACCATGAAATGGGAAGCTGACCAGCAATTTTTTACAGGGAGCTTCAGCAGACCAGTTTTTGAGCCATAGAAGCCTGCGCATATGTACTACAGACAGCGTAAGGCGGGAGGCCTGATGGATTGAATCCTTTATAGCGTCCACCGCAAAGCATAAGGCTCTAGGTAGATCAGCTAGGGCAAGAGCCTGCTGATCTGGCAAGTCCCTTAAGACCTGTTTCAACTGATCCTTCACTGCTTGGCAGACCCCAATAGCTGCCACTGCTGGTTGTGTCACCAATCCTGCTGTAGAAAAAGCAGATTTTAATAAGGACTCCAATTTTTTATCTATTGGGTCCTTGAACATTTGGACATTATCCACCGGACATGTCAGTGATTTATTCACACAAGAGATGGCTGCGTCCACTGTAGGGACCCTCCATTTTCTGATGAACTTATCCTCCATGGGATAGACCACCGGAAATCTCTTGGGGGGAGTAAATATTTTGTCAGGATGCTCCCAATCCTGGTAAATGAGCCCTTCCAGTAAAGGATGGATCGGAAAGGAACAAACAGTCTGGGGAGCTTTTAGCGACCCCAACGAGGAGACAGAAGTGGATGATGGCTCCGCAAGTGGCATTTTAAATGCTGATCGGACCATATTAGTCAGGGACTGAACCCATAACCTTTCAGCATGTGATGCTGAGAACGGCTCTTCCACTGTTGATTCCTCTACAACCGAATCGACCTCATCCTGATCCCCTTCAGGTAGGTCGATCCCTGTATGGGACTGTTGCTCTGTTAACAGGCACTCTGAGGGAGGAGACGGAGATCGGGCGCTTTTCTCCTGTGACAGGGAAGCCGCGATCAATGCTGACAATCTCTCTTCCAGCCCTCCCAGAGCTGAGGAAAAAACCTCCTCTGTTACATACACAGGAGCAGGTGAACTGAGGACAGCCACAGTACCAGGTACTCCTGAGGGTGCTCTACGGTCACTAACCTCTGATTCTTCAGGGGAGACTGGTGCAGCCAAAGCATGCCCAAGATCCTCAGAGCCCGATGGAGACCCCCTATTCCTCCTGGAATTCCTAGTCCCGGAGTTTTTAGACGGCATATTCCTAAGCCACAAAGCTGAGGTATTCCAGCCGAAATACACCAGTTACTGACAATAGTCTAGCATAAATGCTGCTATAAGAAACAGTTGGTGTCTACTAATGTGCCTTTCTAGGGGATGCCTGTATCAACCGCTTGCTGTATGCCTTCTTTAAATGTTGCCAGCTCTGTCTCTGTACTTCATAGCCAGCTCACCACACAAAATTGTGGTTTTTAACATGCTGGGACGCCCGCACATGCGCAGAAGCGCTGCGGCGCGCACAGAGCGTCATCCCCCAGGCTCCGCCCCCTTTCCCGGCTCACCTCTATATAGAGAGGCGCGTGCACGTGTACGCGCGCAAATTTCGAAAATGGAAACCAGGGACAAGAGCCAGGGCCCCTTTGCCGCAGGCCGGGGGATGGACGAGCATTGCAACATGGCAGAGGAAGCAGTTTCCCATAAGAGAACTCACCATCTGCCTGGACTCGCTCTGATGAAAAGAAACTAGTCCACATGACAAGAAACGTTCCACAGCGGCCTCTAGTGGACAAACACAGGTACCGCAGTCTAATATATTAAATATATATATATATACATTTTTTTTTTTTTTTCTTGACCACCATTAAAAATTATTACATTTTTTTAGTAGTTACAGGCATGCACAGAATTTTGCGGGAATACCATTAGGTAACAGACAGAAAGACAAATTAGGCTTGGGGGTCCCCCAATAGAACCAAGTTCCTGGGGGCCCCCACTTACCTGTTCCCCGCCGCAGGACTTTGTTTGGTCCACAAAAGCCCAAACTTCACCTATCACGGCAGGCATTGTAATCAAACCTTCAGGGACCGGGTTCCCAAGGATTCCACTCCCCTGGACCTGTATAGCACCCTGCACAGAAAACATCTTGGTCGTGGGTATGACCAGAGCTCTGGATCCCAGGGTCCAGCTCTCCTAAGAGAAGCATTACAGGCAAAACCTTGCTCTTCTCTGCAAGGCCCGGGTACCGACCGTTTAGCTATGAAGCTTTTTTGGTCGGATCCGGAATAGCTTACTGAGGCCCAAAAGAACCTGTACGCAAGCTCAGTGAAAAACACGTTTCTTCTTGGCCAACACCTTAGACACTGGCAAAAAACTGAGGTGCTCCCGGATGGGAGGGGCTTATATAGGGGAGGGTACTTCCGGTTTTGGAAGTTGCCAGTGCCAGCACCTGACGGTATCTATATAACCCATTAGTAATGACTATGTCGCTCTGTGTCCCGTGATGTACGAGAAAGAAAAGTAGGAGGCTCACTGGGCATGGGCTGGACTGGCATAACTAGTACAGAGGCAGAGTGAATAGCTGAGTCAGGTGTAGCGACTACCTGAATCGCATCGCAAGACGTAGCGACTGCAGGACTTGTAGACAAGCTAGCCTGGCTGTGCGTCCAAGGGTGGTTAGGGACAGAGAAATGTAAATGGTTATGCCACCTGGAATGAATGACCGGCTCAGGTTCACAGGGGGCAACCTTGGGTAGGCAGGATGAGGAACAGAAGGGACCCTAAGCCAGGATCTGTCCAGTAGTCCAGTCCACATGAGGAGAATGGAGCTGTAACCATGGGAGACCCAAAATTATAGGCGTTGAGGCCTTGGGTAAGATAAGGAAGGATATCCACTCCTGGTGGAGTGTCCCTACCGACATCTTAACAGGGAGGGTCTGGAAGCGGATAGGTCCCCCTGGGAGAACAGTACCATCAATCGCCAAGACCACCAATGGCGTGGTGAGGGGCAAAAGAGTAAGTCTCATGGACGATGCGATTTCCCAGTCCATGAAATTACCAGCGGCTCCGGAATCCAGATATGCTGAGACCGAATGAGAAGAAGCACCAACATGAAGGAACACAGAAAGCAGAAGACAAGAAGGGGAAGGTGATATTTCTGGGTCCAATACTCCACTTTCTAGATGAAGTGGACCCGAACGTTTTTCTGGACAAAGAGAGCAAGTGTCACGAAAATGACCTTTGCCCCCACAGTAAAGACAAAGACCAAGAGTTCTGCGCCTAGCACGTTCCTCGGGGGATAGCCTGGTCCGACCCAGCTGCATGGGTTCCTCAGCTGGTAGGAGATGCTCTACGGGTTGAAGAGAGGGGAGCTCAGGCTGACTAAGAACCAAGGAGTGCTGGCGTTGCTTTTCTAAGGTCCTCTCCTGAAAGCGAATATCGATCTGGTTACACAAGGAGATAACGCCGGCCAGATCAGTGGGGATGGTTCTTCCTGCTAATTCATCCTTCACTCTATCAGACAGGCCATGCAAAAAGGTTGCGACTAAGGCCTCATTGTTCCAGCTCAACTCAGCCGACAGTATGCGGAAATGAAGGGCATACTGTCCCACAGAAGCAGACTCTTGGCGGAGACGTAAAAGGGCGCTGGCCGCTGAAGAGACACGAGCCGGTTCTTCAAAGATATTCTGAAAAAGTTTCAAGAAGCCAGACAGACAGGCTAGAAACCACTGGATCATTCAGTTCCCACAGAGGGGCTGCCCAGGCTAAAGCTTCAACAGAGAGGAGGGAAATGATATAGGCTACCTTAGCCCTATCAGACAGGAAGTTTTGGGGCTGGAGCTCAAAATGAATTGTGCATTGACTAAGGAACCCCCTGCAAGCCTTGGAGTCCCCAGAGAAACGGGACGGAGCTGGCAGTTGTAGTGAGTGTGTGGCTGCGACTGGTGCAATAGGTGCAGCCGCTGGTTGTATTTGAGGTTGCGGATTCAGGGTTCCCAAGGAGGCCTGAAGCTGCTCGAAGCGAGAAGTCAGATCCTGGAGGAATCGCATCACCTGAGTCTGATTCGATTCCTGGGTTTCAAGTCTGCGAACTATGCCCTGCAATGGATCATCCACGGGGAGCGGGATGTCAGCCGGGTTCATGGCTGATCAAACTGTCAAGGTCACCTGTGGCCAGGTGACAGATGCACACCGTAGGGGGACAGGAGTGCACCGCAAGGTAGTGAACCCTATGGCTGGCTTCTGCGGATAGGAAACTGGGTGGTTGTGGAAAGCGGGACCAGAGGAGCACAACCGGGATCCTAACAGAAGCTAGAGCCAAGATTCCCCAGGGCGCGGAGTCTAAGACCCAGCAGGTCTTCTCCAGAGCCTCTAGTGGTGAGGATGTTATGCTGCAGGCTGGGACCAGGTCGCGGCCCCTGGAGTTTCCTAGCTCACGCTCCGTAGGATAAGGGGAAAAGAGGGGAAGCAGCAGCACAAGATAAGAGAGAAACGAATAACAAGCTGAAGGTCAGGGGCCACAAGCAGACAAGGATAACGAAAGAACGAGCCGAAGGTCAAGGGTCACGAGCAGACAGGGATAGCCGGGGACAAGCCAAATATGTAACAGAGAGACAGACGTAGCACACGGCAGGCAGGAACCCAAACACACAATGCCTAACAAACACGTTGATCAGCCAAGCAGGCTTGCAGTGCACAGGTTAATATAGTGTTCTGCGATAGGGCCTGGGGTGGAGTCAGGCTGGGAGGAGATTATAAAGGAAGCCAGGTGAAAGGGTTCTGGCCTCTAAGATGAACACATGGGAAGGAAGGTAAGCTGACAAACACTACTGCATATCCATGACATTGCCCTTTAAGTAATTTGTCGCTGATGTTTCTATATAGTGGTATGTGAATTTTAAGTGAAAAAATAGTAGCGCTCTGTTTATGCAAAAACAGTCCTAACAAGTGATAAGTGATATACAAATCAAAAATACTATAATGTGTATATAAATAATATTTCACCAAGTGAAAGTGGACAACTGATAAATATAGTAGTCCTATGTATCCAAAACGTATAATCAAGCAACAAAAGTAATGAAATATATGTGCAGTGAATCATAAATAAAAGTCCATAAAACTATATTCATGAATAAAAAGTCCATAAAGCAAAGTACAAGTGATAAAGAAATCCAGGTGATGAAAACTCGAGTGCTTCCAACAAATATGCTTAATCTTGAAAATGTAATTATGCTCCTTCACCATACCACTTGTGTCTGTGAATCCACTCCCAAAGGAAAAAAACTCACCAGATAGATATGCCTCACACGCTCATGTTCGGCATAAAAGCTTGATACCCCACCGGGGTTAATAGACAAATCCACCGCAATTTTTACAAGAGAATCCACTCCACATGTAAAAAATGAATAAGTGCTTCCAATGGTGAAGTAAGTAAAAACAATTTATTTTAAAATTGCACACACATCTTCAGCCATCGTACTCACATTGTTCAAAATTCAAACAGGCACTTCAAATAAAAAGCAACAGAAATTAATGAAGGAGGCTTGCAATGGCGTACTAGGAATTGCGGTCACGGTGGACCCAGAATAACCAGCAGATCTCACCCTCCAATTGCTCGCTCTCCTTCCCGGCCAGAGTCGTATCAGCCTCGGTGGTGGTGTCTACGTTCAGAGTTCACAAAAAGTTACCGTGCAGGCCACGCCCATATGGTAACGGGAAGGAGAGCGAGCAATTGGAGGGCGAGATCTGCTGGTTATTCTGGGTCCACCGTGACCGCAATTCCTAGTACGCCATTGCAAGCCTCCTTCATTCATTTCTGTTGCTTTTTATTTGAAGTGCCTGTTTGAATTTTGAACAATGTGAGTACGATGGCTGAAGATGTGTGTGCAATTTTAAAATAAATTGTTTTTACTTACTTCACCATTGGAAGCACTTATTCATTTTTTACATGTGGAGTGGATTCTCTTGTAAAAATTCCGGTGGATTTGTCTATTAACCCCGGTGGGGTATCAAGCTTTTATGCCGAACATGAGAGTGTGAGGCATATCTATATGGTGAGTTTTTTTCCTTTGGGAGTGGATTCACAGACACAAGTGGTGTGGTGAATGAGCATAATTACATTTTCAAGATTAAGCATATTTGGTGGAAGCACTCGAGTTTTCATCACCTGGATTTCTTTATCACTTGTACTTTGCTTTATGGACTTTTTATTCATGAATATTGTTTTATGGACTTTTATTTATGATTCACTGCACATATATTTCATTACTTTTGTTGCTTGATTATACGTTTTGGATACATAGGACTACTATATTTATCATTTGTCCACTTTCACTTGGTGGAATATTATTTATATACACATTATAGTATTTTTGATTTGTATATCACTTGTTAGGACTGTTTTTCATAAACGGAGCGCTACTATTTTTTCACTTAAAATTCACATACCACATTGTTTCAATTTTTAAGTAGCAGCTTCAGGATTATTCATTCTAATTCCATCTGGGCGCAGTGGTGGTTTGGGGAGTTAATTAGGGGGCGTATTTAGCCCTCCTTACCAGCTTTTACATAGATGTTTCTATATAGCTCTATGAGTATAGTTTTTGAAAGTGTAAATTGCCTCTGTCCTTCAAATTTCCAAATCTTTTCAGGCCCCGTTCACACCTATGCGAATTGGTTGCGGCTTAAACCGCATCCAATTTGCATAACATTATAAAATACATTGATTTTAATGAGGCTGGTTTACATATGTGCGATGCATTCGCACTGCGCATTGCCCAAAAAACGTGCGCGTTTTCTAGGCATTGCAGTGCAGCTTGGGTGCAAATTCAGGTCCATTATCTTCTATGGGCACGCATCCGATTCGCAGATGTGTTCAGTTCTCATCAGGATTTCTCTCCTTCGCCTCACTGCACTTCCCCCCTCTCCCTCCTCTCTCCCAGGTCACCAATTTCGCAGCTAAAACGGAGATGATCTGCTGAACAGTTCTCTTATCTTTTTGCAGAGCTAAGAGAGCTGGAATTCGCACTGCACAAGTGTGAATCCAGCCTCAGAGTGTAACACTGTCTATCAGATGAAAGTTTTGTAATGTACATGGTGCGTGTATTTATTTTATTTTTTTATAAAAAAGGAAAAACAACGAATGTTCTTGTCCATTGACACCCGCCGGTCCATAGAGAGCTATGCATGATCCGATCGGGTCCAGCTAAAAAATTGACAGGCAGACCCGATTGGTTAGTCCATGTAAAAAGGGTCTTAGAGGCATCAAAACCCTACTAACACAAACAATATTTTTCTTTCTACTTGTGTAACGGGAGTCACTTTGGGTGGGGGCTTGTGGAACCCAGCTTACCTTTTTTTTTTTTTTTTTTGAAAAGTTTTATTTATAGCTTTTGACAAAACAAACAGACCCCATGGGCCAAACACAAACACAAACTATATACAAATCTTCAGCATTGGCTCCCTCTCCCTCCCTCCAGACCCCCACCCATCAACAGGAATAATACAGTTATAAAGTCACTTTAACTCATTCACAGTCATATGTTGTTTGGAAATGTCACATAATCACAACCATATTCAACTCTTACTGCAAGTGCATTTATAATGGGTGCCACTCAATCCGCCACCGCAAGTTCACTATTCATCCAACCGCCCCATACTTTATCAAATTTCTGAGGTGCGCCCCTACTAGCATACGTAGCTTTGTACAGCGGTACAGCTCTATTCACCACCCCCTTCTATGCTGATACAGTGGGCGGATTGGGCTTTTTCCATGATAACACTATCAGTTTCCTGGCGTAATATATGAGAATCGTCAACAGAGCACGAGTCGCTCTCCTTGGGGCTAGATTGTCTACCAGACCCAAGAGGCATACCTCAATTGAAGGCTGTACCTGGATGGTGGTCACCCCAGCTATGCAGTCGGCAACCCCTCTCCAGAACCCTTGGATGAATGAGCAATTCCAAAAGACATGCATGAAATCGGCCGTGGGGGAACTGCACCACCAGCAACAAGGAGACTGTGTAGGGAATATCTTGGCCAGTCTAGCCGGCGTAAGATAGATGCGATGCAGGAATTTAAATTGGATGAGATGGTCCCTGGCAGAGACCAATCTGGTAAAATGAATGTCCCATACATCATCCCAGTCATCCCTGTCCATCTGGGGGAACACCTCACCCCACGCCGCCCTACACTTTGCCAGGAGATCACCTCCCTCACTGAACAGCTGTTTATATATTGTAGACAAGGCCTTGTCTAAAGTGTCCTCTCTCAGTAAAGACTCCATATCATTAGTTTGCATGGTGATACCAATATCTCCAAATTGGGCCTTAAATGCATGTCTGAGCTGAAGAAAACGAAACAAGTGCGTATTGGGCAGATCAAACTTGGCTTTAAGGGCGTCAAACTGTAAGAGTTTCCCACCCACCACTATGTCCTCAGAGTCTTAATGCTATATTTAGTCCAGGTGACTGGATCGGGGTACTTACAAAAGTGTGCTATGCTAGCTGAGGATTCTTCCAAAGTGGTGTGTAAGGAGAAAATTTCAGAGGCGCCACCCACCTTATTCACTGCCACCCATGCCCTACAGGCGGCACGCATGGATATCATGAGCCTATACGGAGCCCTGATTCCCCAAAGCGGGAGATGCTTCAGTGCCTCATACGAACCCACAACAGCCGCCTCCAGCGTATTAGCAGTGTCGTCCTCAGGTAGAGTGAACCACCTGTGGACAAATACCAGCTAAGAAATACCGGTGGAAGTCCAGGACCGCCAGTCCCCCTTGTTTCCACGGCAGTTGTAACACCCGGAATTTAATTTGAGGGCGTCGTCCCTGCCATAAGAAAGTTGTTATGAGACTATCTATTTTTTTAAAAACATATCTCGGTATCCAAACAGGGGAATTCCGAAATATATACAAAAACAAAGGTAAAAATTTCATTTTCACTAAATTCACCCTACCAATGAGCGTCAAAGGTAAGTTTTGCCATGCCTGTAGCCTGGATTTCAGTTTAATCAAAAGTGGATCGACATTTAAGGCAATAAAATCGGACACGGAATTAGAAATGTTTAACCCCAGAAATTTGAGCACCTCCACCCGCTGTAAAGGACAATCAACCGGAATCTCGCACCTGGGGGATGGCGTCCTGAGTGATAGAATTTGGGATTTTCCCCAGTTGACTTTCAGACCCGAAAAACGTGCAAAAGAATTCAGGATATCTAGTGCTGCCGACAAGGAATTTCCGGAGTCCCGCAGAAAAAGAACCATGTCGTCCGCATAGAGTGCCGTCTTTTCGTTCAAGTCACCCACCATGATCCCCCGCACCTCCTCAGAGGCCCGCAAGGCCGCAGCCACGGGTTCAATCATGATGGAAAATAGACCCGGGGACAAAGGGCAACCCTGGCGAGTGCCCCTCCGCACTGAAAAAAATTCCGACAACATATTGTTTAACTTAATGGCCGCTGTAGGGGAATGATATAGAATGTCGATCCACTTCCTGAAATGAGGCCCGAAACCGAATACCTCCAGCACCACCCTCATGTAATTCCAGTCAACGGAATCAAAGGCCTTCTCCAAATCCAAAAAGACCAGTATCCCGCCGCTGGAACTGTCCGGACCCAACTGCGTGTGGGTGAAAACCCTACGCAGATTGATATCCGTGGCTTTCCTGGGCATGAAACCTGTCTGGTCAGGGGAAATAACATGGTGCAAGACCGACATAAGTCTAGTAGCCAACATCTTAGTAAGTATTTTGAAGTCCATATTCAGTAAAGAAATGGGCCTATAAGAAGAACATAGCATTGGGTCCTTGTCCGGCTTGGCCAACAGTACAATATGAGCCTCATAAAAGGAAGGGGGGAGGCCCGCCTTCTGAAAACAGTCGGCATACAATTGCAGTAGTCTAGGCACCAGGATCTCCGAGTAACGACGGTACCAGTCAATTGGCAGACCGAACCCAGCTTACCTTGAAGAGCTCTTTAAACTCAGTGTTCAGCTCCCCCGGCCCCTCCTATGTGTAAATCACCCTGTGTCCATTAGGGGCACATGGTGACCGAGGACCCCAGTCTGATCTGTCCTAGTCGGACTCGCTGTACAGCCACACTCGAATGGTGTGGTGTGTGTGTGTGTGTGTGTGTATGTGTGTATGTGTGTATGTGTATATATATATATATATATATATATATATAATTTTTTTTGTGTGTTGTCGCATGCTGTTGGACTCTTTGCTGAGATCGTTTGGGGTGTGTTTGTGTCCCATTGTTCTGTTATCTGTCTGCCTTAGAAGAAATGTATTATGGGATGGATGTTTTATATTTGGGTTCCTGGCATGTGGACTGTGGGCAGGGTGGAGAGGGGAGGGGTGAATTTCTCCAACAACTCTCCCCGCTGATTGGACAGTTTACCCTGCCCTGAATTCAAGAGAGGGGGGATTGTCCCTGAGTTGTATATCCGTTGTTACATGTGTTTGAATAAAGAGTTTTGATGTTTTTCATCCTACATTGAGTTACGGGGGCGTGGCTTTGCGCATGGAGAGGAAGGACGTGTGAGAGCTCAGCTCCCGCTCCAGCGTCCATTAAAGGCACACAGCAAGGTCGCAGGCAGACCCAGGCACCCTCCACATGAGCAGGAGAGGTGCATACAACACTCCCCAAGCGGCGGGTCAGCAAAAAACGGCCGAAATCGGCGATTATTTCCTGCTGAAGGGATCAAGCAGCAGGGCCCCACCGGCTTCCAAGATGGCGGCGACACGTGCGGCGGCGGCACAAGCGGCTCAGGCGGCTGCAAAGGTACAGGCCTCACGGCCTTCACTATCCCCCCCCCCTCCTCACCCCGATCCCCGGGCTCAGATCACATAGATCATGCAGGACCACCTCAATCAGGAAGCCCCTCGTCAGACACGCAGGCCCAGAAAATCCCATGGGACATGGAGAGTTACATTAAGGCCCTCCCAACTAAAGGAGACATTGATGCTTATGTAAGCAGGCTAGAAAGATCTTACAAAAGGGAGATCTCTGAACTGCGCCGCGATATTGGCCAGCGCTTTGAGGAGGTAGAATCAGCAATAGATGACAATTCCTCCAGAATCACAGAACATGAAGACATACTGCAGCAACACACAATTCAGATACAACAATTGTTTTATGGTTTAGATGACCAAGAGAACAGAAGTCGCCGCAATAATATTCGCATACGCGGAGTACCGGAAAAGGTAGAAAGTAAAGATTTACCTACAGCAGCCATTACCATGTTCAACAATGTTCTGAATAAGCCCATTGATGATCCCATAGAAATTGATAGGATTCACAGATCCCTTGGTCCCCGCAATCCTAACCCTGCATACCCCAGAGACATAATTTGTCGCATACACTTTTTCAAAGTCAGGAATGACATAATGCAAGCTGCACGCAATCAGGGATCCATTTTGTTTGACACCCATCCAGTCATGCTTCTGACTGACCTCTCAAAGCAAACACTAACCATGAGGAAAGCTCTGAAACCATTAACGGATGCACTGCAGGCACAGCAAGTCAAATACAGATGGGGATTTCCCTTTCATCTATTCGCTTCCCACAATGGTAAATCAGCGACCTTTCGCAACCTCGGAGATCTACCCAATTTTTTGGGCACATTTGAACTACCCCACATCAAGATTCCAGACTGGCCTCTACATCCGGCAACCCCAGGCCTACCCAGGAGGCCAGAATGGGGTAAACAACCTAAAGGAACCAGATCCAGGCCCGACGCCACTTCTACTCCTCCAGGATGAACACCCTAGACTACCACCGGCCGGTGGTGGCCCTGCCTAAGTTTGCTGGAACACTTAAGAAAAGCTGATCTGCATCTAATTGTGTTATCTCTTTTTTTTCTCTTCTGTTTTTTGTTAGACCATTTTTTTTATATGGGCCGTTTCCCTTGGATGTTGATCTGCCTCACCTGACCTACTGTTCCCCTGATATTAAATCTGATGACCAGATCTGACCTATCATAGGGATACAGTATGTTTATCAGAATTATTTAGGGAGACAGCCAAAGATCCCCCGGCTATCAGGAAAACATGCGGTTTGAAGACGATGGTTTAAATGTTTAACGTTCTATTGCTGTGTGCCTTAATTTTACACATCTAGACATCATCTATTTTAGGTTGGAGCGGAGCTCCTGTTCACATACCAAACACGTTCCCCACATTAGGGTTTACAGAGTCTTAATTGCCTCTGTGGTGAATTTTTCTTTTAGCTAGGTTTTCTAGGTAGTGTCCAGAGTTTCTTATACACTTTGGACACTAGAGGGAGTAGCCTCCCTATAAGTTTGTAGCACTTGCCAATTCACCAGGTGAATTGATAAGCTGACACGAGATACACAACGCCAGTGACGACACGGTATTTATTTATTTTTTTTCCCGGTGTCTGTCATCGCACACAAAAGCACTACCTCCTCGTGTCAGTACCTGTACGCTTCTGTGTTTTGTTTGTTCTTATTTTTATTTTTATTTTTTTTTATTTTTTTCCTTCCTCATTCTCTCTTTTTCTCCCTACCTATATCCCCCCCTCCTTCCTCAGTGTCTTTTCCCCTAATAATTTTTTTTTACTTTTTGTCTCTATCTCTCCTTCTCCTTCCCAACCCCACCCCACATTCCTACCCGCCTCCATTTACATATCTAGGGGGCGTAGCTCACCACAAGACATACTTTCTAACTGCAGGTGATCTGAAGCATTAGGAACACCCAAAACTTTCAGGTAACACGGACATCATGTCAGACCCTTTAAGCATCAAGATATCCTCTCTCAACTGTAGAGGACTCAATATCCCTGAAAAACGCAGACGGATTCTCCACCACTTTCACAAAACCAAATCTCACGTTCTAATGCTTCAAGAAACCCACTTTAAAACTGACAAGGTTCCAACTCTACCAGATAAGCACTTTACCACGTGGTTCCACAGCACCAACCCCTTAGCCAAAACAAAAGGAGTATCTATAGCATTTCACAGCTCCTTCACACCAGAAATACTAGACACTTGCATTGACCCGAATGGTAGATATGTACTTTTGAAATTGCGGTGCTCCCAGGCTGTATTAACCCTTGCTAATGTTTATCTCCCTAACCAGAACCAACAGCGGTTCCTGTCCTCCGTGACGACCCGCCTACAAAACTTCGGGACAGCCAACCTGATTATGGCGGGTGACCTGAACGCTCCACTTGTGCCGAGGATGGACTCGTCCACTGGTAAGTCGCACATGCCACCATCCACACTAAGCGCCATGCGTGCCACCCTAAAGGACATGTCCTTGGTGGATGTATGGCGTTTTATACATCCCACGGAGAGAGATTAATTACACATATTACTCCCCAGCCCATAAATCATACAGCAGAATTGACTATTTTCTTCTCTCACAAACACTCTTGGACTTTGATCTTAACTGCGACATTGGCCTGAGACTGTGGTCGGACCACGCACCGATACATCTAACATTAGGGAAACTACCATACACCAACCGTCGCTCCTCTTGGAGACTCAACGACAACCTACTGAATGACACAATATGCTGTGCAGAGGTGACTAAGACTATTACAGATTTCACACAAACACATAGGCATGATGAAACCTCTAACTTAAATAAATGGGAAACCCTTAAATGTGTCCTACGCGGGATCTTCATAAAACACGGATCCAGGCTGAAAAAAGCACGAATGGCAGATACAACACGCCTCTTTTCTCTAATAACAGCTCTTGAAGCTCGACACAAACGCACACTAGACTCAAAGACCCTGACGGAACTATCCAATGCCCGTAGAGACCTTTTACAGATCTTCACAGATAGAGCACTAATCGCTTGTAACAAAGGACGTCATGTCCATTACACTCAGGCAAACAAATGCGGGAAACATCTTGCACGAATCTTACATCCAAAACAAAAAAGACAGAACATCAACCATATCATATCCCCATCACAACAGAAAAAATCAAAAAATTCCGAAATTATCTCGGAATTCAGAGACTACTATTCCACACTTTATAACCTTCCCGCAGCTCATGACCCTCCCTCCCCAACCACAATGACCTTACAACAATATGTACAAGACACAGCCTTACCCACGATATCACAACCAGACATGGAAGCTCTAGAATTACCAATCACTACATCTGAATTTCTAACTGCAATAAAAGGCCTTAAAAATGGTAAGAGCCCCGGCCCCGACGGATACACCCCCCAATTTTACAAAAAATTTGCTCAACAACTGGCTCCATTCATGAAGAAAGCCTTCAATGAGATAGATGACACACATTGCCCATCCCACCAACTCCTACTAGCCCAAATAGTCGTGATCCCCAAACCCGGAAAAGACCCCTCATTATGCAGTAACTATCGCCCCATATCTCTACTGAACGTTGACCTGAAACTTTACTCCAAAATACTAGCCACTCGTATAACCCCTCTACTACCTGAGTTGATTCACGGTGATCAGGTTGGTTTTATACCAGGACGTGAAGCCAGGGACAATACAACAAAAACTCTCCAACTCATCACACACGCGAAATCGCACAACATTCCGACCTGCCTGCTGGCTTGTGACGAAGAAAAAGCGTTCGATAGGGTCAGCTGGCCTTTTTTGCACGCGTCGTTACGACAAATAGGCATAGGACCACAAATGATCTCCAAAATCATGGCCCTATATTCACACCCATCAGCGAAGGTGGCGGCTAACGGGGACTCATCAGACTCGTTTAACCACTTAACAACCACCTGCCGACAAATAACGTCGACAAGGTGGTTGCTTAACTCTGGGAGGACGTTATATAACGTCCTCCCAGAATCGCGCTCCCGCGCGCCCCCTGGGGCGCGCACACGGGAAACTCCGTGACCGCCGGGTCCAGAGGACCCGGCGGATCACGAATCGCGGTAAATCGCCGCTGATAGCGGCCGTTTACCACGTGATCGCTCCGTCAAATGACGGAGCAATCACTTGTAAACAGACCGGCGTCATTTGATGACGCCGGTTCCTCCCTCCCCTCTCTGTACCGATCGGTACAGTGTGAGAGGGGAGGGGGAGGGAGCGGATGGCAGCAGCAGCACTGTGGGCTGGATCTGTGACAATTGCAGTCACAGATCCAGCCATCCATCCATCCCTGCTCAGCCATCCCTGTGCTATACCCTGCCAATACTCTGCAATACACCCTGCCAATACTCTGCAAAATACCCTGCCAATACTCTGCAATACCCTGGTGCAATACTCTGCAATACCCTGGTGCAATACTCTGCAATACCCTGCAAAATACTCTGCAATACCCTCCGCAATACCCTGCCATAGTCCGCAATACCCTGCCATAGTCCGCAATACTCCGCAATGCCCGGCAATACTCCGCAATGCCCGGCAATACTCCGCAATGCCCGGCAATACTCCGCAATGCCCGGCAATACTCTGCAATGCCCGGCAATACTCTGCAATAACCACTTCCCGCCCTCCGGCCGTCATATGACGTCCTTGACTTTGTGCGGGGATATCTGAATGATGGGAGCAGCTACAGGCATCATTCAGATATTAGCTTTTTCAGCCGGCGATTCACTACACCATAAGAACAATCATAGCGGCTGTTCCGCCGCTTGATCATTCTTACGGGAGGCGAGAGGGGATGCCCCCCCCCCGCCGCCCTCCGGTGCTTCTACCGACTCACCGCTACGATCAAAGCCAGGATTGTTTTTTTTTTTTTTGTTTTTTTTCAGGCTTCCCAGCCTAGAGGTGAGATGTGGGGTCTTATTGACACCCCCCCCCCCCATATCTCACTGTAAAGAGGACCTGTCATGCCATATTCCTATTACGAGGGATGTTTACGTTCCTTGTAATAGGTATAAAAGTGATCAAAAAAATGTTTGGGGCGGAAAAACATGTCAAACTAAAATAAATAAAGTAAAATGAAGAATAACATTTTTTTTTTTTTTAAAGCGCCCCTGTCCCCGTGAGCTCGCATACAGAAGCGAACGCATACGTAAGTCCCGCCCACATATGAAAACGGTTTTCAAACCACACATGTGAGGTATCTCTGCGAACGTTAGAGCGAGAGAAATCATTTTGGCCCTAGACCTCCTCTGTAACTCAAAACATGTAACCAGTAAAAATA
This sequence comes from Rana muscosa, assembly GCA_029206835.1. Taxonomy (NCBI): domain Eukaryota; kingdom Metazoa; phylum Chordata; class Amphibia; order Anura; family Ranidae; genus Rana; species Rana muscosa. The sequence continues at coordinate 309,762,022 of CM055127.1, read as the reverse complement.
TTTAAAGCGTCGCCTATGGGGATTTTTTAAGTAGCGAAGTTTGGCGCCATTCCACGAGTGTGTGCAATTTTTAAGGGCGACATGTTAGGTATCTATTTACTCGGCGTAACTTCATCTTTCACATTATGCAAAAACATTGGGCTAACTTTACTGTTTTTTTTTTTTTTAAGCACAAAACATTTTTTTTCCGTAAAAAGCGCGTTAAAAAAATTGCTGCGCAAATATCGTGCGAGATAAAAAGTTGCAACAACCACCATTATATTCTCTAAGGTCTTTGCTAAAAAACCATATATAATGTTTTGGGGTTCTATGTAATTTTCTAGCAAACAAATGATTTTTACATGTAGGAGAGAAATGTCAGAATTGGCCTGGGTGCTCCAGAACGCCTGAAGGTGCTCCCTGCATGTTGGGCCTCTGTGTGTGGCCACGCTGTGTAAAAGTCTCACACATGTGGTATCGCCATACTCGGGAGTAATAGCAGAATGTGTTTTGGGGTGTAATTTGTGGAATGCATATGCTGTGTGTGAGAAATAACCTGCTAATATGACAATTTTGTGAAAAAAAAAATCTTGATTTTGCAAAGAATTGTGGGAAAAAATGACAACTTCAAAAAACTCACAATGCCTCTTTCTGAATACCTTGGAATGTCTTCTTTCCAAAAAGGGGTCATTTGGGGGGTATTTGTACTTTTCTGGCATGTTAGGGTCTCAAGAATTGAGATAGGCCGTCAGTACTTCAGGTGTGATCAATTTTCAGATATTGGCACCATAGCTTGTGGACTCTATAACTTTCACAAAGACCAAATAATATCCACCAATTTGTACTTATTTTTACCAAAGATATGTAGCAGTATAAATTTTGGCCAAAATTTATGAAGAAAAAATAGTAATTTGCAAAATTTTATAACAGAAACGAAAAAAAAATCATTTTTTTACAAAATTTTCAGTCTTTTTTCTCTTATAGCGCAAAAAATAAAAAACCCAACAGTGATTAAATACCACCAAAAGAAAGCTCTATTTGTGTGAAAAAAAGGACAAAAATTTCATATGGGTACAGTGTTGTATGAGTAATTGTCATTCAAAATGTGAGAGCACCGAAAGCTGAAAATTGGTCTGGTTATTAAGGGGGTTTAAGTGCCCAGTGGTCAAGTGGTTAACATCTCAAATGGCACGCGACAGGGCTGCCCCCTTTCGCCATTGTTATTTGCCATTACTGTGGAACATTTGGCTCAAGCTATCCGCAAAAATAAAAATATTCATGGGATACCTGCCCCCTCCGCTGAACATAAATTATCATTATATGCTGACGACTTACTATTATATGTCACACAACCCCGCCAGAGCATACAGGCCATCTTAACGGAACTCGACAGATTCGGGACACAAAGTAACTTCAAATTGAATGTCACTAAAACGGAAGCCCTGAATATATCTCTACCCCCCCCCCCCCCGGAACTGCAATTTCTCAAACAACGATTTCCCTTTAGATGGCAAACAAAATCAGTTACATACCTAGGCACCGAAATCCCCTCTGACCCACAAGACATCTACCCCCTGAATTACAGTCCGCTTATAACCGAGATCAGACATTCTCTAGAATCCTGGCATAACCTCAAGCTGACATGGTGGGGGAGAATGAACGTAATCAAAATGGATATCCTACCTAAAAACACTATATCTATTTCAGACACTGCCAATCCTTCTTCCTAGAGCGTTCTTTCTCACCCTCCGAACCTTAGTAAGCAAATTCATCTGACAAAACCACCCACCCAGACTTCAACATAAAGTGTTATGCTCCCCTAAAACTAGGGGAGGACTAGGACTCCCCGATTTCCAAACATACCACAACTCCACACTCTTCTCTAGACTCCTTGAATGGTTCCCGAGACCCCTACTTAAACCATCAATCAGTGTAGAACAAGACATGGCGCGCATTGACCTTAGAGCCTTGCTGTGGGGGTATGGTGCTACCTTTTGCTCGCTCCCAGGATTATCCCCACTGACATCCGCGGTCCTGACCCTGTGGTACGATAAAGCCAGTAAACTTGGACTCACCACAGACCCAGGCCCCCTGTCCCCCCTATTCGATAGCGCAGCCCTTCATACCTCCCTAGACAGGGGGAAGTTAGGAACGTACCACCGGGAACAATGGCCCACGGCCAAACAATTCGTCCACCCCTCTACAGGTCACTTCCGACCCACGTCGGAACCCCAAAATGACACTAGAATAGACTGGTTATCTACACTCTCATTGAATCACATTAGCAGATCTCTGCACCTCTCAGAACAGGTACATAGACAACTCACTAATTTCGAATCAATGTGTGGTCTCTCTCCGACCCCTAGACACACTCTCTCCCTCATATATAAAGACATACAATCTCATCAATGTGAAACCCTCCCTACATACACTCACAAGTGGGCCCGTGATCTGGGGGTGGCATTAACCCCTGCCCAATGGAACACGTCTTTTATTCACACACACCAAGCATCTAGATCAGGTTTCACTCAAGAGAAGAACTTTAAATTATTATCGAGGTGGTACAGGGTCCCATCCTCGGTGCACAGAATGTTCCCCGCCACGGCGGACACCTGCTGGAGATGTCACGGAGGACAGGGATCGTACGTACATGTCTGGTGGGACTGCATCAAGGTACGCCCATTTTGGGATAGTGTATTTAAGAGTTACAATGACATGTACCAAACCACACTGACCCCCTCTCCCATGATTGCTCTCCTATCTATTGTTCCGGGGTCCATCAAATCACAAAAACAATGCCTCTTAAGGTTTATGCCATCAGCAGCAAGACATAATATATCTCTATATTGGAAGAAGGACTCCACCCCCCCCTATCAGGGTGGGTGAACATCCTTAATGATACCATGCTAATGGAGGAAATGCAAGCAAAATTAGATGATAGATATGAGCAATTTAACACTTTATGGTCAATATGGCGGCACCACTCCGCTACAGGCGGATTCCTAGACAGCATTTAGTATGACAGAGTGCTTCAGATAAAGAAGGAGAGCCCCAGATGTACCATACCTGCCAAATCAGAACGACCATAACCTGAGCTGCCCCCCCCTCCCTTTCATACCCTCGTATCACCTTTTTTGCTTTTGAATAATACCCTTTACCAACATAGTCAATACCTTACAGAAGGGTTTGAAATATGACAGTAAACAAGCCCTGGGCGGTGTCCGAAGAGAGATGACACTGCGCAGGGCCACCCCAGCTAGTCAAGCGACAAACCTAGCCCTTAACTAAACAGACGAATTAGCATGGCACTATGCTACATACGCACCCTCACGAGAGCTACGATCCTATTACCCCTTACCCTCCCTTCTTTCCCTATGTTTCCCCCCCAACCCCCCAATCTAATGCTTTACTGTTTATGTTATGTAAACTTTGATGTAAACTTTGTTATACAAAAGGAAGGTATTGAATTTATATATATATATGTATATTTTGCTAATATATATATATTCAACTCTACATTGAGTTACGGCTAATGACTGGGTGAGATAAGGGGTCTTGGATAGTGCTGGTTCTGGACAAAGGAAGCATTTACAGCGGACATAGTCCTGTTGAGTACGGGGGTACGTCACACTCCTAATATAGACATGTTTTGTATTTTTTAATCAATGTGGAGTTATGTAAGGCTGTGGAAATAGGTGAACTTAGTGCTTAAACAAAAAAAAAAAAAAGCAGAAAAAAAGCACACTTTACTTGTGTACTTAATGTCCACCTCAGGAAAAGCAGACTCCACAGCAGAGCGGGATGTTGAGAGTGAGAACCCTGACCCATGTGGAAGCAATGGCACCTTGTTAATTAATGGCACCTATGTAGATTGTGGTTGCTACTCATCCGCCACCTTAGAGCGGGTTCAATCCAAGTTGGAACTCTGACAGCTGGAAGATTCTTCAGAAATGCCCTCCACTAGCCATGATGTGCAGGCTCCAGCTGTTCTGGGTCCCTTTGAACTGAAATGAGCTACATTAATTTTATGTTTGGGCTTACTATTATTAAACTTACCACTTTAAATGCATTAACTCTATGCACCTTTTTGTTTCTCTACTGTCAGTAGTGCGGAGGGGAGATTTTTTGGAGGAGTAAGGATTTAAAAAAATATACTTATCCACCCCACAAATCTGTAACACCACTCTAAACCTCAGAAGCAGACTTGATCACCTTTTTACTGATGTTTTCTGGCTAGGACCTGGCATTGTTTCCAGTGCTCAGTGTACTGGTAGTCATGTCACAATTTATGTATGTGCCACTCCGCTCAGTCATAGGAAATGAGGGCCATCCACAAGCTATAAATGTAGTCACTGGCACACCGCAATTCAGACACTGCTGGGCAGTATGATGCAGTAAAAAAAGGCTCTGATCTGTATCTAAGGTCTCAAGTGGCATGATAAAATTTGACAAAGATGCTGGGCCCACAATTTAAAGAGGATGGTATGACATTCTTAGTAATGTGATATTTTAAAATTGCATTAACCAATTTATCTTTATAAGCATAAAAAAAAAAAGTGGGATGAGGCCCAAAATAGCCATGGGCACTTTGCAATTTTTATAATACACACACACACACTTATAAAAATATATGTTATTAGATATTAGTAATTAATCATCAAGATAATAAGAGTAACTAATCTTGCTACCATAATGTTGTTCTCTGTATCTGTATATTTTTATACTACAGTATCTAGCAGAAAGCAATTCTAGTCAGAGAAATGGTTGCCTTAAAACAATTTTGGCAAAAATCCCTGGAATGCCAGGCCAAAGTGCAGCTTCATGACTCAGAGTAAACAAATCTTTTTTTTTCAGTAGTAGGAGTACTTTTTTGTATGAGCTGGTTAGCTGTCAGCATGAAAACACCATAACAATAGCACACTGTAATTCAATAAATGTGTTTATTAGCAAAAGCACTAAAATCAATTCATATATAGTCTAATCAATTTCATGCAATAAAATAAGGGGTGTCTGCTCAGATCAGATATAGTACACAGAAAAGCAATCACCTGCAGCACCTTGAATGGGCAACAGTCAACCCTATGTTTGTGTGTACCTTTAGGCCTCATGCCCACTGACGTTTTTACAGCTGCGTTTTTTAGAGCTTAAAAACGCCTGTCCATGTTATTGTAAATAATTTTTTTTTTTTTTGAAAAAAAAACGTCGGAGCTAAAAACGCGACCGCGCGTTAGTGCGCGTTTTTGCGCGTTTGACGCTCGCGTTTTTTTCTGCCTAATTCTGACGCTGAGGAACGCACTGGTCCTGGATTTTTTTTACAGCTTAAAAACGTCTATGCTATTTGCAGCTCAAAAACGTCTAGGTGGGCATGAAGCTATAGACTAACATGGACAGGCGTTTTTAAGCTGTAAAAAACGCTCAAAAACGCGGCTGTAAAAACGTCCGTGGGCATGAGGCCTTATAAAAAAATGAGACAAGATATCCAAGAATGTTTTTTTTTTTTTTGCCACTCAGTGTGTTTATGGGGGTCGTTAGGTTTTAAAGGAAGCAGCGGACTAATATCCCTAATGAAAAATGATAATATTAACAGCTTTCTGGCTAGTTTTCCTCTAGCCAGGGTTTGCCTGGAAGTTGTGATGCACTTTGCCAATGAACCCAACTCACTCATTAAACTGGTTAAGTGAGCCAAGAGTAGAGCGCACCAGTGGCCCAAAATACAACAAAACATCTCATGTCCCCTGAGTGACCAAATACAATCCAAAGGAGATCACATTTTTAACATTGCAAATGGTTTAAAAGGCGAGACTCCCGACACCTGAGGTCAATGGTCTAATAAGGGAATATCCCCTAAACATGTGTTCCTCAGTGTATTATCAGAGGATATGAACCGTTAAAGTCCTTCACATAATCCAAAACACAATAAATGTTTAAAGTGATGAAAGTGTCTAAACACCAGTTAATCCTTAGGTGAAAAAAGGGTGGTGTCCTTCCAAATAACGTCAGGTGTATCACCTCGTGCTCCCCAAGAAATAGATAAGACAGAAATAGCTTCTAACCAGGTAATAAGACCTTTCAAGGCCTATACATGCATTAGTGAGTATTCACCCTTCACCCCTAACCCCTCACTTCAGGTATTAGCCAGCTCAACTCTTCAGCCTGTTAAGAGACACCAGTGATGCATATATCAATCTCCTAGAAGCATCAGACCTGATCATGCAGTAAACCAGAAGGAAGAGGAAACAAACTCATTGTGCAGCGTTCAATTAAAAGCACAAGAGTTTAATAGCAAATCTACTTACAGCAAAGATAAGTTATACAGGCATATCGGAAAAACATCAGTCACTCTCCACGAGTGTTAAGACGTCACCACTATTCCTTGCCTTGCCTGACGTACGTTTCGTTCAATAGAAGATCTTCTGTTATATCTATCCCTTGGGGAGCACGAGGTGATACACCTGTCAATAATTGGCAGGACACAACCCTTTTTTCACCCAAGGATTAACTGGTGTTTGGACACTTTCATTAAACATTTAATGTGTTTTGGATTATGTGAAGGACTTTAACGGTTCATATCCTCTGATAAAACATTGAGGAAAGACTTTATAATATATATCACTATTTTGACAGCGCAACATTTTTTTTTGCTTTTATGGTGTGTACATATTTATGAGTGCTGCTGTTATGTCACCCATTATCAATTACAATTAGATCACTAAGCGCAATTTTCCCATATATACTGTTACTCTGTATTACCCTAATGAAAGTAATGCACTAGTACATGGTTCTTTGGATGACTCCTTACCAGATCAGTGGATAAATAAAATATTCGCCATGTGGAGCCACTAATAGAGTCTGCTCTGCTAGACCACAAATGGAGAAAATTTACTATTAAAAGCAGTAGTTCTTGTAGACACCATTCACCACATCCCACAGAATAACTGAAAAATGTCATACAACAAAATATGGGAATTTTTTTTAGGCGCAAAAAGGTTACAGGAAAAGGACCATTCACAAATAAATGCATCACAAATTGTATTATATTTCAATGTTAAAATATGATATATGCAATATTTGCATCATATAAGACATATGAAATACCAGACATCATATAACGCATCCTTTTAATTCATTGGTATATAGTAAGTACATTTAATATTACAGCCTTCCATACATTGAAAGAATGAAGAATGTCCTTAATAGAACTGTTCCACGAGGATGGGAATTTTTAATGCGTTTCGTGATATATGCTTTATCAGGAGAAGTTTAGGTGGACTGATATACAGCATATATGGTAAATGACCGTATCAAAACAAGAAGATACAGCGAGAGGGAAGGTCAGAGGGGCACACCTAGCGCCTGTCAGAAAGGTGGTAGCTCATGGGGGAGAACAGTTCTATTAAGGACATTCTTCATTCTTTCTTAGTTTGGAAGGCTGTAATATTAAATCCCGTACATATGGGCGAAGCCATATATGTACGGGATTTCGCCCAGGAGAGCCATTCTGCCGCAGTAAATTTGCGTGAGCCAGTCGGGAAACAGTTAAAAACATTTAATGATTTCAAATGTCAAAAACAGACAAAAATATAACAAAAAATGAAAAAAAATGTATGAAGCCCAAAAATCCACCTAAATACCGCAGCACAAAAAATGAACAAACACATGGAAAAAAAGGAAATAAATAGGTAAATAAAAATATTGGGAGAGAGAGCACTGGCCATATACATCAATATTCAGGATATTGACCACGGTGTTATGCGTCGGACCATGGAACTCGCTGTTATATCACTATTGATTGTGATTAAATATGTTTACATTAACATGTACTGTATATATATGCAACTGAAGGCACAAAACAATGTAGGGTAGCAATATGAAATGGTTTCCCACTACCCCCATCTCTTTAGAAGATGACCCATGTCATATACAAAAGTAGAACATAAAATTTTTGTGATTGTGATAAAAAATTCAATAGAACTTGGTTGAAGTATAACAAATTGCAAGGAACTAAACTAACTTAGGCAAAAAAAATTCCAAGAAAAACATCTTGACTGCAATGTGAATCTGCCAAGAGTGTACAAAGCTGCACAACTGTGTGGTCCACAGGAATGCAGACTGACCCGCCAAGGCATTTGTATTTTTCGGAAAAAAGTAAATGAAAATGAAGAAAAATAATAATTTTTCAGCATAAAAACAACAGTATGTAAAATTACAAGGAGCTAAAGGTGCCTCATTTGTTGACATACATCTCACACAATGTTCATGCGTACTTCTCAACACTAACACTATTGATGAATTTAATGTGGAACAAAAAAAAAAAAAGTAAAATCATAATGTGCTAGTATGCAGCACATGCTAGCACATTATGAAAAACGTACCTTAAAACTAAGCCATCCAGCAGCTCACTGACATGTCTGTAGAGGCTTCCATCTTCACCCCATCTTCCTTCCGGGTTTGTGGGCTGCTGCTCACTGGAATATCGGATGGAATAACGGAGCACGTTTAGGAGATATTCATTTTACCCACTTGTAAGCTTTATAAGCTTACCTGTAGGGGTGCAACGGATCAAAAAACTCACGGATCGGATCAATCCTCGGATCAGAGCCACGGATCGGATCATTTTCGGATCGGCAAAAAAAAAAAAATACTAATATCCACGTCAACCCCCCCCACTGTAGTATCCACGTCATCTCCCCCACTAATATCCACAATCTCCCCCAGTAATATCCACAATCTCCCCCAGTAATATCCACAATCTCCCCCTGTAATATCCACGTCATCTCCCCCTGTAATATCCACGTCATCTCCCCCTGTAATATCCACGTCATCTCCCCCTGTAATATCCACAATCTCCCCCAGTAATATCCACAATCTCCCCACTGTAATGGGCATCTCCCCACTTACTTTAGTCTCTCCCGCCGGCCAGTTCAGATCCACGAGCAGCGAGGGGTGATGACGTCAGCGCGCACAAGGCAGTCGCCGCCGGGTATACCAAGATGGCCGCGGCTCCGGAGCTAGGCCGAAGCCGCGGCCTTTCCTAAGGCTGAGGCCGCGGGGTCGCTCCGCGGATCGAGTGGTGATCCGATCCGAACAGGGTGACCCGTTCGGATCACCGCCGATCCGTTGCAGCCCTACTTGCCTGTAGGTAAAAAAAAAAATCCACTTTAAGCCACTTTCACACAGAAGACTGCCCCATGCTCGTTTTAGCGGCGCTTTACCGGCGCTGTACGGGCAAAAGCAGAGCTCTTTTTGCGCGGGTGCCGAAGTGCTTCATTTCAATGGGTAGGGCGTTTTGGGAGCGGTGTTTACACCGCTCCAGCACCGCCTCAAAGATGCTGCTTGCAGGACTTTTTTTCCCATCCTGCAAGCGCACCGCCCCAGTGTGAAAGCACTCGGGCTTTTACACTGGGGTGGCTTGAGAGGCGCTTTACAGGCGCTATTTTTAGCGCTAAAACACCTGAAAAGCGCATCAGTGTGAAAGTGGCCTTAAGAGATCCTAAATCGTTTTACTTGAGTAAAATATTTTTAGGAGGCTGACTGAAGGAACAAAACCTTCTGGTAGACTTAGACCCCATTCACACAGGGGCGACTCGTCAGGCGTCTCAGCCGCCTGACAAGTCGCGTCCCATTCTGTACAATGGAACCGTTCTAATCGGAGCGAATGAAGTCGCTCCGACTTAGAAAAAGGTTCCTGTACTACTTCAAGACGACTTCAGGGCGACTTCCATTGACTTCAATACAGAAGTCATTTTTGAAGTCACTTTTGAAGTCGTCTTGAAGACGCCCAGCACAGTCGCGGGACAAGTCGTGCCGTCCCTGTGTGAATGGGCTCTTACTGTCCATTATGACACTAGTATTATTGTATATTAAGTAAATATATTTAATACAGGACTGGACACATTCCAGGAGCCAGGCAGCCAATGCTCCTTAAAAACTACAGCTGGTGCCTAACGTTTGAGGTTTTCTCTAGCTGTCAATTGAGCTGACTCTTACAAATCCAACTGGCACCTGATTTCATAATTCATTTGCCCACTGTTCCCGATTTAATTTATGTAACATTATTTTGAAATGTAATCAGGCAAAATATCCTGCCTACTATGCAACACTAAACTCCAGAGATCAGTCAGTTATAGGGCATTGTTTACCTTACAGAAGACTACAAAAATATGTATTCAAGTAATCTTACAATTGGAATAAACCTATTAACTACATAGCCAACTGCATGTATTAGAAAGGACTCATTTACTGTTTTTAAACTGCAATTGATTGGTGTGGGGTGAAGATGTAAACGGCACACAAACTGCTACATAGAGGAATTTGGGGACGAACCCAAGTGAAATGGCCTAGTTCTCTCCTATGTGGTTATCATGCAGGACACCACTAGGCCAAGCTCCACTGTTAGGCCCCTTTCACACTGGGGTGGTTTGCAGGCGCTATTTTGCTAAAAATAGCACCTGCAAACCTAGCCTAAACAGCGGCTCCTGTCTCTCCAATGTGAAAGCCCAAGGGCTTTCACACTGGAGCGGTGCGCTAACAGGACTTAAAAAAAAGTCCTGCTAGCCGCATCTTTGGAGCGGTGAGAGGAGCGGTGTGTTTACCGCTCCTACACCGCTCCTTCCCATTGAAAGCAATGGGAGACCGCGGTAATACCACCCGCAAACCGCGGCTGTAGCCGCGGTTTGCGGGTGGTATTAACCCTTCTTCGGCCGCTAGCGGGGGTTAAAACCGCACCGCTAGCGGCCGAATACCTCTGCAATCCCGACGGTATAGCGCCGCTAAAAATGGCGGCGCTATACCGCCACCGCCCCAGTGTGAAACCGGCCTTATGAAGATGTTTGCACAATATTTTCTTTAAGTGAACACATGAAGTTAGAAATATGGGTGCAATCAATATCAATGTTTTCATATAGTGCCAGGGCTGTCCTTTAGATCTTGGTTTCATTGATCTGGCATAAGCATGCAGAAAAGATGCTGCACTGGTATCGGATCGATGGATCAAATCCATGACACTCACTGGTAGAATATAGGGAAGAGATCCAATTTGATTGCTACTATGTTATTCAAAAAGTCTAGCTGATTTTACACCAATTTTTTTTATTTGGCATTTCATTCGAATATTCCACTTCCCTTAAATAGCCAATTCCCTTCAGAAATTGGGAGACTTGAAATAGGAGATGTGAGCCAACGCTTACTTAAAGGGCAAATCCGGGGTGGTAAAAAACCTTGCAGTGGGTGGAGCCACCAAGATCCCATTTGCTGAACACCTGATTGCCGCTGCAGCCATGAGCTTGTTATAGACACTTCAATCCAGAAGGATTTTATACCACGAATGTATGAAGTCGAGTCAATACACAAATTAAGGAGGACCTGAACTCAAATAGGAAAAATCTGCAAGGTCTTAGGGAACATCTAAAAATACAAGTTCTGCTTAAAGCAGGGCTCCAGCCAAAAGGGTAAGCTTCGCTTGTCTGCCTCCTCCGCTGCCACATTTGGCACATTTTGGGGAGGAGTGGGTATCTGGTTTTGACAGGTACGTAGCGACAAACTCAGCCGGAAGTTTGGGCCCCTCCTCCTTCTCCCGCAGCCAGCCCATTTACAGAGCGCAGCGAGCTTCGCACTTGCGCAGTAGGGAACTGGCTGTGAACTGCCGGTTTCCCTGGGTGTAGATGGCGGCAGCACCTGATATCCGATTGGAAAATCAGCTCGGGTGAGGACACAGCTGGATTCCTAGACAGGCAAGTGTCCTAATAATAAAAGTATTTGTAGCTGCTGACTTATTTTTTTCTGAAGGAACCTGGAGCTCCTCTTTAAGCAGTGCCCTGAAAATGTATCTTTTGTTTGGTATCCTTCCTGAAAAAAAGCACCCATTTCCCGGATTTGTGAGGGTGCCATTGTCTACACTCTCATAGTTGTATATCTGCAGTGTGAGATCCAAGGTGTTGTTGCCTCTGACTGCTAGTTTGAAAAGATTTGGAGTGAGATTTGGTGACATCAATACCGTGCTGCTTACTGTTCTCCTTGCAGGAGACTTTGACATGAGGAAGCTAAACCCTGCGTGTACCAAGATGGCTGCCTCTACACAGACACACCGTGCAGAGCAATGCACTGTAAGTCGGTAACCAAGAACGATCAGCTGCAGGAAGAACCAAGGCAATACTGATGACCAGTCATTTTCCCCTTACTGCTTCCAGAGTTCAATTCCTGCTTAATGGGAGATTCCAGATTCTAACCACTCCCCAGGCATACACCTGCCTTATATAAGATGCATGTTCAAGCAAAATGTGTTTAAAATATTGTCAGCATCATTTTAAGAAATGGCACTGCAATACGAAGATGAGCACAGTTCCATTGACAAGAGTGGGAACTAACTCATCATGTGTTTTACATGCATTTTAAAAAAGGAGCACCAAGGAAGAAGCTCTAGACTATACTGGTCTTTTGAATAACTGCTTTATATCCTTTAAAAAAAACGATTATGCACAGTTGGCAGATTCTAGTATTTCTTCATGCAACAAACATAAAAATGCAAATGCGAGTTGATAATGGTATATATGCTGATGCCATTTATTATTAGGAGACCTCATTTGCCTGAGAGGAGTATTGTGGCAGATTTCCATATGCAATATACAGACTAATGATTTTGCTAAACTGATATTGATGAAAATAATAGTACATGTACTTTTTGGACAACTGCTTCATTCCCTTACAGGATCTAATTAATGTTCACTTGGCAAAAAAATGATGACCCTCATAAGATGAATCTGTATTATACAACATCAAGTACACGTTACCATGACTATGGATGGAAACGTTCTTGAATCACTATAGGATACTTTACCAATACAGCTGCATCAGATAAGCTCATGCATGGTTGATGCCCATTTATGCTGTGAAGCCTTTGAATTTAAAATAGTCATTTAGTAATATTATTTTAAGTGTGTGGATATTGTGAGCTATATTCACTGACCATTAGCTTTGAAATAAATTGAACTTCATGCATGTATAAAAGACACAAATGAATGCATTCATTAATAAATCATAAAAGTGGAACTAAACCCACTGATATAACCGTTTCCCAAAACAGTTACATTCAAGTGATGCATTGAAGGGTAACGATTACAGTTAAAATGTGTGCTTATGTTAGCTCTCAACTGAACTGCAAAGCCATCAAATGACCGATGCCATAGCTGATCACATGTGCAGGACCATAGCAACTGCAGATCAAACAGAGGCTAAAATCGCTAAAGATTCGCTAAAATCGCTAAAAAGACCTAAAAATGAAGACAGAGAAAAATCAGGTCTTCTACCCTGCCAATCAAGGCTGTGCTGTGTGGCAAAGCTGTAAATATAAGAAATGTATGGCTAGAAATAAAAATTCTTTGGCAGGTAAAACAGCTCCAATGTATGTTATGTTATTTCATCTGTGTATTTAGGGGTTTTTCTGTAATTCAGCTTTAAGAACTAAAAATGTTGTGATATGCGATGGTTTTCACTTGGTCATAATGTAGTTTGTGGCCAGGTCTATGGAATTTTCTTTTATTAAATTCTGTATTGAGCGTTTCCACAATGGTTATAGGATTGTTAATAAATGTAACATTTATATTTATATATGTTTTGTATACTAGATACATATATTTTTCATGATGTGATCAATTAGAGGTTAATACTCCAGCATTGATTTTATTTTTAGGTACATCTAAAAGCAGGGGTCTTGAATTAAAATTTACGGAGGTCCAGTCAGGTTTTTTCTGGCAGAGGTCTGAATATCATGTTTGCACTATAACACATCACAGCCCTCCCCGTACATCAGAGTTTTTAGCCTGCCCTTCACATCATAGCCCACTCTATACATCAGTTTCCTCAGCTTCCCCCCCCTCACATCACAACCCCCCCCCCATAATATCACAGTCCCTCCCCTTTAAAAGCGGTCCCACAGTGTCCTCAGTTCCCCTCCACATCACAGCTCACTTTACATTCATGTGCCCCTTTACGTTGCAGTGCCCATCACATCACAGAGACCCTTTATAATACAGTGCCTCTTTATATCACAGTGCCCTTTTAAACCAGTGTTCCTTTATATCACAGTGTATTTTAAATAACAGTGTCGCTTTAAATCACAGTGCCCCTTACCATCACACCGCCCCTTCAAATCAGAGTTCCCCTTTCATTGCAAGCCTCCCCTGCACATTCCTACCTTCAGCAAGACAGAGGCACTTATCAGCCTGGGGTGTGCTCTCCCAAGTCTCCCCGCCCAGCAGCCGCCATATTCACAGCAATGCTGGGAGCGGGAGGTGCACCAGATCTGGGCAGAGGGCAGGAGCTGCCCAACTTACTATGACTACCCGCCTGTTAATTTGAAAAGACTCACGCTCCCCATCCTAATCTGTAGCACCTCCTGCCACCTGCCCTGCTGTGAAGATGACAGTGATGGCCATGCGCGAGACTTGGGAGAGCACACCCCAGGGTAATAACACAGCACACCCAGCTGCTCAGTAGTGGTCATGGCCTGGACAGTCTGCCATTTAGTCAGACCTGGATGTAAACAATACACGTCTCCCTATTCCTTTCACATAAAACTTTTTTTTCATAATAAATGCAATGTGTGCTATGAAATGGATATTGATCAATTCGATGACATCAGAAAGAAAGACACAGTGACAGCTACAGCCCAGAGGGGTATACTATGGGATCAGCATGATTGGCTGTCATAGTCATCGCATGATTGGGAACATGTACCGCAGTAAAGCAGGCAGTGGATAGTAATTTGGAAGGTGTTTAGCGGTATAAACTGTGCGCAAGCTCCCTGGGATTTCGCCCAAATGACCTTACTCACAAAGTGAGTCTGTAGAGACAGGGTCTCCCAGCTAGAAGGAGCCAACGAACACTACACTCCGCTATGGAAAGCACCACAATACCAATACCCGTAGGTCATATTCCAGGCTAGCCCTGCATGTCCAGTGCAGTGGGGTCCAGGGCTGGCCTCCCATGCAGATCCAGAATCCTACTATATAGAGACCAGAAGAAACCAACCTTATATGAAGTCACAGAAGAGAAAATCCACAAAGAAAAGAAGACTAGCAAAACATTTTTTTTTTTTTTTTTTTTTTTAGCAAAGTCCCATTCTAGGACACTAGCAAAAAACGGATGCATGCTGGATCAAGGAGGGGTTATATAGGGGGCTTGCTTACAATTTTTCTGTTTTCTAGTGCCCAAACCCATAGTAAGCAGTAGTAAAACCTGAATGTATCTAAATTCCTGTTTCCCTCAATGAATGAGAAAGAAAGATTTTATTTTAACCCCTTGGCACCAGCTGCCGCCGACCCTTTAAAGGAGTTTGCTATGACGGGAGGTGGGCGGGGCTTATGTCCACGTGATCCGAAAAGTCTCGCAAGCGGCGACCGGGAACTTTCTGTGAGCCGCCGGGAGTGCGAAAGTCTCGGCACAGCACTGTCGGCGCTATTGTACGCAAATATGCATCCGCTCTACTCCAAGGCCTGACTGCTGAGAGGCCGCATATTTGCGTGCGCTCGGTGCCAAGTGGTTAGACTGTATGAAGGTTAATTTTTGAAAAGCGAGCTTGCTTTCATTTTAGTGCCTTGCCTCTTCTCCATCTGTAGAAATCATGAGGGTGGTCATACTGTTACTGGTCTCATCACTGGTTTTCGTTGCATCTAAACCCCTAAAACACACAATGCGGTCCTTTAAGGGGTTTCAGATGCCAGGGGCGGCAGGGTTTATGATGTGCTGCGATTGCAAGTAGTGATCGGGAGCTTTCCGTTAGCCGCCGATAACTGTGTCGGGAGCTTGCTCTCTGCACAGCTGTGTTTGCAATCTGGTATGCAAATATGCGGCCTCTCGGGGCCAAAGGCCACCCGTCAAGAGGCTGCATATGTGCGTACCGTCAGCACCAAGAGGTTAACACTGTCTGAGCAGCAAATATAAACATTTAAAAATGCCAATTCCCTTGCTGTCTAATGGGCCCTCTGGTTTCAGCACTATATGAATAACTTGTAACACGAATGCAGTTCAGGCGTTTTGATTTTACTTGCTGTATATTTGTTTTGGGTCAGTGACTCACTGAAGCCAAAGAAACCCAATCAACTAGTTTATTCAGAAAGAGGTCAGCTGTACTTCTCTCAACAGTTTCCTTCATCTTTCCTATGCCCTTTCCCATCATTACAGTAATTCAAACTGTCACACTTTCAAACTTCAGCGTGTGGGCAGAGAATGAATAACAGGTAATTACATATAGCACCGTTTAAAATGACAGTAGCAATTTGCTTAATGAAAATAGATATGGACTAAGAAGAAGTTGTTTGATGCACCTGAAGTTCAAGCACTTTACAAGCACAATAACACAAATCTCAATGTTTTCTCATTAAACCCTTCAGGCAAAAAGTTAAGATTGGATAAGCAAGTATGCCGAACAAAACAGTTGTAAATTAATGGGACTTCAGCGCAGTGTTTACCCTTCCTGTGAGCGCTGGTAATATTTACACCCACACTAAAAAGGCAGCAAGAATAAATCTTGATTACAAAACTTTCCACAAATTTGACATCACTGCTCTAATGTTCCAGTACTACCCACACAATACATTTCACTTATTTTTACAGGTAATTGATATGTATGGACATGGCTATACACATTACCATCCCACTTCACCACCGTTACTTAAAGCAGTCAGCACTATAGACATGTTTTTAAGGACACAAGTTACCCAAAATCCTTGCTTTACTTTTTAGCAAGTCGCTAACCTGTAACAAATATCAGATGTCCCATTTTTCTTTCTGCATTACTTGTTCTGGGTCAGTGACTCCCTAATCAGTAAGAGAAGGATGACAACTTCTATATCTGCATCTTGAAAAACAAGTCCGCAAATGTTCCTGGCAGTAAGTGGGTAACTGGTTGCCACCTTTTCTTAAAGGCAAACCCATTACTTTAGGGACATGCAACCATTGTTTTTTTGTAGTATGCAAAACAAATTAAAAACAAAAAAGGTGTCACCCTATGTGTCTCCATCAGAGTCAATCTTACAGCTGGTGTCTTTATTAGAGTCCCCCCCTTACATCAGGTGCCCCCATCACAGTCCCCTGTTACATTAGGTACCTCCAGGTGTCCATGCATTAAAATTGTCCCCTTCCCCCTTCCCCCTGTACTCACAGATCAGAAACTAAAAACAACGCAGCTGCTCAGGTGCCCCATCAGCGCACCACTTACATCAGGTGCCCCATCAGGGTCCCCCCTTACATCAGGTGCCCCATCAGAGCTCCCCTTACAGCTGGTGTCTCCATTAGAGACCCCTGTTACATTAGGTACCCCCAGGTGTCCATGCATTAAAATTGTCCCCCCCCCCTCCTCCTGTACTCAAAGATCAGAAACTAAATACAACGCAGCTGCTTAGGTGCCATCAGCGCAACCCTTACATCAGGTGCCCCATCAGAGTCCCCCCCCTTACATTAGGTGTCCCATCAGAGTTCCCCTTACATCAGGTGCCCCCTGTTACATTAGGTACCTGTCATGTACCTGGGTGTATTTGAACCGAGATCTTCCTGGTCCCACAGCTGCAGCCTTACCTGTTGTGCTACGGAGGAGATCTGGAGTTTTGGAAATGTTCTCTCAGTATTAGGCCTCATGCCCACGGACGTTTTTACAGCCACGTTTTTTACAGCTTAAAAATGCCTGTTCATGTTATTGTATAATTTTTTTTTTTTTATTTTTTTTTTACGTCGGAGCTCAAAAATGCAATTTTGCGCGTTTTTTGACGCTTCACGTTTTTTTATACCCAACGCTGATGCTGAGGAACGCACTGGTCCTGTTTTTTTTTTTACAGCTTAAAAACGTCTATGCTATTTGCAGCTCAAAAACGTCTAGATGGGCATGAAGCTATAGACCAACATGGACATACGTTTTTAAGCTGTAAAAAACGCTCAAAAACGCAGCTGTAAAAACGTTCGTGGGCATGAGGCCTTAAGCATTACCTTGGACTCACTAGCCCCACCTGCTGCGAACAATTTTCAATCAAAGCAGCCCATAAAAAGGAAGTGATGCTATCTCTCAGCGCCCGTTTGTGTGGAATAGCTCCCTGGGTGTTGTGACTGCTTTTTTTAATCTTGATTTTTGTGTTGAACTTCTGCCTGAATTCCTGACTACTCTCTAGCCTGCTGATTTTGTACTTCACCGCCAGCTCGTGTATGACCTTTGCCTGCCTGACCACTCTGGATTTCGATTGTGTACCGTTTCGCCTGATCTGTTGCCAACCTAATCTGCCTGACTACGTTTTCGCCTGAATCCTCAGCACACAAGTTCCACTTCGGACACTACCTATCACAGGTACCTTACAGTACCCCCCAGGTGTCCCCCCATGCAATAAAGTTGTCCCCCCTTTCCCCTGTACTCACAGATCAGAAACTAAAAAACGCAGCTGCTCCTTCCTCTCTCCAGTCTTCACTTCCCTGCAGTACCGCACTGACACCGAGCTGTGCCGACTCTTTAACCACTTAACGACCGCCCACCGCCGATTTACGTTGGCAGAATGGCACCGACAGGCAGAATCACGTAGATCTACGTGATCGCCTTTGTGCAGTTGGGGGGTCCATCCGGACCCCCCTTCACTGCAGTGAGCAGCCGTTAAGTGTTCGGGAGCGATCAGGCATGAGGGGGTGGCCGCTCGATTCCGCCCCCCCCCCTCGCGATCGCTCCCGGCGAATGAAATTGCTTCCTCCTGCCTGAAATGTAAACACAGGCTGGAGGAAGTGATGTCATCTCCCTCGCCGCGGTCTTTTCGTTCCCGGCGCCGAGGAGAGAAGAAGCAGGTTAGTGCACCAACAGTCCACTGACACGTAGGTACACATAGGCACACAAATCACCCCCCAGTCACCCCCAGATCACCCCCCAGGTCACCCCAAAGCCCCCAATCACAGTGTCACTGATTGCAGTGATCATTTATTTTACTGATCACTGCATTTAGTGTCATCTGTGATTGTAAAAAGTTGCAGGGCAGTTAGGATTAGGCCCCTTTAGGTCCAGGGTAGCCCCCTAACCCCCCCTAATAAAGGTTTAACCCCTTGATCACCCCCCAGGTAACCCTTTCACCCCCTAACTTCAGCGTCACTAAGCGATTGTTTTTCCGATCGCTGTATTCGTGTCGCTGGTGTTTTAGATAGGCAGTTATTTTTTTTTAGGTTCGCCGCAGGTTTTTATTAGTGTCAGGTACCCCCATATATTATTTTAACCCCCTGATTGCCCCTAGAGTTAACCCTTTCACCACTGATCGCCGTATAAGCGTCACTGGTGTCACTGGTTAGCCAGTAAGTTATTTAGTTATTTAGGTTACCCGTCAGGTTTTTATATAGTGTCAGGTACCCCCATATTTAACCTAATAAAGGTTTTAACCCCCTGATTGCCCCTAGTTAACCCTTTCACCAGTGATCACCATATAAAGGTTACGGGTGACGCTGGTTGATTAGTTTGCTTTTTATAGCATCAGGGCACCCGCCGTATATAACCCAATAAAGGTTTAACCCCCCTGATCGCCCGGCGGGTGAGATCAATTAGGTTTTAGCGCCAGAGAGGGTCTGCGTCGCCCCAGGCAGTGTTAGGTTAGTGCCAGTAACGCTAACACCCACGCGCAAAGCATACACCCCCCTTAGTGGTATAGTATCTGATCAGATCTATACTAGCATCCCCAGCGGTTTAGGGTTCCCAAAAACGCAGTGTTAGCGGGATCAGCCCAGATACCTGCTAGCGCCTGCGTTTAGCCCCTCCGCCCAGCCCAGCCCAGCCCACCCAAGTGCAGTATCGATCGATCACTGTTACTTACCAAACACAACACACATAACTGCAGCGTTCGCAGAGACAGGCCTGATCCCTGCGATCGCTAACAGTTTTTTTGTAGCGTTTGATATATTTGCTGACGACAGTCAGGTGCTTTTTTTCCTGTGAATCTTACTAGTGTACCCCTAAATTTAGAGCCCAAAATGGCAAGACGAAGGTACACTAGTAAAGAGGCCTACGAGATTCTGAGCATGACAGATAGTGAAGAGGAGGTCACGTATCTGTCAGATTCAGGCTCAGAATATCTTCCCGTAGAAGACAGTGACGTCAGCGGCCCCACGTCAGATAGCTCTGACGACGAAGTTGAGGTCCCTGCTAAGGTCAGGTGTACCCGATCCCGATCTTCTGAGGTTGTTGAGGAGCAAGAACCGCAGGTCTCTCGTATCATGGAGCAGAGTAGTACTAGCGCCGCTATTCCTTCTGGTGAACTGGCAAGCACCAGCGGCCTAGTACAGCCTGGACGTACATCCAGCACTGCAGTAACACTTGGTGACGTGGCGAGTCCCATAAGTGCAGTTCAAGCTGGCTAGGTGGCAAGCACAAGTAGTGTCCCGCTGCCACCAAGAAGACAAAGGCAGGCCCGTCGTGCCCATACTGCCCTTCCTGCAGAATTCGCCTATCCTGATTGGGTCCCCACCACTTCTGCAGAACCCGTACTTCCCCCATTCACTGCCCAACCCGGTATTCAGGTGGAAACAGCTGATTTTATTCCAATTGATTTTTATTCGCTGTTTTTCACGGAAGATCTCTATAGATCTATTGTGGACCAGAGTAATTTATATGCTGGTCAATTTATCGCCGCTAACCCCCAGTTGCCTAAAATTGCCAGAAATTGGAAACCAATTACGGTTTCCGAATTTAAGACCTTTCTGGGCCTTTCCCTCAACATGGGCACACATAAATTTCCGTCATTGCGTGCTTATTGGTCCACGCACCCAATTGACCACATGCCCGTGTTCTCTGCCTCCATGTCCAGGGCACGATACGAGCAGATTTTGCGGTTCATGCACTTCAACGACAATGAACTTTGTCGTCCACGTGGGGACCCTGAATACGACCGGCTCTATAAAGTTCGGCCCCTCATAATCCACTTCAACGAACGTTTTGCAGCCTTGTTTACTCCCGATCAAGTTGTCTGCGTTGATGAGTCCCTGATTAAATTTTCTGGCCGCTTGTCTTTCAAGCAGTACCTTCCCAGCAAGCGTGCCAGATACGGGGTCAAGCTCTACAAGTTCTGTGACAGGGCAACAGGCTATGTAGTGAACTTTACGGTTTATGAGGGAAAAGATAGTCAGATTGAGTCGGTCAACTGCCCGGATTACATAGGGAGCGCTGGCAAGATAGTGTGGAACTTGGTGTCACCCTTATTCGGAAAGGGGTACCACTTGTATGTGGACAATTATTACACGAGCGTGCCACTGTTTAGTCACTTGTTTGATCATCAGATTGGAGCATGTGGCACCGTGCGACCTAATCGCCGGGGCTTTCCCCAGCGGCTTGTAGATGCCCGTCTTAGGCTGGGGGAGAGAGCCTGCTTGAAGTGTAATAACTTGCTCGCTATGAAGTGGAGGGACAATAAGAATGTTTTCCTTCTTACCTCCCTTCATGCAGACACGACAGTCCAAATTCGTACGGCGACTGGTGTTGTGGAGAAACCCCTCTGTGTCCACGAATATAACCAAAATATGGGAGGGGTGGACCTCAACGACCAGTTGATGGCGCCGTATCTATTTGACCGTAAGGCGAGACGCTGGTACAAAAAAGTGTCTCTATCATTATTCCAATTGGCTTTGCTGAACGCTCATGTGCTATACAGAGCTTCAGGCGGGACGTTATCTCTTCTAAAATTCCAGAATGAGATAGTCACAGAACTCCTGTATCCAGGCGGTTCTGCACCTCACCATCCCCTACCAAATGCAGTAAGCCGGCTGCATGAGAGGCATTATTCGTATGTCCTCCCGAGTACCCCTACCCAAAGCCACCCCCAAAAAAGATGTCGTGTCTGTAGCAAGCGCGGATTTAGGCGTGACACCCGTAGTTTTTGTCCACTCTGTCCTGACAAGCCTGGTCTTTGCCAAGGTGAATGTTTTGAACGCTACCACTCAAAAGTGAAGTTTTAGCGTAGGGTACAGCATTTCACAGACAAGGACACACTTACACAGGGTCTCCCAAGATGCCATTACATTTTGAGAGACCCGAACCATTACAGTTGTAAAGTTACAAAAAAAAGTGTAAAAAAGAAATAAAAACGTAAAAAACAAAACACAAAAAAAATATAAAATAAAAAAAACAAAAATAGTTGTCGTTTTATTGTTCTCTCTCTCTCTATTTTCTCTCTATTGTTCTGCTCTTTTTTACTGTATTCTATTCTGCAATGTTTTATCATGCTTGCTTTTCAGGTATGTAATTTTTTGTTTTCAGGTGCGCCATTCAACTGCAGCGCGGAATTATTTATCTTGACAGCAACAGCGTTTGCTCTCACGATACATAAAGCCGCGACTCCAGTGCTGTAGGAGGTGATTTCACCACCACAGTTAAAAAAAAGAGCATATATGCCGAAGCATGGGGGCAGCAGGGGCGGAGGAGCGATTTTGCTCCTAATGCCGCGTACATACGGTCGAAATTCCGACGGAGGCCTGCCCGTGGAAAATTCCGACCGTGTGTACGCGGCATAACTTTTTTGCGGGAGGATGCCCCCATGCTTCGGCATATATATATATTTTAGGCACAGGTTGCGTTAAAACATTTTTTTATTTTTTACTAGGTTTTGTTTTGGTATTTGCTTTGCAGGTATGGCATGGTAAGGTCTTACTGTTGTACTGTAATGTTACTTTGTTTTAATGTTAACCACCATTTGCTTAGCAGGTACGCCATTCAGTTGCAGCGCGGATCTATTTATCTTGACAGCAACAGCGTTTGCTCCCACGATACATAAAGCCGTGACTCCAACGCTGTAGGAGGCGATTTCACCACCACAGTTAAAAAAAAGAGCATATATGCCGAAGCATGGGGGCAGCAGGGGCGTAGGAGCGATTTTGCTCCTAATGCCGCGTATATACGGTCGAAATTCCAACGGAGGCTTGCCCGTGGAAAAGTCCGACCGTGTGTACGCAGCATAACCTTTTATGCCGCGTACATACGGTCGAAATTCCGACGAAGGCTTGACCGTGTGTACGCGGCATAACTTTTTTGCGGGAGGATGCCCCCATGCTTCGGCATATATGCCCATCATTAGAAGTGGGTGGATGAAGGGAGGTATTCTAATGGTGGGCATACCCACCAATCAATCTCTTTTTTTCGTTCAGCCAATAGGCTGTATGAAAAAAAAGATTACAATACATGTCCAACAAGGACCAGCAACGTACTGGTATGTTGCTGGACTTTGAATGTTTATACCAGAATGATGCCTGCGGGTTTAGGTATCATCTTGGTATCATTCTTTTCAGCCAGCAGCCGGCTTTCATGTAAAAGCAATTCTAGCAGATAATTAGCCTCTAGACTGCTTTTACAAGCAGTGGGAGGGAATGTCCCCCCCCCCCCCGGATATAAAAAGCGTCATTGGGAAATTGGGAAAGCATTTTATCACACCGATCTTGGTGTGGTCAGATGCTTTGAGGGCAGAGGAAAGATCTAGGGTCTAACCCCCCAATTTTTTTCAAAAAAAGAGTACCTGTCACTACTTATTGCTATCATAGGGGATATTTACATTCCCTGAGATAACGATAAAAAAATAAAATATGGAAGGCACAGTTTAAAAATAAAATAAAAAAGCCAAATAAATAATAAAAAAAAAAAAAAAAAAGCACCGCTGTCCCCCCCTGCTCTTGCGCAAAGGCGAACGCAAGCGTCGGTCTAGCGTCATATGTAAACAGCAATTGCATCATGCATGTGAGGTATCACCGCGAAGGTCAGATCGAGGGCAGTCATTTTAGCAGTAGACCTCCTCTGTAAATCTAACGTGGTAACCTGTAAAGGCTTTTAAAAATGAATGTAGTTTGTCGCCGCTGCGCGTTTGTGCGCAATTTTAAAGCATGTCGTGTTTGGTATCCATGTACTCGGCCTATGATCATCTTTTTTATTTCATCAAACATTTGGGCAATATAGTGTTTTTTAGTGCATTAAAAATAAAAAAAGTGTGTTTTTCCCCCAAAAAATGCGTTTGAAAAATCGCTGCGCAAATACTGTGTGGAAAAAAAAATGCAACACCCACTATTTTAATCTGTAGGGCCTTTGCTTTAAAAAAAGATATAATGTTTGGGGGTTCAACATAATTTTCTTGCAAAAAACATTTTTTTTTCATGTAAACAAAAAGTGTCAGAAAGGGCTTTGTCTTCAAGTGGTTAGAAGAGTGGATGATGTGTGACATAAGCTTCCTAATGTTGTGCATAAAATGCCAGGACAGTTCAAAACCCCCCCAAATGACCCCATTTTGTAAAGTAGACACCTCAAGCTATTTGCTGAGAGGCATGTTGAGCCCATTGAATATATTTTTTTTTTGTCCCAAGTGGGAGCCTAGTCGCGTACGGGACGCCAAAAACCAAGCACCGCCTTCAGGATTTCTATGGGTGTAAATTTTTGATTTCACTCCTCACTGCCTATCACAGTTTCGGAGGCCATGGAATGCCCAGATGGCACAAACCCCCCCCAAATGACCCCATTTTGGAAAGTAGACACCCCAAGCTATTTGCTGAGAGGTATGTTGAGTATTTTGCAGATCTCGCTTTTTGTCACAAAGTTTTGAAAGTGTAAAAAAAGAAAAAAAAATGTCTTTCTTAATTTTCAAAAACAAATGAGAGCTGTAAAATACTCACCATGCCTCTCAGCAAATAGCTTGGGGTGTCTACTTTCCAAAATGGGGTCATTTGTGGGGGTTTTGGGCTATTTTGACATTTTATGGCCTTCAAAACTGTGATAGGTAGTGAGGAGTGAAATCAAAAATTTATGCCCTTAGAAACCTTGAAGGCGGTGCATGGTTTTTGGGGTCCCGTACGCGGCTAGGCTCCCAAAAAGTCCCACACATGTGGTATCTCCGTACTCAGGAGAAGCAGCAGAATGTATTTTGGGGTGTAATTTCACATATAACCATGGCATGTGTGAGCAATATATCATTTAGTGACAACTTTTTGTACATTTTTTTTTTTTTTTCTTTTTGTCATTATTCAATCATTTGGGACAAAAAAAAAATATTCAATGGGCTCAACATGCCTCTCAGCAAATAGCTTGGGGTGTCTACTTTCCAAAATGGGGTCATTTGGGGGGGTTTTGTGCCATCTTGGCATTTTATGGCCTTCAAAACTGTGATAGGTAGTGAGGAGCGAAATCAAAAATTTATGCCCTTAGAAACCTTGAAGGCGGTGCTTGGTTTTTGGGGTCCCGTACGCGGCTAGGCTCCCAAAAAGTCCCACACATGTGGTATCCCCGTACTCAGGAGAAGCAGCAGAATGTATTTTGGGGTGTAATTTCACATATGCCCATGGCATGTGTGAGCAATATATCATTTAGTGACAACTTTGTGCAAAAAAAAAATGTTTGTCATATTCCCGCAACCTGTGGCAAAATATAAAATATTCCATGGACTCAACATGCCTCTCAGCAAATAGCTTGGGGTGTCTACTTTCCAAAATGGGGTAATTTGGGGGGGTTTTGTGCTATTTTGGCATTTTATGGCCTTCGAAACTGTGATAGGTAGTGAGGAGTGAAATCAAAAATTTACACCCATAGAAATCCTGAAGGCGGTGCTTGGTTTTTGGGGCCCTGTACGCGGCTAGGCTCCCAAAAAGTCCCACACATGTGGTATCCCCGTACTCAGGAAAAGCAGCAGAATGTATTTTGGGGTGCAATTCCACATAACCATGGCATGTGTGAGCAATATATCATTTAGTGACAACTTTTTGTAATTTTTTTTTTTTTTTGTCATTATTCAATCACTTGGGACAAAAAAAAAAAATATTCAATGGGCTCAACATGCCTCTCAGCAATTTCCTTGGGGTGTCTACTTTCCAAAATGGGGTCATTTGGGGGGTTTTGTACTGCCCTGCCATTTTAGCACCTCAAGAAATGAGATAGGCAGTCATAAATTTAAAGCTGTGTAAATTTCAGAAAATGTACCCTAGTTTGTAAACGCTATAACTTTTGCGCAAACCAATAAATATACGCTTATTGACATTTTTTTTACTAAAGACATGTGGCTGAATACATTTTGGCCTAAATGTATGACTAAAATTGAGTTTATTCGATTTTTCTTATAACAAAAAGTAGAAAATATCATTTTTTTTCAAAATTTTCGGTCTTTTTCTGTTTATATCGCAAAAAATAAAAATCGCAGAGGCAATCAAATACCATTAAAAGAAAGCTCTATTTGTGGGAAGAAAAGGACGCAAATTTCATTTGGGTACAACATTGCATGTCCGCACAATTTACAGTTAAAGCAGCGCAGTGCCGAATCCCAAAAACAGGCCTGGTCCTAATGGCCCGAAATGGTCCGGGGCTTAAGTGGTTAATCGCCTTCTGCAGGCTGGAGGGAGGAGAATACCCAATTCTCTCTCCTTAGGGAGCCACAGTCTGGGCTGAAGAATGTGGTCGGCTTTCAGGTGGACTGAAAAGCGGACACATGATTCAAACCTGAACTGTCCAGGTAAATCCCTGGACAGGTGGCAACCCTACTCTAAGGGCCCAGTTATACTCCTGCATGTAAAAATACCTGCCTCTTTAATATGTATAGCTGTGGACAGATGCGTTTTAGGCCTTAGGTGCAAACTTAAGTATTAACCCATGCAAAGGCTGTGTTTGCTCACATAGGGATGCATAGGTTTTCTGTACATCCCTGTGCAGGCAGTCCCATTCATGTCAATTGGGACATGGAATTGGAAGCAGTGGCGGTGCAGCCACTGTGCCCCAATTGACATGAAGGGGTCTGCCTACACGCAAATGCACGTTTTTTGCACAACCTTTCGACAACCATCACCGCAAACAAGCAATATCTGTAGCTCTCAATCGGACTTCTGTCGACAGGTAGTTTGACCCACTCATCTTTAGAAAAATGCTCCAGCTGTCTCAGGTTTGGAGGGTGCTTTCTCTAGACCAGGGGTCTCCAAACGGTGGCCCTCCAGTTGTTCACAAGCTACAATTCCCATCATGCCTAGTCATGTCTGTGCATGTCAGAGTTTTACAATGCCTTATGGGATGTGTAGTTCAACAGCTGGAGGGCCGAAGTTTGGAGATCCCTGCTCTAGACTGTATGTTTCAGCTCTTTTCATAGATATTTGATAGCATTCAGATCAGCGCTCCTAGAAGACCACTTCCAATGTTTTGCTCTTAGCTATTCTTGGGTGCTTTTAGTTGTATGTTGCGAGTCGTAATACTATTGGAGAACCCCTGACCTGAGACTGAGCTTTCCGACACTGGGCAGTATATTTTTCTTCAAAATTCCTTAATAATCTTGAGAGTTCATTGTGCCCTGCACAGATAAAAAAAATATTTTCTCAGTTTAGGCCGATATATATTCTACATATTTTTGGTAAGAAAAAAAAAAAAAAAGAATCGCAATAAGCGTATATTGGTTTGCGCAAAAGTTATAGCATCTACAAAATAGGGTATTGTTTTATGGCATTTTTATTATTAATTTATTTTTCTATTAGTAATGGCGGCGATCTGCGATTTTTATCGTGACTGCGACATTATGGCGGACACATCAGACACTTTTGACATTATTTTGGGACCATAGTCATATATACAGCGATCAGTGCTATAAAAATGCACTGATTACTGTGTAAATGACACTGGCAGGGAAGGGGTTAAACACTAGGAGGGCGATCAAGGGGTTACGTGTGTCCTAGGGAGTGATCTTAACTGTGGGGGGGATGGGCTCTCTACAGCATAACAGGGAGCAGTAGATCTCTGTCATGTTGCTAGGCAGAACGGGGAAATGCCTTGTTTACATAGGCATCTCTCCGTTCTGCTGCTCCGTGACACGATCGCGGGCACCCGGCGAACAGAGTCCGCGGGACCCGATGCTGCTGCTGCTGTGTGTCAGCCAATCAGGAGGGAGAGTCACACATGGACATCGCTGGACAGAGATGAGGTTCAGGTAAGTATTAGGGGGGGTGCTGCACACACAAGGCTTTTTATCTTAATGCATAGAATGCAATGCTGACTTTATAACTCCTTTAAAGAGGCAAAACTATTAACCTACCCTAACTGTAACAGTCCTCAATAACAGAGTTTAATTATGATATAAAACCTTATAGGGTCTGATCATGTTATAATACTTGTCTCCATTTACAAATATTCTTGGCTGTGTTCTGGGCTATTCTATACCTGGATTAAAATACAGCAGGAGATAATGTTCGCAGAGCAGTCCTCTTGGCACAAATTGCGAAAAAAAGAGGCATACCAGCCAGTTTTCTCTCTCTCGATGTTAGAAGGGCTTTTGACTCAGTATCCTGGCCTTACATGACATATACTTTACAAAAATGGGGCTTTGGCCCAAACTTCATGAACTGGATCAAGGCACTTTATGATAAACCGAGAGCGTATGTAAGATATGCGGGATACAGGTCTGAATCTTTTGATATAGAGAGAGGTACAAGACAAGGTTGTCCACTTTCACCCTTATTATTCGCCCTTCTTATAGAACCGCTTGCTCATAAAATCAGATCAGAACCCACTATAACAGGAATAGAAATAGGAGGTTATCAACATAAGATCTGCTTATTTGCAGATGATATCCTCCTATTTCTATCATCCCCCCAAATATCGGGCCCTAATCTTATCCCAATTCTTAACAACTTTGCCACATTCTCAGGTTTATATATTAATCCCCAAAAAAGTTCCGCCCTAAACATATCTCTCTCAAACATTGAATTGTCAGCCGCTAAAGTGGGCCTCCCCTACACATGGGCAGAAGGGGCACTTCCATATCTAGGTATTAAACTTACAGCATCTCTCTCAGATTTATTCTCTTATAATTACCCACCGATTCTGAAACAAATAACAAAATTGATGAATTCCTGGGACCACATGCCGATATCATGGTTAGGAAGAATCAATGATGTAAAAATGACGATATTGCCAAAAATATTATACTTGTTTAGAGTTCTGCCTATCCCGATACCGGCATACTACCTAAGAATTTTACAAAAGAAATCAAAATCATTTATTTGGGGTTCAGCTAAACCAAGAATACAACAACGCACACTTTATCTGCCAAAAGTAAAGGGGGGCCTAGGATGTCCAAACTTTGCATGTTACTATAGGGCAGCGCATATAGCCAGTCTCAGTAAACTACATGCTCAAAATGAAATCCCACTATGGGTATCCATAGAAGCGGCTGAGTGTGATCCAATTTCAGTCTCAAATTTACTTTGGATCCCTCCAAAATATCGCAAAAATTTACAAAACCCAATTACGAAGTATTTTATCTCCTTATGGGATAGATATAAAAATAAACACCAACTACAATCCATACACAACCCTCTACTCTCCTTTTATAAAAACCCTGCTTTTTACCCGGCATGGGTCCTTCCTAATTCCTTTAGAGAATGGACTTTTCGGGATGTCATATATAAGTACAAATTTATAAACTCAACATCATTTATCCCCTTCCCGACCCTTTGCGAAACTTATGGGTTGCCGCAATCAGAACTATTTAGATACCTCCAAATAAAATATTTTTTCTCTCCAATACAAAACACTTCAACCCCAATAACTCAACTGACAAACTTTGAAGCAATTTGCAAAAAAGATCCGCACATCAAGGGAGCAATATCCACTCTGTATTCTCAGCTATTGACTCGAGCAGATGCAGGTAAGCCACATTATGTTCTGAAATGGGAGGAAGACCTACAAAGAAACTTAGATGACATAGAATGGAACCAGATATGGTTAACTGCAAAATCTGCCTCCCCTAACATACTGGCGGTCGAAGCCAATTACAAAGTACTAACACGCTGGTACCTTGTACCAGCTAGGATAGCAAAGTATGTTACAAATTATTCAGGACACTGTTTTAGAGGGTGCACAGAGATAGGAACACAATTTCATATTTGGTGGTCGTGTCCAGTTGCTCTAAAATTTTGGAATAAAATCTTTAAAATTGCCTCTGAAATATTGGGTAAGATAATTCCTCTAGACCCGGCAACAGCAATACTTAACTTGAAACCGGAAAATGTAACGCACATGCAATTTAAACTATTAGTACAATTCTTTACGGCAGCAAAACAAGCTTTAGCAAAGGCCGGGAAATCCCCTAAACTAAGCATAACCGAAATATTAGCAAGAATGAATAGTGCTATGACTCATGCTAAGATGACTGCCATAGAAACGGACACGATACCCAAATTTGAAAAACTTTGGCAGCCCTGGATTGACTATACCATGTTATCAACCTTTGACAACACAGTTCTTTTACCATGGTAGATGTGACAGACAACCCAAAACATTATTTTTTCAGTTGCAGCGGTGGATCCGGACCTGACCACGCAGACTTCTCTTCTCTTTTCTCTTCTTCTTCCCTCATTTTTCTCTCATTTCCATTTCCTATTTTCCTTATTTTTTAAGAACGAAATTAAATTTTGCCTCACACATTCCTTTATTTTGCTTCAATTGTTTTATAAAAATATACTTCCCGAGTTACACATCCATATTTTTTATTATTTAAGCATTACTCTAACAGGTTGTATAAAATCACAAACAAGTTGAATGTTTATATGGAACATATAAAGTTCTAGTATGTTATAAATGTAGTATTATCATCACTATATCACATATTCAGATAAGTGAATAATAACTTTCTGATGAATATCAACATGTTCTCAAATAAGCTCATCTGTATAGTGTCACTTGTTAAAATATAAGTATTTAAGACTATTTGTACACTGCAACATTAAACTTTAATAAAATATTTTGACAAGGAAAATACAGCACAATGAAAGCAGTAGACATGCAGCCCTGTGGATGCTGGGCAGTGGCATAAGGCCACCTAAGGTTGAAGAAGCATGTTCTGCAGCCTGGACCCTTCCCCTTTGGGATAAATTGTAGTTGCAACCTCTGCCTATAAGCCACCGTTTATTACCCAAAGAAACCACTTGCCACCTTCTACCATAAAGAAGAAAAAAGAAGAAAGCATCAGATAGGCTGCAGTTATTAATATGTTCACATTATTGCTACTGATCTTAACCTTTTTTTCAGTTGTTATACAGTTGCTGTGTTTTGTCAAACAACTCTGAACTTTATGATTAGTTAAAAATGACTCATGTAAGTTGTATGAAAAGTTGGGATGGGAAAAATAACTGACACCAATGCAGCTGTTATACGTTATGATTTTTCCCTGAAAGAGGTTTATACTTTGTAATTATCTGGGGGGTAGTACTCTGCTACTCTGCCTCCCTAGTTACCTACTAATAAGAAATGTTTGCTTTGGATCACTGAAGTGATATCCGGATCTGCTATGGCTTAATTTTTTCTTGTTCTGAATTCTACCCAGCCTCATCCTAACCGATCAGAGCCAAAAATAACGAGACGCACCACACCTAACACAACTATTCTGTTCTTGGAGATGTTTAAATTCTTAGAGCTGAAACAAGACTTCTTTTATAAAATAAAATGGCCACAAGGAGAAGAGCATCATGCAGATCACAATTAAATGCTTAAAAAAATAAAGAAAGAAAGGAGGGAGAGTGTGGGGTTTGCACACACTCAAAAATGCAAAAAAAAAAATATCCAATTACAGGCAGTCCCCGAGTTACGAACACAATAGGGACTGTAGGTTTGTTCTTAAGTGGAATTTGTGTGCAAGTCGGAACAGTGCATTTTTAAGTGTAACTTCAGCCTGTGCAGGGACTCCTTGTGCATCTTGAAACCGCCACACCACATGTTTTAAGAGAGTCCTGTATTTCATCTGAAATTATGTGTGGGTTTTTCTTTGCATCCCAAACTATTTTCCTGGCAGTTGTGGCTGAAATTTTAGTTGGTCTACCTGACCGTGGTTTCGGTTCAACAGAACCCCTAATTTTCCACTTCTTGATTAGAGTTTGAACACTGCTGATTGGCATTCTCAATTCCTTGGATATCTTTTTATATCCCTTTCCTGTTTTATACAGTTCCCTCAGATCCTTTTCCCTCAGATCCTTTGACAATTCTTTTGCTTTCCCCATGACTCAGAATCCAGAAACGTCAGTGCAGCACTGGATGAAAGACAGAAGGGTCTGTTAGGAGTCCAGAAACTCATTGACCTTTTATACACACACACACACACACACACACAAATTACAAGCAAACAGATCACAGGTGAGGATGGTTACCTTTAATAGCCATTCAAACCCCTTTGTGTCAACTTGTGTGCATGTTATCAGCCCAAAATCACCAAGGTATGTAAACTTAATCAGGGTCATTTGGGAAGCTTCTGTTGCCATTATGAATTAAAAAGAGTAAACACAGTTGATTGATAATAAATGGCTTCAGACAAACACTAACCATGAGTGAAAGAAAAGTTTTTGTGTTCATTCATATTGAACTCATATTTTTGTGTTATCATATCTGAAAAATGGCCAAGAAATCATAAACTTATGAGCACAACTGTATATAGATAATGTATGTATATATACACACATACACACACACACCAGGGGCAGATCCAGGGGGGGGCGGATCCAGGGGGGGGGGGACAAGGCAATTGCCCCCCCGAAAATATCCCTGTCTGACTGCAGTCCCGAGTCTCTCTCTCTCTCAGTATCATCAGCCGATCAGCGGAGCCGAGAGAGAGACTCTGTGTTATTATGCAGCGCTGGACCAGGAGGAGGTGGGTGGAGCGGCGCCGAGAGAGACTCCGTGTTCTCAATAGCCGCACTGGACCAGGAGGAGGTGGGTGGAGCGGTGTCATTGGCTCGGCTTCTAGTGTTCCCTTGCACTGGTTGCCAGCAACCAGTGACATCAGTCACGTCGGAGCCGCTGCTGACGAGGAGGAGAGCCTTCTTCCTTTTCCACCCTGAGTGAGAGTGTTGGCTCCACCCACCCACCCCCTCCCTCCATCTTCTCCACAATGCAGCACGGCGTCCAAGAAGCAGAACACAGGGCATGAATGAACACAGGGAGAAGCAGTGACTGCGTGTCACTGTCATCTGATGCTGCCAGCTGCACCTGCAGACAGTGCAATTACTGGATCCCGATTCCCACTCATCTCCATTTCTCCTCCATGGGAGCCCCTCCCCCCACCAAAGCACCAACATATTTTAATAAAAATGAGTAAAAAAAATTATGAATGTGTAAAATCGCAAAATACATGTTGTGCCAATATTTATGGAAAAAAAAAGTCCTTTCAGTCTTTCAACCGTAACCCCTTCAGGTCTGGAAAGTTTTACCCCCCCCCTTCATGACCAGGCCATTTTTTGCGATACTGCGCTGCGTTACT
Source organism: Rana muscosa (assembly GCA_029206835.1). Taxonomy (NCBI): domain Eukaryota; kingdom Metazoa; phylum Chordata; class Amphibia; order Anura; family Ranidae; genus Rana; species Rana muscosa. The sequence continues at coordinate 309,728,810 of CM055127.1, read as the reverse complement.
TTAACTGACAATTGTGTAAATTTGATTGGTTTCCCCACAAATAGAGTTTTTTTTTGTGGCTTTTGATCACTTTTGATCGTTTTTATTTTTTGCGATATAAACAAAAAAAGAGCGTCAATTTTGAAAAAAAGGCAATATTTTTTACTTTTTGCTATAAAAAAAATGTCTTCATCAATTTAGGCCAATATGTATTCTGCTACATATTGTTGGTAACCCCCCCCCCCCCCCCCCCAATAAGCGTATGTTGATTGGTTTGCACAAAAGTTATAGCGTCTACAAAATAGGGGAAAGATTTATGGCATCTTTATTTATTTATTTTTTACTAGTAATGGCGGCGATCAGCGATTTTTAGCGGGACTGCAACTTTGCAGCAGACAGATCGGACACCCAACGGAGACTTTTGACACTTTTTTTGGATACACCAATACAGTGATTAGTGCTAAAAATATGCACTGTCACTTTACTAATGACACTGGCAGGGAAGGGGTTGCAGGTGGCCAGCGGACATTGCTTCCGCCAGACTTATTTTTTGGCGGTGCCCCTCCCGAGACTAGACTCTGGATCCGCCCCCGACACACACACACACACACACACACACACACACACTGTATAGATATATCTCTATCTATCTATAAAGAGTTTATATATTTTAGGAGGCGTCAGAATGCATGGCAGTAGCAAGCTGCAACATAGCAATTTTAATATATATGTAGTGGGTGGTTGCTACGAGTTATTACATCCACACATTTCTCCCTGCTGCCAGACACCCATTAGACACACTCCTTTAGTCAATGAGTCTTTTGGTTGTTTTTGTTATTTTATTAGAGGATTGAACTTGGTTGGGGAAGGGATATGGGATGCCCATAGAAACAATGATAAGTTGAAATGTTATAGCAATAGATGCGTTACACTTCTTTAGATAGGATTTAGAAATGAGTGTGTCACACTCTTAAGATAGGATAATCACTTCCGGTTCCGGCGCCGCATGGAGTGACTGCCTCTCTCCTCGGCTCCCGCATCACTGCAACAAAACAGCCTATAAAACCGGCCTGAGACGCCCTACGGTCACCCCTACACCTCCGGGCACTCCCCGCCTTCTATATGGACCGATTTGTGGAAAAATCCGGCGCTCGGTCGCAAACGGCCCTGACGGCGCCGACGGCCCAGCCGCAAATCGAGGCCCCGGTCTTGGCCTACACGGCTCCTTCACCACCACCGCCGACGGGGATGGAGGTAAGCACCTGCCCTAGTCCTCCTACCTCCCCTCATGCCTCAGCATCCCAGCCACCCTGTGACAACACAACAGAACGCATAGCACAGGCTGTGGCTGCTCTCTTGTCCCCCATGATAGCAGCATCTGTGGAGAAGGCAGTGAATGCAGGGATGGCCCAGATCAAGTCCCAGTTAGGGGAACACAGCACCAGACTCAATGAGCTGGAGCACCGCCTATCCAGCGTGGAAGAGGAGTTATACCAGGCACAGGCCACAGAGCAAGCCCAGGATAAGACTAATCAATACATCATCCAAAAGTTGGACGATTTAGAAAACAGGGCCAGGAGGAGTAACCTGCGATTCGTAGGTATCCCGGAATCGCTGCAGGCCTCTGCCATTTCAGATCTCTGCGCTGTGCGCATTCCGGAAGCCCTAGGCCTCTCGGGCCCCTGCACAGTGGAAAGGGCACATCGCGTGGGAGCTTTCAATTCTGACCGCAAAAATCCCCGGCCAATAATTGCCAAATACCTCAACTACTCTGACAAGGCCCTCATTCTACAAAAGTTCAGACAAACCCGCTCACTTCAAATTGACGGCATAAGAGTCCTCATATTTGCTGATTACTCCATAGAGGTCTCAAAAAAAAGGAAAGCTTTTCAGCAGGTCTGCACGGAACTCTATAATCAGCAAATCAAATTCACTCTGGCTTTTCCAGCAGTTCTCCGCCTCAAAGCCTCTACCGGCGAACAACTGACTTTCCATGACCCCTCCGAGGCGGAAGCCTTCCTGCAGGCCTCCCAGCACGACTCGCACCCTCACACTCCATCGAAAGCCGCACCACTCATCCGTCCTCTGGACCAAAGAAGCCCACGAAAGGACTCCCCCAAACGTTTCAGAGCTTCTGCCCCAGTCCAATTCAGGCTAACCCAGCGTTAAAATGGTTGAAGTGACTCTTGCACTTATTCCTCAAATCCTCGATGCTGCTTACAATGCAGTACGTTAGGCTTGTCCCTTCGTTTGTTTACACGCCTATTACTTCACCTCGTACCCACATGGGACTCCCCCCCTGGGTTCACTTAGTTTTTTTTTTTTTTCAGGTGGCAGTTTTACACAGCTACACAGTTATATACATTTGTACCCTACTGATGACTGCTCAACTAGTTATGTTTTCTATGATATCCTTGCCCAGCTAGGATCAGCTTTCTTTTGGATGCTCTCCAAACGGTGTTCATTATTTTATGTGTACCCTTCCCGGCCTCACTGTGTATAGCCGCAACACCCCCCCCCTCCGTTTGCGTCCCTCGCCGATCGCATAAAAAACCCCTCTCCTAACGCGGGCTCTCGGCTGCCCTACATCAGAGCCGTGCTTTGGGAACCGACTTACACAGTGACTCCTTGCGGAAAGAAGTGAAGTTCTTGCGATTGCTTATGTTGTTTATGTTATTTTTGCTTTTCTTTCAGGTCCCACCTCTTATCTCCTCCCCCTCCCTTCCCCCCTTTAGCCTAGGAACATCTGTGGTAACAGTCCTCCTGTCACCTGTCTCCCAAGACAGGTATAACACCTTTCCCCTTCATCTGGTATTTACCTTAAAACGCCGCTTACACGGTAGATTAGCTATAACTTCCTCACAATTCCCTTTCCCAATATCCCAAACATGAAAATAGTTTCTTGGAACGTGAAAGGGCTTAGGTCCCCCAATAAAAGAATGAAGATCCTCCGTCATCTAAAAAGACTCAACACTGATATCGCCCTACTCCAGGAAACTCACTTATCAGCTCCTGATTTTCATTGCATGAAAAAACTCTGGGTAGGCACGGTCCTAGGCTCGGGGGCCTGCGGCCGTAAAGCTGGAGTCCTTCTCCTGATCCATAAGAACCTTCCCTGCACGGTCCTATCGGTAAATTCAGACGATCACGGACGGCTTGTCACAGCTCATGTCCAACTAGGTTCCACGGAATTGGTAATTTCCAACATATACGCCCCCAACAGCCCTGGCACAACCTTTTATAGTGAACTTTCGGCATGGTTGCTTCATAACACCCACCTCCCCCACTTAATAGGAGGTGACTTCAACGACGTTATACACCAAACTGATGACAGATCATCCCCTAGACGCCCCTCGCCAGGCCTTGACCCTGTCTCCCCCACACTCTTTGCATCCACCATGGAATCCCTTCACTTCCAGGACCTCTGGCGTTTAAAACATCCAGCGGACAGGGAATTTACCTTCTACTCCAACCCACATAACGTATTCACCAGAATAGATTATTTTTTTGGCTCTGACAACCTAGTCCCCATGTTAACTGATGTAGACATCCTCGACATTGCCATATCTGACCACGCACCAATCTCGGCCCAATTTGACAACCTCGACCTACCTCCCCATCCCAAGATTTGGCGCTTTCCCTCATACCTCTACAACAACTCTGATTTCCAGCAATTCATGGCAAGGTCATGGACAGAATATTCCACGGCCAATGCTTCACACTCTGATGTCCCGAACCTCTTCTGGGACGCCGGTAAAGCGTTCCTCAGGGGTCGGATCATCTCTTATGCGACCTCTTTCAAGAGGAATACCTTATCAAAGTACAAATTGGCTAGCTCCCGGCTCCACCAGGCGCAAAGATCTTTATACACCATGGACTCCACTGATAATAGAAACGAATGGCATGCAGCCAAGAGATCTTTTGATACTTGGGCAAACACACTTGAACTAACTAAGAAAGCACACTCAGATGCCACCTTCCATAAATTCGGAAATAAATCAGGCAAATTACTAGCCAGGCTCTGCAAGGGGCCCTTTCGCTCAACTCACATTACATCTCTAAAAGATGCTAAAGGCAAGGTGAACACCACACCGCAAACGATAAATAAAGCTATGCTTCAATACTACGCTACGCTTTATGCCCCAGACCCTATAAACAAACAGGCAGCCGGCTCTTTCCTAGAGAACTTAGCCATTCCCAAAGTCACTCCCTCACAACTTGAGTACCTTAATGCTCCCATCTCCCTTTTCGAAGTCTCAAACACCATACGAAAGTTGACCCCCTCTAAGGCCCCGGGCCCCGACGGATTCACTAGCGAATTCTACAAGACCCTCCAAAACATAATAGAACCCACCCTCCACAAGGTCTATAACGGCATATGGACTGGCGGCCCCTACCTACCCTCGGGAAACCAGGCCACTATTAAATTACTCGCAAAAAAAGGCAAGGACCCCCAGGAACCAGGATCTTATAGGCCCATCTCCCTTTTAAACCTGGATGTCAAAATCCTATCCAAGATTGTCGCCTCTAGGCTTGCTGCCATCATCCCATCTCTGATACATCCAGCGCAATCTGGTTTTGTGAAAGGCAGAACGGCCACCCTAAACATTCGTAAGGTCATGTTGGCCTTGGAACATGCCAAACAAAATCCCGGCGGCGATTTTGCCATCATTACGTTAGATGCGGAGAAAGCCTTCGATAATGTCAGCTTCGATTGGCTCTCCATGACCATGACAAAGATGGGCTTTACAGGACCCTTCTGCCATCTAATAAACGCCATGTACACAACCCCCTCAGCTAAGCTGGTGGCAGCGGGCCTACTCTCAGGTGACTTCCGCCTCCACAAAGGTACACGACAAGGCTGCCCCCTATCCCCCCTCCTCTTCAACATTGCTCTAGAACCCTTATCCAGACACCTTACCCAAAAAGCCCCCTTGCATGGCATAAAAATAGAAAATCACGATCTCCGCACATCCCTCTTTGCCGATGATGTACTTATCTTTTCAGCGAACCCCTCCTCAGACATGTCCACCATCAAAGAGGTATTTGATGATTTTAGATCCTGTTCTGGCCTCCGCATAAATTACGGCAAAAGCGAAATCCTCCCCATAGGTACTCTATCCAACCCTACCTGGGTCCAACACTCCATTTTTTCTGTTGCTAGATCCCATATCACCTATCTTGGCATCAAAATGGGCAAACTGCCTTCCTCCCTGTACCACCTCAATTATCCTCCCTTGCTCTCTAAGCTCTCTCAGGAAATGGTTAACTGGATGGATCTGCCCCTCTCGCTCCTGGGAAGATGCCACTTGATAAAAATGGTCAGTTTTGCCAGACTACTATATCCACTACAAACTATCCCCTTGCTACTTCACCACAAAGATGTTAAACTCATCAATATGGCCATCTCAAAATTTCTATGGCAAGGCAAAAGACCACGCATAGCTTTAAAGAAACTATATCTTCCCAGAAACGAAGGGGGTATAAGTCTCCCGAATGTCAGAACCTATAACCTAGCATGTTTATTAAGAACTAGTCTAGACTGGATTTCACAGTCCTCGAGGTATTCCAACTACTCCTTGGAATCCGCAATGGCACATCCCTTCTCGCTAGCAGCTCTTCTTCACTGCAAGTGGAAATCGGTCCCACCTTTGTATCAACACAACTTACTACTGAGAGACACGGCCATCGCCTGGAGAGAAACCAGAAAGAGCCTCAAGCTCTCCCCTTTCATGTCAAGCCATCTGCCAATACAAGGAAACCCAAACTTTTCCACCTGGCTTGGAACATAAACCTTTCAAGATTTGGCAAGAAAACGGTCTCACAAAATTTGCATCTTTATGCGACACTAAAACGGGTCGTCCTTTATCCTTTTCAACCGTTGCTGAAATCTATTCACTCCCACAATCACATGCCTTTCACTTTTGGCAATGTACCAGCTACTTAAGAACTGCATGCAAAGAGGACTATAAGCGGTTCACACCAAATTTCACAGACCTGCTACTCCTGGAAAGATCATATACGATATCGGACATATACAAACCATTACTTCAAAAGACCACCCCTCCGCTGGCATTCTCATCTGCAGCCAATTGGGGAAAAGACTTCCCAGACGATGACCTGATAGACAAAATTCTAATTGGATTCAACAAAGTGCAACGACTAACACCCAATGAAATTTGGAGAGAATCTCAACTGAAAATAGTCCACCGTGCACATATACCCTTCATTTACTCCGATACGGATCAAAACTGTGCTAAATGCCCCCTCTGCCACCATATGAGACCCTCCCTAACCCACCGTTTTTGGGCGTGCTCTTTCATCTCCTCCTTTTGGGATCAGGTTCTAGCCTACATTTTCGAAATAACTCTACTGAAGCTTCCGAAGGATCCGCTCCTCCTCATCTTTGGTTACTGGGACCCCCAACTACTGCCTTGGTCCCGAGTGACGAACTCAACTAACACTGTTCACCCTAACCTTGGTCACACTCACAAAGATTGGTCCTTGATCTGCCTCCTGATCGCACGGAGAACCATACTAAAGCAATGGATTTCTTCCCACTGCCCTGCTACCACTCAAATCAAATGGGACCTCCTTCTTCTCCTATTTAAAGAAAGAGCTAATGCAGACTTCACATGTGCAGTCTCTAAGAGCCGTTTCTACTCCGTTTGGGAACCCTTCATGCGCTCAGCTTTATCTCTGGAGGATATAGCCAGCTTTGATCAGTACTCTTTCTCATACCTCAAATCTACCCCCCTTTCTTCAAGCCCAGGAGAGGAAATCTCCCCTGACGGTCAATCCGCCACCAACGATCTCTAACTGTTACCCGAAATAAGCTTACTCATACTTACTTCTCTCTGGACTTGGCTATTGCCCTCCCCCCCCTCCCACCCTTCCTCCTCCCACCCTTCCTCCTCCCTCCCTACTCCCCTGTGTTGCTCCCAGACATTTATATTTTTATTTTTTGGTTGGTTATTCTGTTGTAATACTTGTGATACTCTATTTGATCCATCCAGTTACCCTCTAGTAGACAACAGATAAAGTACGTAGGTCTTTTGATCTTCTGCTTTCTCTATATGTTTTTCAATGATATACCACGCTGATTCTATCCTATAAGATTCCGAGATTAAGCTGCGTATACATTACGCTTATTCTTGCCCTTAATATGCCTCCCTTTGGTATGTTTTTCTTTTTTTTTCTCTCTCTCTCCTTCTCTCTTTCTCTATTTGAAAAATTGAAAATTACTTTATAACATGTCTTGTAACTGCTGTTATTTTTCATACATCCTAATAAAAATTTTGTTAAAAAAAAAAAAAAAAAGATAGGATAAGATGGCCGACACTAAACTTGACAGACTTTTACCTCAGAACTTCTCTTCCTCCTGCACACAGCTTGACAAACTTTTACCTCAGAACATCTTCTCCTGTCAAAGTCTTAGTAATCCTGTCACGCCATCAGATATGACTAGGCCTCACTCTGAATAAGTCCCAGTTTTAGTGAGAGATGAAACAGTTGAAGACCTGAAGTACCCCTCATGGCGACAACAGTTTATTTTAGTAGATTTAATGGGGATGGACTACTGATCCCAGCGGTCCGACTTGCAAATCCTGCCTGCCCTCATGGCTGCATCGACTTGACACAAACTCCACAGTGTCTCCCTCTGACTCTGCACCCAGCTCCCCTGGCATGCTTCCAGATATCCCACTGTGCTTCCACTCACCGACACCTGCCCTGGATCCTTCCTGAAGGACTTACTCCGGACCGTGCAGACCAATTGTCTCTCCTAGCTCCTGTTCCAGGACACCTCTCCATGACCTTATAAGAAGAGGCTCCCTCCCAGCTCCTGAGCTCCTCTGCCGTATTTACACCCCCCCCCCCCGGGGGTTGTGTACCTCCTGCACGACAGTCTAGCACTCCATGCTTCAGTTCACCCAGCCGACAACTCCCCCACAGCAGGGTATATGTAGGAGGCCTGCCCCCTGCCAATCCTAGATAGGGATTGGTCAGAGCTCCACACATGTACCCCATGTAACTCCAGCACTCAGCCCTGCACCTTTTCCAGAACATTCTCCACTGGAAACAGGGGAGGCACCCAGGACCTGCACTAGCAGCCAACACAAATCCCTACACGTATTGCTATGTTGCAGCTTGCTACTGTCATGCATTCCGACACCTCATAAAAAATATAAACAAATTTTATATATAGATATAGAGAGAGAGCTATAGAGAGAGAGAGCTATAGAGAGAGAGCTATAGAGAGAGAGAGAGCGCCAGAGAGAGAGAGCGCCAGAGAGAGAGCGCCAGAGAGAGAGCGCCAGAGAGAGCGCCAGAGAGAGAGAGAGCGCCAGAGAGAGAGAGAGCGCCAGAGAGAGAGAGAGAGCGCCAGAGAGAGAGAGAGCGCCAGAGAGAGAGAGAGCGCCAGAGAGAGAAAGAGAGAGCGCCAGAGAGAGAAAGAGAGAGCGCCAGAGAGAGAGAGAGCGCCAGAGAGAGAGAGAGCTATAGAGAGAGAGCTATAGAGAGAAAGAGAGCTATAGAGAGAGAGCTATAGAGAGCTATAGAGAGAGAGAGAGATATAGAGAGAGCTAGAGAGAGAGAGCTAGAGAGAGAGAGCTAGAGAGAGAGCTATAGAGAGAGAGAGCTGGAGATAGAGAGAAAGAGCTAGAGAGAGAGCTAGAGCGAGCTAGAGAGAGAGAGCTAGAGAGAGAGAGAGAGCTAGAGAGAGAGAGAGAGAGCGAGAGAGAGAGCGAGAGAGAGCGAGAGAGAGAGAGCGAGAGAGAGCTAGAGAGAGCACGAGAGAGCACGAGAGAGCACGAGAGAGAGCGAGAGAGCTATAGAGAGCTATAGAGAGAGAGAGAGCTATAGAAAGATGGAGAGAGCTAGAGGGAGGGAGAGATGGAGAGAGGGAGAGAGCTAGAGAAGAGAGAGATACATACACACACTATATTACCAAAAGTATTGGGACACCTTACATCTTAGTTTGTAGAGTTTAATATTGCATGGCACACCCTTTGCAGCTATAAGAGCTTCAACTCTTCTGGGAAGGCCGTACACAAGGATTAGGAGTGTGCTATGGGAATGTTTGACCATTCTTCCAGAAGCGCATTTGTGAGGCCAGGCACTGATGTTGGACGAGAAGGCCTTGCTCGCAGTTTCCGCTCTAATTCATCCCAAAGGTGTTCTATCGGGTTGAGATCAGGACTCTGTATAGGCCAGTCAAGTGCCTCCAACCCAAACTCATTCATTCATGTCTTTATGGACCTAGCTTTGTTTTTTTTATATTTGTTCACATTTGTTTAGCGAGCACAGTGATATTTGTAATATACAAGTAGGCTTTATGCAAGAGTTACAGCTGAAATGGATGACGATCTTAAAAAGCTACACTTCTGGCAAAATTAAACACACATTTTTTAAATACATATTTACAGCAAAGTATATTAGCTCAGGACTCTTTTTTTTAATTTGGGAACCAATTCACCCCTTACCCTTGTTTGTTGGTATTCTGGTGATCCAATTTTCCTTACCGGATTGCGATGCAATAAAGATATTCTCAAATTCACCCATTGTAGACTCCTTATGGTCTTTTACATCAATGTTTCTCAACTCAAGTCCTCAAGTACCCCAAACAGGTCATGTTTTCATGATTTTCCTCAGATAAAAATGGGTGTGGGAATTACTAAGGAAGTGAAACTGATCAAAATAATTAAAAGCCTGAAAACATGACCTGTTGGGGGTACTTGGAGACTGGAGTTGAGAAACATCGGGGTTGATTTACTAAAACTAGAGAGTGACAAGTCTGGTGCAGCTGTGGATGGTAACCAATCAGCTTCTAACTTCAGTTTGTTCAATTAAGCTTTGACCCCAAAAAAAAAAAAAAACCTGGAAGACTACAGGCATACCCAACTTTTAAGTACACAATGGGACCAGAGCATGTATGTAAAACGAAATTGTACTTAAATTGAAACAATACCTTTTTTCACTTCTAGGGTGTAGTTGGGGGTCAGGGGCTGTAGTGGGGGTGTCAGGAGCTGTAGTGGGGGTCTCAGGGGCTGCAGTGGAGGTGTCAGGGGCACACTGGAACAGGGCAGGCTATGCTCTTGGAGCTTCAGCTCCTTCTACTGCGGCTGCAAAATGTCTGTACAGTACTTGTGAGGCACTTTACATACACTCGGGGGTATGTCCTTACTCGCGAGTGTATGTAAAGTGAGTGTACTTAAAGCGGGGTATGCCTGTATAGGTTTCTATGCAGAGCTACACCAGATTTTGCACTCCCCAGTTTTAGTAAATCAAGTCAAACCCATTTTATTACATACAGGAATCCTGATGTGTCAGTGTCAGCACTAGGGGCTCTCACAACTGCCAATATTACACAAAACCTTTCTTGGGGGTTTGAATGTGATCTGACTCAATGACCTGTTACAATTAGGGATGCACCGAATGGGTTGTACAGGAGGTGGTCAGAGACTGGGGACATGGTACAGGAGGTGGTCAGAGACTGCGGACATGGTACAGGAGAAAAATGCAGCCTCACTGTGCCCATCAATGCCGCCTCACTGTGCCCATCAATGCCGCCTCACCGCGCCCATCAATGCCGCCTCAGTGTGCACTCATTGCAGCCTCGCAACATCTCCGGCTGTGTCACGGAGCTCTGTGTAAAATGTTATGCCGCGCTGTGACAAAGGTCCCGCCCTCCTCCTAGACCAGCTCGAGTGATAGACAGAACACTGTGTCTATCACACAAGCTGATCTAGGAGGAGGGCGGGACTTCTGTCATAGCGCGGCATAACATTTCACACAAAGCTCCGTGAAACAGCTCTGCGGTCTACTTCTGTGACAAGCAGTGAGGGGGAGGGAGGATTGTGGCGAGGAGGAGGAGGGAGCAGTCAATTATGGGATCTCACACACATAGATCGAGGAGGAGGGAGCAGAGGAGACTCCCGCAATGGTCGGCACCCGGGGCGGACCCCGCCCCCTTTCAGTATCGGCTGATTATTGCTATTGAAAACTCGAAAAATTTTCGGTGCACCTCTAGTTACAATCAAAAGCGGAGGCCAAAAAAACAAGTATTGTCTTTAGAACAGGGTGGATGTACTGTAAATCAGTGATTAAAATATATATATATATATATATATATATATATATATATATATATATATATAAAAAAATGGAAGTTTTATTATTTTATTTTTAATAAAACATATTTTAATAAAATGCTTTTGGAGTAAAAAATCTATCTAAAGTTTGTGTTTTCTATTTTAACCACTTAAGCCCCGGACCAATATGCAGCTAAAGGACCAGGCCCCTTTTTGCGATTCAGGACTGCGTCGCTTTAACTGACAATTGCGCGGTCGTGCGACGTGGCTCCCAAACAAAATTGGCGTCCATTTTTTCCCACAAATAGAGCTTTCTTTTGGTGGTATTTGATCACCTCTGCGGTTTTTATTTTTTGGTGCTATAAACAAAAATAGAGCGACAATTTTTTAAAAAATTCAATATTTTTTACTTTTTGCTATAATAAATATTCCCCAAAAATATATATAAAAAAAAAAAATTTCCTCAATTTAGGCCGATACGTAATCTTCTACATATTTTTGGTAAAAGAAAAGAAAAAAAAATCGCAATCGGCGTTTATTGATTGGTTTGCGCAAAAGTTATAGCGTTTACAAAATAGGGGGTCGTTTTAGGGCATTTTTATAAAACAAAATGCTTTAATAGTAATCGGGGCGATCAGTGATTTTTTTCGTGACTGCGACATTATGGCGGACACATCGGACACTTTTGACCCATTTTTGGGACTTTGACATTTTCACAGCGATCAGTGCTATAAAAATGCACTGGTTACTGTGAAAATGACACTGGCAGTGAAGGGGTTAACCTCTAGGTAGCGCTGTAGGGGTTAAGTTTACCCTAAGAAGTGATTCTTACTGTAGGGGGGCGTGGCTACACGTTACACGTCACTGATCGTTTGTTCCGATGACAGGGAACAGACGATCACTGACATGCCATGGAGAAGAACGGGGAAAGGTTTATTTACACTCACCTCTCCTCTCCGCGCGGTCACGGAGCTCAGGACCTTGTCGCGAGCGACCCATGGGCTCTTAAAGGGCAACGTACCTGAACGTTGATGTGCCCAGCCGTGCCATTCTGCCGAAGTTTATCAGCGTGAGGCGGTCCTTAAGTGATTAATATTAAACATTAATCATTTCGTTTTTTTTAGCATGAAACAGAGCTTAGTTATGTAACCTGAGGCTGTATTACCAATATTTACATCTTTTGGTAAACTTATAAAATGGATCCAAGCGCTGCAAGCTGAGATAACACTCACTGCATTGATGCATTCACACAATTTCACAGTAACCATGAGATAAACCAAAGTTCAGGAATATTCCTTTATCCCATTGTAGTGTACATAGATTTGCAAAACAAAAACTGTATGATTGAATCGGTTCTGATATCGCTGTTTTACTAACCTGACAGGTTATTATTCTAAATAGGAAACCTTCATTTTGTTTGCAAATATTAACCACTTCCGGACCGCCTCAGGACTATATATGTCCTGACTTTGAAGAGGGATATATCGGTTATGGCAGCAGCTGCTGCTATAACCGAGGTATCCATCTCTTCAGGCAGCAGTCCGGTTTACGATAATAGTGGTCTCTGCAGCGGATTCGCCGCGAGATCACCGTTATCGTGGGCGGGAGAGGGCCTACCCCTCACGCAGCTCTCCCTCGCCCTCCGCCGCTTACCGAAGCCGTTGGTAGCGGCGGAGGCGATCGGGTCCTCTTCCTAGCTGGGTATGGATACGAGTGAGGGCAAGATGGCCCCCCACCCGTATCCATACCATAGCAGGGTGGAAGCGGCGTCAAAACTTCCCTTTTGCCCACAGCTCTTAAAGGGCCATTTTTTTGTCATTGTTTCAAATTACAATTTTCATTTTATTTTTTATTGCATTTTAGTCTAAATATCTGAGGTCTTTTTGACCCCAGATCTCATATTTAAGAAGACCTGTCATGCTTTTTTCTATTACAAGGGATGTTTAATTTTTTTTTAAAAGTGTAAAAATAAATAAAATCAAGTAAAATAAATAAGAATTTTTTTTTTTTTTTAAAGCGTCCCAACGAGTTTGCGCGCAGAAGCGAATGCATACGTGAGCAGCGCCCGCATATGAAAACGGTTTTCAAACCACAGATGTGAGGTATCGCCGCGTTAGAGCGAGAGCAAGAATTCTAGCCCTAGACCCCCTCTGTAACTCAAAACATGCAAACTGTAGAATTTTTTAAACGTCGCCTATGGAGATTTTTAAGGGTAAAAGTTTGACGCCATTCCACGAGCGGGCGCAATTTTGAAGCGTGACATGTTGGGCATCGATTTACTCGGCGTAACATTATCCTTCACAATATAAAAAAAAAAGGGGTTACCTTAACTGTTGTAAAGTGAATTTTTTCCCAAAATAGAAGTGCGCTGGTAAGACCGCTGCGTAAATACGGTGCGACAAAAAGTATTGCAATGATTTTATTCTCTAGGGTGTTAGAAAAAAAAATGTATAATGTTTGGGGGTTCCAAGTAATTTTCTAGCAAAAAAAATTGTTTTTAACTTGTAAACACTGAGTCTGAAAAACAAGCTTGGTCCTTTAGTGGTTAAAGATTCTAACTACCAGCAAGAATGAGTCCTTACATTTAAAGAGCACCTGTCATTTCAGATCTATCATGGCAGTGCCTGTTAACGTGCATCCACTCACCTGCTACCGCCACATCCCTCACCTTGTTGTGGCAGTTCCGCATCACCAGCCATCCCATTAAAGTGAATGGGACTGTCAGTGAGTCAACAGCGGGTCAGAGGAGGATCTGCTGTGGGACAGGAATGACAGTCGCTCTTTAAAAATTAGAATTTAAAATCGAGTTGATTTACATAAAACCTTTTTACTTGTGATTTAAATCGACTTGTTTTAAATCAAATCCACCCTGCTTTAACCACTTGCTGCCCGCCCTATAGCGGATTGACGTCGGCAAAGTGGTTTTAAAATCCTGACTGGACGTCATAAGACGTCCTCAGGATTTTGAGCTGTTGCGCGCCCCGGGGGCACGCATCGCGGCGATCGTTGTTGCGGGATGTCCGTCTTACACCCGCAACACCGATCTAGGTAAAGAGTCTCCGACGGAGACTCTTTACCACGTGATCAGCCGTTTCCAATCACGGCTGATCACGATGTAAACAGGAAAAGCCGCTCATCGGCTTTTCCTCACTCGCGTCTGTCAGACGCGAGTAGAGGAGAGCGTATCGGCTGCTCCTCTGACAGGGGGGGGGTCTGTGATGATCGATTATCAGCACAGCCCCCCCCCGAGGATGCCCACACTGGACCACCAGGGATGCCACCAGACCACCAGGGATGCCCACCACCAGGTATGCCACCCTAGACCACCAGGGATGCCAATCAGTGCCCACAATGGATGCCAATCAGTGCCCACAATGGGCATCACTGATTGGCAGGCATTGTTTGGCACTGATTGGCATCCATTAGTACAACAGATTACAGTATCATTACATGCTATCAGTGCCCATCCGTGCCACCTATCAGTGCCCATCCGTGCCACCTATCAGTGCCCATCCGTGCCCACCCGTGCCGCCTATCAGTGCCCACCCGTGCCCCCCATCCGTGCCCATCCGTGCCACCTTATCAGTGCGGCCCCATCAGTGAAGGAGAAAACCTACTTATTTACAAAGTTTTGTAACTGAAAAAAATAGGTTTTTTTTCTACATTTTCCCAGAGGTGATCAAATACCACCAAAAGAAAGCTCTATTTGTGGGAACAAAATGATAAAAATTTAGTTTGGGTACAGTGTAGCATGACCGCGCAATAGGCATTCAAAGTGCGACAGCGCTGAAAGCTGAAAATTGGTCTGGGCAGGAAGGTGTATAAGTGCCCTGTATGGAATTGGTTAAAACAGTCCAATAATCACAATTGACAGCAGCATACAGGTGAAATTAAATGGTCCCTAGATTATTGATGTTCTTCATATATAAGAAATTACTTTCTGGTTAGAAACCCAACAGTTTCCTAGCAGATCACAGAGCCCGCACATAAGTCACTGTGCTTACACAAAACATTATTGTAAATATCAATATGCCAGAAAGAACTGGGGATCTGAAGCCAGCTCTCACCTCATGCCAACAATATAGCCATTATTTGTGCGCAATAAAACCAGGAAACTGAAAAGCCTGACGATGAGTTAACCGTTTAGGTTTCAGCAGATAGCTTTAGCAAACATTCATGGTCATCACAGGTGAAGACTGAAGCCTCGTACACACGAACGAGTTTCTCGGCAAAATCCAGCAAGAAACTTGCTGGCAGAGATTTTTTGCCGAGAAATTCGTCCGTGTGTATGGTTTCTCGTCAAGAAAAGCGACAAGAATCTCGACGAGAAAATAGAGATCCTGCTCTCTATTTTCTCGTCGAGATTCTCGTCAGCCTGTTTCTCGACGAGAAAAGTGAGTGTGTGTACACTTACCTGTCCTCCCGGAAGCCCGCGCATGTTCGAAATGAATTCGACGCATGCGCGGTAGCTTCCTAGGCATACGTAGGGTATACCAAGATGGCGGCGACGACATCGAATGTGACGAGCGCATGCTCGTCGTAGTCGATGACGTCACCGCGTACGCTCCATTCAAAGAACCGGGGGTTCTTTGAATCGAGCGTCTGTACACTCGGCCGGGACAAGTTTCTTGTCCAAGAATCTCGTCGAAAAAAACGACATGTTTTTTTTGACGAGAATCTCGGCCGTGTGTACGAGGCCTGAGAATTATTTTTTTCTCTAAAATGCATCAATATTCATAATGCATATAAATAGATCCATGCAATACTTCCTGGTCATATCATTTCTAGCCAGAAAATTAGATGTTCAAAATAATTTACCACTTATAAACTACTGGAAGTTGAGCGGTCACAGAGAAAGCAACATATTTATGAGTTTTTGTAATTAGTATTAGACTAGATTCACACGTGAGCGCTGGCTTCTTAATTTGTTTCCAGCTGCTTCCTTTTTTTATGCGTGTATTGTACATGCATTTTCAGGTATAAGCGTTTGTTTAGAACAAGTAAAAGCAGATTACTGTAAGCAGGCAATTTTTAGGCATGAGAATGTGCAAAAACATGTGTGTTATGTGCACTTTCAGTAGCTCCTATTAAAGTCTATGGGCCCAAAAATACATGTTCCTCATAAAATTGATATACTTCCTTGGTGTGAAAAGCAACAGCACATCGCTCAGATGATGGAATAATATGGAAATCTGGTGCCGAGCACTGAGGCACTTCTAGAAATATTCTTCAAATTTCGTAGTGAATGGGGCCACATATAATAACTTAAATCTATAATGTAACTAAAAAATGTCTTTACCTTTAGTTCGATCAGCAGAGAACTGTTAGATTCGGTGGCCCCATTGTGTCTCCTGATTTTACCTATTAGTAGAGACTTCCTCTTATTACACCATGCCATCATTACATAGACCCTCAGATCTGTTATGCTTCAGTTGCAACTGATCATTAGCATGGTGTGATCACTGCTCTCCTTAATCTACACCTAACTTAGACCCCTTTCACAGTGAGGCGCTTTGCAGGCACTACAGCGCTAAAAATAGCGCCTGCAAAGCGCCCTGAAAGAGCCACTCCTGTCTCTCCAATATGAAAGCCTGAGGGCTTTCACACCAGAGCGGTGCGCTGGCAGGACGCTAAAAAAAGTCCTGCCAGCCACATCTTTGAGGCACTGTAGGAGCGGTGTATACACCGCTCGTAAAGCGCCCCTGCCCATTGAAATCAATGGGCAGCGCAACGGAACCGCCGGCAAAGCGCCGCTGCGCCCCGCTATGGGCCGAATAGCGCAGTGAAAATGACGGTAAAGCGTCGCTAAAAATAGCGGCGCTTTACCACCGATACCCCCACCGCCCCAGTGTGAAAGGGGCCTTAAATAGAAGGCATATTTTTTATTTTTTTTTGGCTAGCGTAAAGGTGGGTTATAACCCCTGTCTTTTTTTGTCATCTCTGTCCCAAAGGGGAAATTTACCTTCCTGTCCCATAACTAAAGCAGGTGGTAAAGAATTCCTTGGCTGTCACTGGAGTCACCAGAACTAGTGTCCCAACTGGAAGATTCCCACTTTATTCCTGTTTTGGTGATAATTTAAAATGTAGGATTTTCTTTCATGGTGATAACAGTAAACAGGACAAAAAGAGATGGCGTATCTCCCTAAAAAGGGACACATACAGCAATAAAAACCTAAAGGAGTGGGGAGAGATTGAAACACCTATCCAAAACGTAAAAAAAGTTATACTTTAATTTTAAAGTAGTTGTAAACCCACTTAGTTAAAAAAAAAAAAAAAAAAAATCGCACATTCTTCTGGCTTTCTTATTACTAAAATGTCCTGTATATGTTCTTTTTAAAAAAAAAAAAAAAAAAAAAAAAAAAAAAGCTGTTCTATACCTTATTTAACCACTTGACAACTGGGCACTTAAACCCCCTTCCTAACCAGGCGAATTTTCAGCTTTCGGTGCTCTCACATTTTGAATGACAATTACTCAGTCATACAACACTGTACCCATATGAAATTTTTGTCCTTTTTTTCACACAAATAGAGCTTTCTTTTGGTGGTATTTAATCACTGTTGGGTTTTTTATTTTTTGCGCTATAAGAGAAAAAAGACTGAAAATTTTGTAAAAAAATGAATTTTTCTTTGTTTCCGTTATAAAATTTTGCAAATTAGTATTTTTTCTTCATACATTTTGGCCAAAATTTATACTGCTACATATCTTTGGTAAAAATAAGTACAAATTGGTGGATATTTTTTGGTCTTTGTGAAAGTTATAGAGTCCACAAGCTATGGTGCCAATATCTGAAAATTGATCACACCTGAAGTACTGACGGCCTATCTCAATTCTTGAGACCCTAACATGCCAGAAAAGTACAAATACCCCCCAAATGACCCCTTTTTGGAAAGAAGACATTCCAAGGTATTTAGAAAGAGTCATTGTGAGTTTTTTGAAGTTGTCATTTTTTCCCACAATTCTTTGCAAAAATCAAGATTTTTTTTTCTTTTTTTTTTTTTCCACAAAATTGTCATATTAGCAGGTTATTTCTCACACACAGCATATGCATACCACAAATTACACCCCAAAACACATTCTGCTATTCCTCCCGAGTATGGCGATACCACATGTGTGAGACTTTTACACAGCGTGGCCACATACAGAGGCCCAACATGCAGGGAGCACCTTCAGGCGTTCTGGAGCACCCAGGCCAATTCTGACATTTCTCTCCTACATGTAAAAATCATCATTTATTTGCTATAAAATTACATAGAACCCCAAAACATTATATATGTTTTTTTAGCAAAGACCTTAAAGAATATAATGGTGGTCATTGCAACTTTTTATCTTGCACGGTATTTGCGCAGAAATTTTTCTAACGCGTTTTTTACGGAAAAAAACTGTTTTGTGCCTAAAAGAAAAAAAAAACAGTAAAGTTAGCCCAGTGTTTTTGCATAATGTGAAAGATGAAGTTACGCCGAGTAAATAGATACCTAACATGTCGCCCTTAAAAATTGCACACACTCGTGGAATGGCGCCAAACTTCGCTACTTAAAAATCCCCATAGGCAATGCTTTAAATATTTTTACTGGTTATATGTTTTGAGTTACAGAGGAGGTCTAGGGCCAAAATTATTGCTCTCGCGCTAACGTTCGCAACGATACCTCACATGTGTGGCTTGAACACCGTTTTCATATGTGGGCGGGACTTACGTATGCGTTCACTTCTGCATGCGAGCTCGCGGGGGCAGGGGCGCTTTAAAAAAAATATATATATTTTATTGTTCATTTTACTTTATTTATTTTAGTTTGACATGTTTTTCCGCCCCAAATTTTTTTTTTTAGCACTTTTATTCCTATTACAAGGAATGTAAACATCCCTTGTAATAGGAATATGGCATGACAGGTCCTCTTTACAGTGAGATATGAGGTCAATAAGACCCCACATCTCACCTCTAGGCTGGGAAGCCTGAAAAAAAAAACAAAAAAAAAAACAATCTTGGCTTTGATCGTAGCGGTGAGTCGGTAGAAGCACCGGAGGGCAGCGGGAGGGGGGGGCATCCCCTCTCACCTTCCGTAAGAGCGATCAAGCGGTGGAACAGCCGCTATGATTGTTCTTATGGTGTAGGGAATCGCCAGCTGAAAAAGCGAATATCTGAATGATGCCTGTAGCTGCTCCCATCATTCAGATATCTCCGCACAAAGTCAAGGACGTCATATGACGGCCGGCGGGCGGGCGGGAAGTGGTTATTGCAGAGTATTGCCGGGTATTGAGGAGTATTGCCGGGTATTGAGGAGTATTGACGAGTATTGCCGGGTATTGAGGAGTATTGCGGGGTATTGAGGAGTATTGCGGGGTATTGAGGAGTATTGCAGGGTATTGTGGAGTATTGCAGGGTATTGTGGAGTATTGCCGGGTATTGTGGAGTATTGCCGGGTATTGTGGAGTATTGCCGGGTATTGTGGAGTATTGCCGGGTATTGTGGAGTATTGCCGGGTATTGTGGAGTATTGCCGGGTATTGTGGAGTATTGCCGGGTATTGTGGAGTATTGCCGGGTATTGTGGAGTATTGCTGGGTATTGTGGAGTATTGCCGGGTATTGTGGAGTATTGCCGGGTATTGTGGAGTATTGCCGGGTATTGTGGAGTATTGCGGAGTATGGCAGGGTATGGGCAGGGTATTGCACAGTATGGGCAGGGTATTGCACAGGGTATTGCAGAGTATGGGCAGGGTATTGCACAGGGTGTATTGCAGAGTATTGCACAGGGTGTATTGCAGAGTATTGCACAGGGTGTATTGCAGAGTATTGGCAGGGTGTATTGCAGAGTATTGCACAGGGTATTGCAGAGTATTGGCAGGGTGTATTGCAGAGTATTGCACAGGGTGTATTGCAGAGTATTGCACAGGGTGTATTGCAGAGTATTGCACAGGGTGTATTGCAGAGTATTGGCAGGGTATAGCACAGGGATGGCTGAGCAGGGATGGATGGATTGCTGGATCTGTGACTGCAATTGTCACAGATCCAGCCCACAGCTGACATGGGGGAGGGAGCGGACATGATCCGCTCCCTCCCCTCTCCTCTCACACTGTACCGATCGGTACAGAGAGGGGAGGGAGGAACCGGCGTCATCAAATGACGCCGGTCTGTTTACAAGTGATCGCTCCGTCATTTGACGGAGCGATCACGTGGTAAACGGCCGAGATTAGCGGCCATCTACCGTGATCCGTGATGCGCCGGGTCTTCCGGACCCGGCGGTCACGGACATATCCTGGAGCGCGCCCCAGGGGGCGCGCGGGAGCAAGATTCTGTGAGGACGTCCCTGGGACGTCCACTCAGGATAACTCGACCGCGCTGTGGACGTCTTTTGTACATGGCGCGGTCGGGAAGTGGTTAACCACTTCAATACCGGGCCTATTCTGGCACCTCTCTCCTACATGTACAAATAATCATTCTTTTGCTAGAAAATTACTCAGAACCCCCAAACATTATATATGTTTTTTTTTAGCAGACACCCTAGGGAATAAAATGACGGTCGTTGGAACTTTTTATCTTGCACGGTATTTGCGCAATAATTTTTCAAACGCCTTTTTTTGGGGAAAAAAAATGGTTTCATGAATTAAAAAAATAACAAAAAACAGTAAAGTTAGCCCAATTTTTTTGTAAAATATGAAAGCTTATGTTACGCCGAGTAAAAAGATACCCAACATGTCACGCTTTAAAATTGCGCACACTCATGGAATGGTGCCAAACTTCGGTACTTAAAAATCTCCATAGGCGACGCTTTGAAAATGTTTACAGGTTACCAGGTTAGAGTTACAGAGGAGGTCTAGTGCTAGAATTGTTGCACGCGCTCTAACGCACGCGGCGATACCTCACATATGTGGTTTGAACGGCATTTACATATGCGGGCGGGACTTACGTGTGCGTTCGCTTCTAAGCGCGAGCTATTGGGGACGGGCGTTTTAAAAAAAATGTTATTTTTTTTATTTTACTTTATTTTTATACTTTTTTTTTGATCACTTTTATTCCCATTACAAGGAATGTAAATATCCCTTGTAATAGGAATGTTTGTGACAGGTCCTCTTTATGGAGAGATGCGGGGTCAATAAGACCCCACATCTCTCCTCCAGGCTGGAAAGCATAAGATCGTGAAAAAAAATTCACTGATCTCATACTTACAGCCGCAATGGTGGCTTTGTTTACATTTGAGGACCCGGGCGTGACATCATCACATCGCGCCCGGGCCTCCGACGGTCATAGAGATGACTGGTGACCACCTGGTCACCAGTCATCTCTATGCTCGTCACGTGACCCACCACCGGTGCCAGACGATTCTCTCCGGGTCCCCGATGGCACGGGAGAGCCCGGAGAAGCACTGGATGGCGACGGGAGGGGGGTGTCCCCTCCCGCCGCCTATAAGAACAATCAACGCTATGATCATTCTTATGGTGCGCAGGATCGCTGGCTGAAAACAAGGATATCTGAATGATGCCTCTAGCTGCAGGCATCATTCAGATATCCCCCCTCAAACCCAGGACGTCATATGACGCCCACCCGGAAGGAGAGAGGGTTCCTGCCGGCGTCATTTTACAATGGCTCGGTATGGAAGGGGTTAATAGCGCCAGTCAGCGGTCAGGTGACTAGCCAGTTCTTCTCTCTCCCAATCTGCCAGCTAGAGTGGGAGGGGCCGAGAATCCCCTGCTGACCTCAGTCGGGAGGAGGAAAGCAGGAGAGCAGAGGAGGAGAGAGTCGGTCACGTGACCTCCGATCGGCACTATTAAATAAGGTATAGAACAGCTTTTTTTTTTTTTTTTATAAAAGCACATATGCAGGACATTTAGTATTATGAAAGACAGGGAATTGTGTGTTTTTTTTACTTGGATATTACAGCAGCAGGAGGAGGGGCGACGGGCCCTGACACAAATCTGACAGGCAGGGAGGAGAGTAGGGGGGGAAGGAGGAGAGTGGGTAGGAGGACAGAGGGAGAGAGAGGAGAGCTGCAGATAGCAACGCATGACGGTGACACGTAAACTGACCACTGTGTCAGGGCTCAGCAGCAATGATATGCCATGGTCAGTTTTCAAAGGGGAGGGTAGAAACTGGGAGGATCAGCCAGATATTTCAGGTGTTACAGGGGGCCAAATTTCACAGCACAAGCACTGTGCTGTATAACATGCTTTAGGTTGTTTTTTTTTTTTTTTAGGTTAACAAACGCTTTAACCACTTAAGCCCCGGACCAATACAGGCCATTATGACCAGGCCCCTTTTTTGCGATTCGGCACTGCGTCGCTTTAACTGACAATTGCGCAGTCGTGCGACGTGGCTCCCAAACAAAATTGGCGTCCTTTTTTCCCCACAAATAGAGCTTTCTTTTGGTGGTATTTGATCACCTCTGCGGTTTTTATTTTTTGCGCTATAAACAAAAATAGAGTGAAAATTTTGAAAAAAATGACATTTTTTACTTTTTTCTATAATAAATATCCCCAAAATATATATAAAAAAACATTTTTTTTCTCAGTTTAGGCCGATATGTATTCTTCTACATATTTTTGGTAAAAAAAAAAAAAAAAAAAAAATCGGCGTTTATTGATTGGTTTGCGCAAATATTATAGCGTTTACAAAATAGGGTATAGTTTTAAGGCATTTTTATACATTTTTTTATTTTTTACTAGTAATGGCGGCGATCAGCGATTTTTTTCGTGACTGCGACATTATGGCGGACACGTCGGACACTTTTGACACATTTTTGGGACCATTGTCATTTTCACAGCGATCAGTGCAATAAAAATGCACTGGTTACTGTGAAAATGACACTGGCAGTGAACGGGTTAACCACTAGGGGCGCTGAAGGGGTTAAGTGTGCCTAGGGGCGTGTTACTAACTGAGGGGGGGCGTGGCTACGTCTGACACGTCACCGATCTCCGCTCTGATTACACAGAGCGGAGATCGCTGACAGTGTCAGTAGAGGAGCGGGGAGATGCTGTGTTTATACACACATCTCCCTGCTCCGAGCCTCCGTGAGACGATCGCGGGGATCCCCGCGGCGATCGAGTCCGCGGGACCTGCAGTCCCACTCACGGGGAAGGCCACGAGAGCGCGCCGCGGCGCGCGACCCCGGCAGTTAAAGGGCCACGTACAGGTACGTGATTGTGCCTGTACGAGCCATTCTGCCAACGTATATATGCCGTGAGCGGTCGGCAAGTGGTTAACTAAATCACCATTTCGACACACTAAGGTATAAATCTGCTCCTTTCAATAACGCATCTGTAACAAGGTGCTGTCTTTTAATAAATCTTGAAAGTGGAAGTAAACTTGCATCTTTGAATTGTACCTATAGGCAAGTCTAGAATAAGGCTTACCTATGGTTTGCGTAAATATCTCCTAAACGTGCACCGTTTAGGAGACATTTACGTTACATGGAGTCAGTGACATCACTGGCGCATGTGCTCTGAAGAAACGGCCACCCATGCCAATTCTTCAGAGCCCCTTACTGTGACCAGCGGCTCCCACGTGCATTGCGTGGGAGTGACGTCATTGTGGCTCCGGCCAATCACAGAGCCGGAGTCCATAAACCCGGATGCAAGACAGGAGAAAATTAAAGCGGTCTCCAGCGATTCACATAATGTGCTAGTATGCAATGCATTTTTTCCCATTTGCCTCCACCCTTCCAAGCAAAACTAACCCATCCTCTCCTCTCAAAGCTCCATATTTACCAAGCTCACCCCACCAGAGCCAGCAACAGTGCTTAGTCCCTCTGCTGGCTTCTTTATACTGCTGTATGTGTATGCACATTAGAATCACATAGACTTTTATTGGGATGAAAGATGGAGGAGCAGCAGCAAACCTATCGGGTCACTTGTGTGTTCTTCCCTTTTGTAAAAAATATGAAATGCTAGTATATTGACAGCAATGTGCAAAGCAGCATAGTCCCTTCTGTGAGTGCGGTGTGTAAAGGATTACAGGAAGCTAAAGAAGTACTCAAGTTTCATTTAAATTGTTAATTGAAATATATTGTGCTTTTTTTATATCTGCCTGGAGTTCAGCTTTAATGTAAAATGTTCATATTATTCCTTCAAAAGACAACATCCTAAAGGATAGTTGGGCCATAATTAAGTCAGTACAGAATTCTGTGAAGACCCTTGCTGAGTGGCAGCAGCACACAAAAGCACATGAGGCAAGAAGTCAGAAAGAACTAAAATGGCTATTGTGTTGTGTTGTCTGCTCCTAAACCTTTGTAAAAAGAGGTGAAAGGTGAACTTCAGGCATCGGTTCTCTAAATGGTGCATTTCCAAAAAAAGCCATAATTAATCATATAATGTAAGCTTGAAATAAAGCAATAATATTATCTCCGTCCCCTCCTGCTTTATGCATAAAACCCTCATTGTTCACACTTGACAATGAAAAGAAGACACAAAATGGTTACCAAGGGGAAATATTTAAATTATACAAAAATCTAATAGAGTGTAATTGCATCGACACAATAACGAGAACTAAACCAGTGATGAATGAATCGTGTTTTTTTTTTACTTCTATGTTATTGCTTTTTTTCTTGTACTATATTACATTCACTTTTATATTTGTACTTTACATAAATACATTAAAAATAATAAGTCTCCTGGGTCCATATATGACTAGTATGCTTCATGTGCACTTATTCCATAAGTACACTGTCCATTCACTCATTTACTTTTATTGCAACAAAAAGAAAAATGCTGTTACATAAGCCCTCTTTAGAACCATGCAATTATACCTGCACCATATGTTACAAGTCTGTTTATGCCCCATGTTCACATTGGGGCAATTTGACATGTCAAATCACATTCCAAATCAGAGCATATTGCCAGCAATGGCACCGTCAGAATCGGTGCGACGCCAAAACTTTGCGGCGCCGCACTGGTTCCCAAAAGTTTTTTTACACTGCTTTTGGTGACTTCAGGGGCGATTTCAATAGACATCTGTGCACAAACTTGCACAGATGTCTGTCAAATCACACCCGAAGTCGGACTGAAATGGCATTTTCAAATTGTGTGAGTTCAGCCGAACTCGCACGATTTTAAACCCGCCCTCAGTGTGAACGTGGGCTCAAGTAAATTAGGATTGTGTATATAAGATTGTAAAAAGTGCAGTATTAGCCTGAAATGTTTTGTGGCTACATGACTGACAACTGTTGAAAAAGACATGTGAGCAGTGCAACCGCAGCCAAACGCAGACACAGTTACGGAAATTACATTTTATTACTTTCCCATTCACCACTTTTATCCCATTTCAAAAAGAAACATAATTAGCCCTGGTTCACACTGGTGCGATTTGACAAATCGCATGTAAAATTGGCGGCATTTGCTGGCAATGGCACCGTCCTAATCGGTGCGACGCCGCATCTGCAGTGCTGCACCGATTTCTCAAAGTCGCTTCTGTACTACTTTTGCGATTTCGGCCCGCATGTTATATTGACGGATCTGTCTCTGGCAGGCCGACATCGCGGGCAACCTGAACAGGTAAGTTTGCTTATTAAAAGTCAGCAGCTACAGTGTTTGTTGCTGCTGACTTTTATTTTTTTTACCGCCGGACCTCCGCTTTAACCACTTGCCACCCAGGCCAATTCTGACATTTCTCTCCTACATGTAAAAATCACCTTTTTTTTGCTAGAAAATTACATAGAACCCCCAAACATTATATATATATATATTTTAGCAGAGAATACAATGGCGGCCATTGCAACTTTTTATCTCTCACAATATGTGCGCAGGAATTTTTCGAATGCTTTTTTTTTGGGAAAAAAAAAAGTTTTATGGTTTAAAGAAAAAATGAAAAACAGTAAAGTTAGCCCGATTCTTTTGCATAATGTGAAAGATGAAAATTGCACACGCTCGTGGAATGGCACCAAACGTTGGTACTTAAAAATCCCCACAGGCAACTATTTAATTTTTTTTCCTGGTTACATATTTTAAGTTACAGAGGCGGTCTAGGGCTAGAATTATTGCTCTCAATCTAACATTCGCAGCAATACCTCCCATGTGTGGTTTGAACACCATTTTCATATGTGGGCGGGACTTATGTATGCGTTTGCTTCTGTGTGCAGGCACACGGGAGGAGAGGCGCTTTAAAAAAAATAATAATATTTTTTTTTTTTTAATGTTATTTACTTCTTTTTTTTGACACTTTAGAAAAAAAAAATTTGGATCACTTTTATTCATATTACAAGGAATGTAAACATCCCTTGTAATAGGAATATGGCATGATCAGTCCTCTTTACAGTGAGATATGGGGTCAATAAGACCCCACATCTCACCTCTAGGCTGGGAAGACAAATAAAAAAATAAAAACAAATGATCTCCGTGTCCCAGCTGAGGAGGCGCCATTTGTTTGAATGCAGAGGCCAGGCATGACGCCATAACATCGCGCCCGGCCTCTAAACCTTCATAGAGACTCCGGTGACCATCTGGTCCGCCGGAAATATCTATGGCAAATATCCAGGGCCGGCGGATCCTGTCTCCGACTCACCGATGGCAGTGGTGAGTCGGTAGAAGCACCGGAGGACAGAGTGAGGGGGGGGGGGGGCTATGTCCAGTAAGTGATATCGTAAAACCCTACTGAAACATCTTCAGAATGCAGCCAGGGCATGCGTCCCCAGCATTTGGAAACAATCTGCACCTATGGTGTCACAGTGGTTTGCCAGGGTGAACGATATTCAGCAGATGAGACACCTGACAGCTGCCCTTAGGGACAGGATGGAGGAAAACAACACACACTGGCTATACTGGGATATGTTCTGGTTCTCGGATGAATACTTGACATATGCTTGAGCAGTTTCCTTAACAGGATTTTGAAGCCATGTGCCGTTGACCCTGCGGAAGCTCTTTACCTTCCCTCCTCTCTTACTTCCTAGGGTGTGGTCCTTTTTCTCTACTACCCAGAAAAAAATCTCTCAGTATGCGTTGATCAATGGGTGCCGTTACTGTAAAAAAGGGGCTGAGAGACATATTTTGTACATTATCTACGTTTTGCTCCCTACCGCACGATGGTTCGGTACCTGCTAGTTCGTGTTCTACACATTTTTTCCTACCAGTAGGTTTAAGACAAATAAATCTATCTTTGGGGGTTCCCACCAAACTACAGGTTATAAAACAGGCTATATTGTTGTAGAGGCAATTGCCCATGGTTTACAGATACCTTATATTGCTATATTGGAACCTCAGCGGTTATTTCCTTGATATCCATGGATTCTTTGCCATGGTTCTATTACTGTCTATTATGGATTTCATTGACTATGATATGGAACGCCATACCGTTATGTTCAACCGCATACCTTAAATAAAGAATTCAAGAAAAAAAAAAAAAAATGGTTGCATACTGTATACCAATTCTCCCAGGGTATGCAAACTTTTGAGCACAACTGTATCACCTCCTAAAAGTACCCTGAAACAAAAAAGTGATTTGTATTATTGAGTGGTAAATTGTCATTGCTGTATGTCTATCCACTGAATTATATTGGTTTTCCTTGTTTACTCACGATCAGGCCCGGACTGACCATAGGGCATACCGGGCAAATGCCCGGTGGGCCGCGGTGGCCCGCGGCGGCCCTCAGGCTGCCGGACAGCATGTCACGTCTCCCCATCAGGGGCGGGCTGGGCCGGGATGCAAGGGGCCCTCGCTGCCATTTTTTTTTTTATGAAGTCGGCCAGATGCACGGCCGCATGCTGTGGCATTCTGGGACTTGTAGGCGGCAGGCTACACAAACGCCCTGTGATTGGCCGAACAGGGTCATGTGCGGCCGCACGCTGTGGAATTCTGGGACTTGTAGTCATGATGCGAGACTCGCATCATAAGTCATGATGCGAGCCTCGCATCATGACTACAAGTCCCAGAATTCCACAGCGTGCGGTGCAAGTCTCGCATCATGACTACAAGTCCCAGAATTCCACAGCGTGCGGCCGCACATGACCCTGTTCGGCCAATCACAGGGCGTTTGTGTTGCGCGCGCCCTGCAAATGGCTCGGCGGAGCTGGTCACGTGTGGATGCGGCCAAGCGGGGCTGGTCGTGACCACTTGCTGGAGTCCTGCCTCTCTGCATGTTTCTGAGGTCTCTAAGTCTCATCTACCCCCCCTCTCTGTCAGCGCCCCTCCCCTAGCCTCCTCACTGTTAACCCACCTCCTCTCTGTCAGCCCACCCCCTATCTCAGCCCACCCCAACAGCCCTGCTCTGTCAGCCCACCCCTCCTCTATCAGCTCCCCTCTGTCAGCCCACCCCCCCTCTGTCAGCCCCCCCCCCTCTGTCAGTCCACCCCCCCATCTCAGCCCACCCCCATCAGCCCTGCTCTGTCAGCCCACCCCCACTCTCAGCCCACCCCTCCTCTATCAGCTCCCCCCTGTCAGTCCACCCCCCCTCTGTCAGCTCACTCCCCCCTCTGTCAGCCCACCCCCTCTCTGTCAGCCACAGCAGGGAGCCAGGCCAGCCACCTGCAGCAGGGTGCACTGTGCCAGCCAGCCAGCCACCCACCCACTGACCCACAGCAGGGAGCCAGGCCAGCACCCACCCACCCACAGCAGGGTGCACCGTGCAAGCCAGCCACTGACCCACAGCAGGGTGCACCGTGCAAGCCAGCCACTGACCCACAGCAGGGAGCCAGGCCAGTACCCACCCACCCACAGCAGGGTGCACCGTGCAAGCCAGCCACTGACCCACAGCAGGGTGCACCGTGCAAGCCAGCCACTGACCCACAGCAGGGAGCCAGGCCAGCACCCACCCACCCACAGCAGGGTGCACCGTGCAAGCCAGCCACTGACCTACAGCAGGGTGCACCGTGCAAGCCAGCCACTGACCCACAGCAGGGTGCACCGTGCAAGCCAGCCACTGACCCACAGCAGGGTGCACCGTGCAAGCCAGCCACTGACCCACAGCAGGGTGCACCGTGCAAGCCAGCCACTGACCCACAGCAGGGAGCCAGGCCAGCCACCAGCAGCAGAGTGCACTGTGCCAACCAGCCACCCACCCACCCACTGACCCACAGCAGGGAGCCAGGCCAGTCACCCACAGCAGGTTGCACAGTGCAAGCCACCCACAGCAGGGAGCCAGGCCAGTCACCCACAGCATGCTGCACCGTGCCAGCCAGCCACCGACCCACCCACTGACCCACGGCAGAGAGCCAGGCCAGCCACCAACAGCAGGGTGCCAGGCAGCCACCCACAGAAGCCAGCCACCCACAGTGACCCACCCAGAGCAGGGCCAGGGTGCCAGCCACCCATGGTGACTCATCCACAGCAGGGCCAGGGTGCCAGCCAGCCATCCACGGTGACCCACCCACACCAGCAAACCAGCCAACCACCCACAGGAGCCAGCCACGGTGACCCACCCACAGCAGGGAGCCAGCCAGCCACCCACAGAAGCAAACCAGCCACGGTGACTATCCACAGCAGGATGCCAGCCAGCCACCCACGGTTACCCACCCACACCAGGGATCCAGCCAGCCACAGCAGGGTGCCGGCCAGCCACGAACAGGTGCCAGCTAGCCACCCACAGGAACCAGCCTCAGGGGATGCGGGAGCCAGCCACAGCTACAGCACCCATAGTTAAGGTAAGAGTAGTGCTACAATTTTATT
This sequence comes from Rana muscosa, assembly GCA_029206835.1. Taxonomy (NCBI): domain Eukaryota; kingdom Metazoa; phylum Chordata; class Amphibia; order Anura; family Ranidae; genus Rana; species Rana muscosa. The sequence goes on along the minus strand of CM055127.1, from coordinate 309,699,163 downwards.
TCTACTTTGTGAGAGGTTGGGGCAGGGGTTAGAGTCATGGCACAAAGAGGAGGTCCCATTAGACTCTGCTCTAGTCCCTAATGGGGACTGGAGGGGACACTTTCTAACAGACTGTCCATGGGACACTGTTAGAAAAAGACCCCCCTCCAGGTCCCATTAGACTCTGTTGTTAAACAGTGTTTTTTTTTTTAAAAGGTAGTACTTTGTACAAATTGAAGAAGCGGGGCCAGGGGTGGGTCATGATAGGGCCAGGAATGGGTCATGGGCAGGGCCTGACAGGGGGCTCTGGGTGTTGTCAGTCTACCCCTGGGCAGCAAGGGAGTTGGGACCCACATGACTGGCTTGGGCTGCAAGTTTACTTGACCCCAGGACAGGAGCATCACTTCACACCCCCAGGATCGGAGGAGGCCATGCAAGGACCTGCTGAGCTGGTACTGGTAAGGGCAGCTGCCATCACTGAGGTGAGAGACCCTGACACCCACAGCTGAACCCCACATCCCATCTACCCCCCCCCATACACCCTATTTACCCTGCCCCAGGCAAGTGCCCACCCAGTAACTTAAAAATCGCCCTCAACACTGTGGGTACTGCTGGGAGCTGGCCATGGCCAGCAGGACCCACAGGCCATAGCCAGCAGGACCCACAGTTCCGCAGCCAGCAGGACCCCCAGGTGCACAGGCAGATCCCAGCAAGACCCACATGTGTGGGTCCTGCTGGGAGCTGGCCACGGACCTGGGGGTCCTGCTGGCCACTGACCTGGGGGTCCTGCTGGCCACTGACCTGGGGGTCCTGCTGGCCACTGACCTGGGGGTCCTGCTGGCCACTAGCCTAGGGTGACCAGACATCCCCGGACTGAGGACACTGTCCCTGGACCAAGTATGGCCAATTGGGAGCGGGTGCACTGCGAGATGGGGCAGTGAGAGGGCGCCCAGGGTCTGTGCCCATTTGGCTGCCTCGGAGGGGGAGCACCACCAGATTTCACAGAGCGGGGATCTCCCACTTACCTGGCGGCCACTGTCATACAAAGTCCCGCCTCCTGGACTGGCTCTTATGATAGACAGCACACTGATGACTTCCATCATGGCCACGCTGGGCAAGTGGGAGATCTCCGCTCTGTGTAATCCGGCTACTCTCCTCTCTAATCCCCATGCACTGAACAGACTGTGCTGATGGGCACTAGTGAGGCTACGCTGATGGGCACTGGTGAGGCTGCGCTGATGGGCACTGGGGATGGTGAGCTTATTCGGTGTTTCAAAGTGCCACTTGACTGGACTTGCCCCCCAGGCCTAAGGCTGCCAGCCCTCCCCTGCTCCCCATCATCTCCAATGTCTCTGGAGGCAGCCGGGGTTGGTGGGCGGAGCTGGGGGTGTGGCTGCCCCTCCACTCCTCCCACAGACTCGTTCACTAAGCTGAAGGAGAAAGAAAGGAGGACACAGCAGCCAGAGTGTCTTCATCTCCAGGCATGCTGTAAGTTACTGCTGCACATGTCACTACAAAGGGGGGGGGTTCTGTATTGTAGGGGGGTTCTGTATTGTAGGGGGTTCTGTAATGTAGGGGGGTTCTGTATTGTAGGGGTGTTCTGTATTGTAGGGGGGTTCTGTATTGTAGGGGGTTCTGTATTGTAGGGGGGTTCTGTATTGTAGGGGGGTTCTGTATTGTAGGGGGGTTCTGTATTGTAGGGGGGTTCTGTAATGTAGGTGGGTTTCTGTAACATGCAGGGGGTCCAGAACTGTTAGGGGGTGTCTGTGTAACAAACTGTGGGGGGCTGTGTAATGTAAAGGGGTCCAGAGGTGCGGTGCTATGTAATGTAAAGGGGTCCAGAGGTGCAGGGTGCTGTGTAATGTAAAAGGGTCCAGAGGTGCAGGGTGCTGTGTAATGTAAAGGGGTGTAGGGTGCTGTGTAATGTAAAGGGGTCCAGAGGTGCAGGGTGCTGTGTAATGTAAAAGGGTCCAGAGGTGCAAGGTGCTGTGTAATGTAAAGGGGTCCAGAGTGCTGTGTAATGTAAAGGGGCCCAGAGGTGCAGGGTGCTGTGTAATGTGAAGGGGTCCAGAGGTACAAGGTGCTGGAACCCCACATCCCATTATTAACCGCCGCCGCAAAGCACCACCGCCCCCCCCCCCCCCCCGGGCTGCTCACTCTAAAATGCCCGGGCCTATTTTTTGTCCCAGTCCGGGCCTGCTCACGATTACCATCATACAACTTATCATTGACTTCCAATAAATTCAAATTGTTTACACCTGCCTGCTTCATTTAAAGTCCTAACCCTTAGTCCTCTTGTTTGTTCCAAAAAAGCAAGCTAGTGCAAAATGGAACACTTGGCAAAACATAGGGAATGTGAAGGTGTAAATTTTCACATTTCTGGCCTTTTCTGTTTAAAAAAAGTTTTCGTTTTTTTTTTTTTTATAATTCAGATTTCAGCAAAGACATTCATTGATTTCTGTGTGCTGGCTTGTTTTGCGCTTTACCTGTGGGCCACACAAAGTACTGTATGATGTCTGTTGATGCTTTAATTTAACAGCACCAGGCAGTTTCACAGTGATAATGTCCTTGTATTTGTCGGCATAAATTACTGCTAATTGGTGTCTCTTTCATTATTACATTTTATGAGTTTTACACAGATGGATAACTGTGGGTGTTCTCAGTGTTATGTTAATATACCTTTTAAATATATGGCAATAAAAGAAAATAACAAGCTAAGTAAGCTTAACTAAAATACAAAAGCAGGAAAAAAGCAAGAAAGTCAATTAACAAAGAAAAAGGAGTATGGCCATGGGTTTCAGGCAACACTGGAATCTAAGAGGAGCAACAAAACCATTCTAATGGGAAGGTCCACTCAGAACTGATTATTCAATTTACAGTGAATTTAACTGGTTTGTTTACTCGCCAAACTGATTACAGGTGGTCCCCGGGTTACAAACAAGATGGGGACTGTAGGTTTGTTCTCAAGTTGAATCTGTTTGTAATTTGGAACAGGTACGTTTTTTAAGTGTAGCTCCAGACAAAAAATACATTTTTAAGCTTTTTGGATATCCTAGGGAAGGGTTATCACCCCTGTAACATTTGTTTTGCTGTCTGTGCCCCTGTTCAGAAGATTTCACCTCACTTTCTGTCCCAATGACAATTGGATTTTGAAAATTTGGGGTTATTAGGGAAACAAGGATTGGTGATAAAGCATCAGTGGAGAGGAGACACCCTTTTCCCATATTAACTCTTACAGGAGAGAATTTCCCTTCCTAAGGGTAGATTTCCTCTCACTTCCTGTTGTCTCCCTCCGTTTGTAAGTAGGAGTTGTTTGTAAGTCGGATGTTTGTAAGTAGGGGACCGCCTGTACAAGTTTCAGTCAACCAAGTGAAAGCCGCCTTCCTGTGCTGAATATTCTATGTGTTATTATTAAGAATCTAGCAGTTATCAGTGACGATTGCAAATTACTATAATGCAAATAAAGTCTGCCATGATTGTGTTAAGGAAAAAGGACATGAATCGAGTTTTAAGAGAGAGAGAGGGGAATTTCCCATCCAGAACTCTTGAAAATGATGACCGAGCTATTGTGTACGCTGCTCAAAAATATATAATGAACCACCTTTTAAATATAATGTATACCTTTTTACACATTTTTTAAACAATCTGAATTTGTATGTTATTTTGCCTTTTATAGTCGGTGAACTTGAAACTTTATGTGCACAAATCCCATTTATTACTATTAGGTGGTGTTTATAACCTTTGTTGGAGGTCGACTTACAGCTAATACTGGGAAAACAGACCCAAACAACAGGTAAATCAGACCACACAGACTGCAGAGTATGTCTCAATCATCTTGAAGAATTCCTTTGCAGTCACGAAAAGTTGCATGCTTCTTTCTCTGATGCAATGAAATGGGCTTTTTTACAAGGCACTTTGGTGTGCTGATGAAATACACAGATCAGCCATAACTTCATGACTACCCACCTAATATTGAGCAAGTCTCCCTTTTGCACCAAAAACAGGCCCCATTGCAGCTAAAATAGCCCTGACATCAAGGCATGGATGCCACTAGACCTAGAAAGTACAGTACGCTGTATTTAGCACCAAGCCATCAGTAGCAGATGTAAGTTGCAAGGTAGGGCTTCCATGGTTCGGAATTTTTTCAAGCACATCCCACAGTTTTTCAATGAACTGAGATCTGGAGAATTTGGAGGCTACGTCAACACCTCAAACTATTCTTGCAGTGTGACAGGGCGCTAAATGCTGCTGAAAAAAGTCACTGCCATCAGGGAATACCATTTCCCCAAAGGGGTGTACTTGTTCACCAACAATGTTTAGGTAGGTGGAACGTGTCAAAGTAATAGCCAAGTGAATGACAAGATTAAGGTTTCCCAGCAGAACTTTGCCCAAAGCACCACACTGCCTTTGCTGTCTTGCCTTCTTCCCATACAGCATCCTGGTGCCATCTGTTCCCCAGGTAAGCAACGCACATGCACCCAAATCATCCACATGATGTAAAAGAAAACGTCAGTCATCAGACTAGTCCACCTTCTTCTATTGCTCTATGGTCTAGTTCTGATGTTCACATGCCCATTTTAGGTGCTTTTGGCTGTAGACACGGGTCAGCATAGGCACCCTGACCAATCTGCGGCTATGCTGCTCCATATACAACAAACCATGATGCCCATTTTTCTACTTTCAATATATCAACTTCATGAAAAACTATTTAATTTTCTTACTGCCTAATATATCCCACTGACTTTCAGATGCCATTGTAACAGTATAATCAGTTCTATTCACCTAAAACTAAAATAGGTAAAAAACATTTTTAGGATTGGATAGAGTAGCGAGGGATTATAACGCTTGTCAGTTTTTATTGCTGGAAGTGCCCTCGTTAAGGAGATTCACTCTCTCTATATGTCCTGTTTACCATTATCATTTAAAATTAAAGTAAAAGAAAATCCCACATTTTGGGTTGCCCCCAGAAAAGTAAGAGGGGAAATCTTCCAAAGGGGACACTAGTTCTGGTGACCTGGGGGTCCCCAACGAGTTATCTTAATTTGCAGGGATTTTCCCCCACTTCCTGTTTGGCTATGGGACAGGAAGTAAAGGGAAATCTCTGCAATGGGGCACAGATGGTGAAAAAAAATAAAAAAAATCTGACTGGGGTTATAACCCTCCTTTATTCTATTCAAAATGAAAAAAAAGTTTTGACTATAGTTCTACTTTAACTTGTCTTTGGTCAAAGTTTTGCTGAGCGATGTATTACGCTGTAGCCACAGAAGAAAGATATACAGTGCATCCGCAAAGTATTCACAGCGCTTCACTTTTTCCACATTTTATTATGTTGCAGCCCTACTCCAAACTAGATTACATTCATTATTTTCCTCAACATTCTTAAAACACCACCTCATAATGACAAAGTGAAAGAAGTTTGTTTGAAATCTTTGCAAATGTATTAAAAAACAAACAAAAAAAACGAAAAAAAAGATATCACATGTACATAAGTATGCCATGACACACAAAATTGAGCTAAGGTGCATCCTGTTTCCACTGATAATCCATGAGATGTTTCTACAACTTGATTGGAGTCCACCTGTGGTAAATTCAGTTGATTGGACATGACTTGGAAAAGGCACACACCTGTCTATATAAAGTCCCACAGTTAACAGTGCATGTCAAAGCACAAATTAAGCCATGAAGTCCAAGGAATTGTCTGTAAACCTCCGAGACAGGATTGTATTGAGGCACAGATCTGGGGAACAGTACAGAAAAAAGTCTGCAGCATTGAAGGTCCCAATGAGCACAGTGACCACCATCATCCGTAAATGGAAGAAAATTGGAACCGCCAGGACTCTTCCTAGAGCAGCCGCTCGGCCAAACTGAGCAATCGGGGGAGAAAGGCCTTAGTTAAAGCCTTAGAGGTGACCAAGAACCCGATGGTCACTCTGGCAGAACCTTCCAGAAAAACAACCATCTGTGCAGCACCCCACCAATCAGGCCTGTATGGTAGAGTGGCCAAACGGAAGCCACGCCTCAGTAAAAAGACTCATGACAACCCACCTGGAGTTTGCCAAAAGGCACCTGAAGGACTCTCATACTATGAGAAATAAGAATCGCTCGTCTGATGAAACAAAGATTGAACTCTTTGGCCTGAATGGCAAGCGTCTGGAGAGAACCGACAGAAGCCGCTCAAAAGGCCTGACATTCAGCCTGTATGTACAAAGCCCCATAGGAGGAAGTGTCACCCCTACCAATAGGAAGTGTCCACAGCATGCAGGTAGTGATGTGGACACTTGAAGGATTCCAAGAAGTAAAGAGAAGAGAAATAGGTCAGGCTGACAGTGTAATGTGACCGAGGCTTCAGGAAATTAGAGTGGACATTTGGATAGTTTTTTTCTTATATCAGATGGAGGTGGGAGGGAGTTTAATAGTCTGAAGTTAAGCTTTATTTTTAAAATTGTAAGTTCCATGAGCAGGGCCCTCCTATTCATTCTGTATTGAACTGTATTGTAATTGTACTGCCCCCCTATTTATTGTAAAGCGCTATATAAATCCTGTATAATCATAATAATAATAATAATAATAATAATAAATAGAATTTTACAAAGCATGTGTGTGGAAATTATTTATTTTTTCCTAGACAAAACTATTATAACCTTAAGTAAAACACAGATAAGTTATTTATTAAACGACATACCTACAAAAGTGGTCCTATTTTAATAATTTAAGATATAGAACAACATACTGTCCATCAACTGTAATTTATATGGAGTTCTGGAAGATCAAGTGATACTAGAAGTCCAGGGTAACATTTCTAACACAAAACTTGCAAAAGATAACAGACCACTAAAAGAAATTACTTCAACACAAGAAATGAAACATAGCAGGGATGAGAGAGCTACAATATCTATCCTAGTCCATGTTGAAGCTGAACTATATACCTATAACAAAACACCATGCAGTAGAGTTATGCATTGCCTAAAAGTTATTAAAATCATTTTGTATAAAACCTGTACCAAGAGGACCATTTGGAGCCAACAAATTATATTGCTTAGCACACTGCTGTCTAAACAGAGTTAAAGTGTTATTAACCACTTCAATACCAGGCACTTTTACCCCCTTCCTGCCCAGGACTATTTAGATTTCAGCGCTGTTACACTTTTGAATGACAATTGCAGTCATGCAACACTGTACCAATTACATTTTTTATCCTTTTTTTTCACAGAAATAAAGCTTTCTTTTGGTGTTATTAAATCACCACTGGGTTTTAAAAAAATTTTGCTAAATAAATTTAAAAATACCAAAAATTCTAAAAAATAATGTTCGTTATCAAATTTTGCAAATAATCTTTCTTCATGAATTTAGGCCAAAATTTATTTTGCTACATTTCCTTGGTAAAAATAACCCAAATCAATATATATTATTTAGTCTGTAGGAAAGTTATAAAGTCAAACTATGATATATATGTGAAAATTGATCAATCCTGGTGTACTGACGGCCGTTTCTTGAGGCCCATAAAATGTCAGGACAGTACAGATATCTCCAAAATTACCCCTTTTTGGAAAGTAGACAGTTCCAAATATTTAGTAAGAGGCATGGTGAGTTTTTTATAAAGTTGTCATTTTTTTGTCATAAGTTCTTGGAAAATTAAGAAATGTAAAATTTAATTTGTTTTACGTACGGTCACCAGTGCCATCATATAACAGGTGTGGCGGTGATCAGGGATGCTGACTGGTGACAGTACAAAAAATAAATGATGTAATACTTTTATTTATTTTTTTCCCACAAGAAAAATAATAATAATAATAATAATAATAATAATAATAATAATAATAATAATAATAAGTGTAGCGGGGTTCTACTGTAATAGACTATTGTTATATGGAATGTACCCCAAACTCCCTCCGGTGTTCCTGTTACAATCCTATAAACTGCTTGTTTACTTATTTTCAGTGATGCGTGTGGAACTTATGGTACAGGGAGAAAGGGACTCCGTTGCCATAGATACCTAATAGACTATGGTACCCAGAGTGCAGCTGTACTCCCAGAATGCATTACAACCACCGCACAGCCTGCTGGGGGAGGTTACTTAAGGAAGGGGAGGAGCCGCGCTCAGTCTCTCTGGACTTCGCCCTCATTCAAGCAGGAAGTCTGTGTGAGGCCTGCTGCCGGAGCGTCTAGGCCCAAAGCCTGGGCCTGTAGTTTCGGAGGATCACCAAGCCAGAGAGGGATCTCTTTCCGCGTGACCAGCTCGCGCTTCCCAGAGACCGGAGTCATTCACCAACCGACATCTACGGCGGCTGTGAGAGGGACCGGAGATTGTACGTTGCGGAGAGGCCGCGGATCGGAGTACCGACGGCGGAGTGTGTCAGGCGGACTAGGCCTGTCAGGGTGAGCGGGCACCTGCCCAGAATCTACAACTATTTGTTAGGCCTGTGACTCTTGAAGGCCCACCATCATCCGAGTGGTGAGCCACACGTACACTAGGACATAGCGCAGCGTGTGGTAGCTGCGTAGTTAAAATTGGCGTTATACTGACGTTTCACTCCCAAAAGCATTGCGGGAGTTTAGTTTATAATTGTAATCCAAAGGAGATTAAAGATGTAAAGTGCACCAACGTCTTGCTAGCGAAGACTCCCAACCATTGAGGAACTCGTACAGTAATCTTAGTCAGGCCTGACTGGAACTAACATTGACGGAACACAGGGTGATATTGCCCATTAGGGGGAGCTTGCGAGCTTAAGATTGTTTATCCATAGGAAGTAGGCATTAGCAGAACTTTATCTTATACATATTATTGACTCTTGCAGGGCCCTGCAGAGTCATTATATATATATATATATATATATATATATATATATATATATATATAGTGGTAGTGTGGTACCCCACCAGTGTAGTGACCCAGAATTCTCAACTGGACAGGATGAGGGGCTCCAGGGAGTTTATAATGTACAGAGGAAACTGGCGTTTCAGTTTTCTCATCCTTTAATAAAGTCCACTTTGGGACCTGGAGCCCAGGGATTTCTTAGAGATCCGGGTGGGATGAAATCTCCAGTCCTGGGTCCAGATTTTGAGATTTACCAGCACACTGACTGGTCACGTGTGTGCTGGCCTATTTGTAGACACCCTACCATGGTTCTGGGCTCGAGGAGACCAGGCTTGCAAGGGAGAACCCCAGAGTGTGCAGGTGTACACTGAAGTAGCTAGAGAAGCTGGAGTAGCTAGAGAGTGCAGGCTGCACTGTGAAACCCAGAGACCTGAGTCTGAGGTTGCTGTCAGGTGGGCTCCATGCGGGAGCCTGAGCAGTGGTGCTGCTGCTGAAGAGAGCCAAGCGGCTCGGTATTTTCATTTGCACTTTTGCATGTGTGAGCCAGGAGGCTGAACATACTACCATTTTATGTTGATGGTGAAAAACCCCTGCGAGGGAAACCACTTTTGTTTTCATTTCTGGAACTTTGTTTGATATTCTTTAATAAAAGTGGGCCAACAAGCCCTCAAAAAAGGAAACATTTGTGTGGGACTGTTCTCGCTAGTGGGTGCTACACTTGAGCTAACAACCCCCAAACATTACTATATATATATATACACATATATATATATATATATACACACACATACATATACACACACACATATACACACAGAATTGTGTTTCCCAATAGCCAGTGGGATTTACAATTCTTTTCACTACCAGTTGTGCCAAGGGAGGGTTCGAGCCAGTTAAGGGGTTGAGAATCAGAGGGCAGACCCAAACAAAACCAGCAGCTGCTTCGGGGGTAGTGCTACATATGTAATACTTAAGAATGATTTATTCTTTTATTTTTACTATTTTTTTTGTTAACACACTTTGATCAGAGCAATATAATGTTACCATAGTAACAGTGTACTACTCTGGCGAAGTGATCAGGATTTTTTATTTTTTTTTACACATTCTGGGAGGAAGTCATATGAGGTTCTCGCCCGGCCTATGGGAATATGACACAGGCGGGAACCTGAAAATGCTGATGTCCAAACCTTTTAAATTTTTTCTCTGTTGGAAAGTCATTCAAAAAGGCATATTTCCTGACAAAAATAAAATTACAGAAGTATTTTTAAAGTTTAAACCCATACCAGCCTTTTGGCAATATTTAGCATCTTAGTGAAAGTAAAACTATAGGAAAAACATTTTTTTTACCATTTTGGACATATCAAGGAAGGATTATAACCCCTCCCAGATTATTTTTTGCAAACTATGTCCCATTTCAGAGATTTCCCTTCACTTCCTGTCCCATAGCCTAACAGGAAGTGGGTGGAAATCGCCGCAAATTAAGGGAAATACTTAGGGCAGGGGTCTCAAACTGGTGGCCCTCCAGCTGCTGAAGGACTAAAAGTCCCATCATGCCTCTGCCTGAGGGAGTCATGCTTGTAACTTTCAGCCTTGCAATGCCTCATGGGACTTGTAGTTTCGCAATGGCTTGAGGACCGCCAGTTTGAGACCCCGGCCTTAGGGACTGCCAGGTCACTAGAACTGGTGTTCCCATTGACAAGTGTTCTAATCCCTCTCCACTCTATACAAAACTAAAAAAAAAAAGAAAAAAAAAAGTTTTGCCTTAGCTATACTTCTGTGAACAAAAAGGACTTGAATATTACTATGGGCATCAAACGTAAACCATACACTTAGATACCAGAAACATTATTTTGCCATCAGCACTAAAAGTAATTGTTTTCTGTGCAAAATGCAATCATTTTATTAGAATTTGCAACTTTGTTACTTTACATGAAGATAATGGTGCGGCAGCATTTATTGATATTTGATAAGCCTAGGATTAAATGAAGCTCTTAGAATGTAAATATATCGCCTGCAATCCCAGACCAAAAAGTAGGCTGAAAGCACTGAGCTGCAGTGCTTGTATTTGAGGTAACAGGGCCAGATCTAACACTTGACATATGGCAAGACAAAATTCAGCATTTAGTAAATCAGTGAAAGGCTACTGCTGTCTCACGATTTATGTACATTAACCACTTCAATAGCGGGTACTTTCACCCCCTTCCGGCCCAGGCTAATTTAAAGCTTTCAAGTTGAATAACAATTGCGCAAGCATGCAACACTGTATCCAAATTAATTTTTTATCATCTTTTTCACACAAATAAAAAGCTTTTTTTGGTGGTATTTAATCACCATTGGGTTTTTTACTTTTTACTAAATGAAAAAATAGGATTTTTGTACTCACCGTAAAATCCATTTCTCTGACATCCATGAACCGACACGGCGGCTCTTAATCACTGAACGTGTGGGTATATGTCCCTGCTTGCAGGAGAAGACCTAGGCAGAATGTTAAAACATTCTAGAACAAACCAGAGCTGAACAGCACCGCCCAGGGGAGCGGTCCCTCCGGACATTACCCTCCCACCTGCAGCTAGCAGACCTAAGTTCGTAACAAAGCAGTACCATCTTAAAAGGAAGGGTGGGTGCCGTGTCGGTCCATGGATGTCAGAGAAATGGATTTTACGGTGAGTACAAAAATCCTATTTTCTCTTATCATCCATGGACCGACGCGGCGTCTCTTAATCACTAAACGTGAGGGATGTCCCAAAGCAGTGTCAAGAGGGATGGGAGCAGTATAAATGGAAAAACCCCCCAAAAAAAAAACTTCACTCCAAACAGAGGAGTTGCCACTTTAAACAGCGGCCTGCAATACCTTGCGGCCGAAGGAAGCATCCGGAGATGCAGCCACATCAACCCTATAAAACGTAGAAAAGGTACGAACAGACGACCAGGTCGCTGCCTTGCACACTTGTGCAACCGACACTTGATGTCGGAAAACCCAGGAAGCACCAATTGCCCTGGTGGAATGCGCCGTAACCGGAAAGGGAGGCCCCCGCCCCATGAGAGCATAGGCTTGAAAGACGGTTTGTCCGATCCACCTAGAAAATGGTGGCAGACGAAGCCGCTTGGCGCTGTTTCTGACCAGAGACAGTCAAACAGAGAGTCAGACTTCCGAATAGAAGCAGTAGCAGACAGGCACACCCGCAAGGCTCGTACCACATTCAAAGTGCACACTCTCTGGGATGCAATGGGTGAGGGCACAAGGATGGGAGGACAATGTCCTCATTTAGGTGAAAGGACGAGATCACCCTAAATAAAAGAGAAAGTCGCGGATGCAACAGCGCCTTATCCTTATGGATGACTAAATATGGCGACTTGCAGTACAAGGTCGCCAACTCAGACACTCGTCTAACAGAGGTGATGCCACTAAAAAGGGCCACCTTCTGAGACAAAGTCAAGAGGGGAATATCCCTGATATTTTCAAAAAGGAGGTTCCTGGAGAACCGAGAGTACCAATTTCGATCCCACGGGGGGGAGAGGAGACTTGACAGGAGGGAGCACATGGCGAACCCCTTGCACAAGGGTGCTAACCAAGGAATGACCTGCTAGTGGTCGCCGAAATCCGACCCTTAATGATACTCAAAGCGAGCCTTTGGGGCACTCCATGCTGCAGAAAATGCAGGATTCTAGGGACGGAATACGTCCGAGGACGTCAGTCCAGCTCTTTGCACATGGCGATGTAAGCTTTCCAGGTACAGAGATAGATCATTCTGGAGGAAGACTTCCGTGCCCTTAATATGGACGAAATGACCGAGTCCGAGAGACCTCGGTCTCTCAACACCTGGCTTTCAACAGCCATGCCGTTAAGGCCAGAGACTGTAAAGGCAGGATAAAATATAGGACTTTGAGACAGAAAGTCCTCCCTTATTGGCAACCGCCAGGGAACGGCCGCGACGAGACGTACCAGATCGGCGTACCAGTGAAGCCGAGGCCAATCCGGAGCAATGAGGATCACCGGAATTCCCTCGGTCGCCACCCTGCGCAGCAGGCGAGGAAGCAACTGCAGCGGAGGATAAACGTATATCAGGTGATAATGACCCCATGGGCCACTAACGCCTCTGAGGTATCCGCCCAAGGATCCCTGGATCTGGCCACAAATCGACAACTTGCGATTGAGTCGAGAGGCCATCGGGTCCACCTCCGGCGTGCCCCACCGTCTGTGTGGCAAAGGAGTTGAAATACCTCCGGGTGCAAGGACCACTCTCCCTGGTCCAACGTCTGGCGACTCAAACAGTCCGCCAGTTCTATGGCCGGATGTAAACGGCCGACAGAGCCGGCACGCTTCTTTTAGCCCACTTCAGGGTACGGGGGACCTCGGAAGCCGCAGCTCAGCTCCGAGTCCCCCCTTGATGGTCGACATAAGCCACCGCCGTGACTTTGTCCAACTGGATCCTAATGGAGCGATCCGGCAATCTCTCAGACCACGAGGAGAGGCACAGTCTGATGGCACGTATTTGCAGAACATTGATCGGCAAACGGGCTTCGTCCGGAGTCCAAGCCCTTGGGCCAACAGGACTCCCCAGACTACACCCCAGCCCTTCAGGCTGACTTCCGTAGTAAACACCGTCCATTGGACGGGGAGGAACGACTTCCCGGACCGAAGAGCCGGGTAAACCAAACCACCATGTCAGGGACGCCCTGACCAGGTGACTCACCTGGATCGGAAAATCCAAAGACAACGGGGATTTGTCCCAAGGGAACAAGATCTCCTTCTGCAATGCCCTGGTGTGTGATTGGGCATACGGAACGGCCTCGAAAGAGGTCACCATGAGTCCTAGGACTCCCATGCAAAAACGGATTGACGACCATTTTTTAGGATGTCAGCACCCACACTGCAGACTGAAGTGTCAGTAGCTTCCCCAGAGGTAGGAATACCTTTGCCTCCAAGGAGTCCAGAATCAGACCGAGATACTCCAGATCTTGAGTCGGGACCAGGACTGACTCCTGAATGTTTAGGAGCCACCCAAAGTCCCTGAGGGTCTGACTGACGATAGTCACACTGTCTTCTAATTCTGAGCCATTTCCTCCTCTGAGAAGATCATCCAGATAGCCCACGACAGCAATGCCTCGCTGTCTCAGCAAGCTAGAACCGGCACAAGCGCCTTGGTGAGCACCCTCTGTGCCGAGGCTAGGCCGAAAGGAAGAGCCACAAATTGATAGTGGACTTCGCCGATCGCAAGCGCAGAAACTTCTGGTGACTTGCGCAGATCGGAACATGCAAGTAGGCGTCCTTGATTCCAAGGTCGCCAGAAAATCCCCTTGACGGAGTGTACTGATCACCGTGCGAATGGATTCCATGCGGAACTTTTGCACCTTCACGAAGGCATTCAGGACCTGGAGGTCCAAGATAGGCCGAACCCCGTCCCTTCTTTGGGACGACAAACGAATTTGGGTAAAATCCCTGAAACCTCTCCTGTGACGGAACTGGCACAATCACTCCGGACCTGAGCAATCCTGACTAGGCCCCATAGGGCTGCCCGACGGGCAGGAAGGAGAGGAAGATTTGAGGGAAGAATCTGTCTGGGACCAGGAACGGAAACCTATCCTGTAACCTGAGGTGATCACCTCGCCCACCCACTGGTAGGAGATCCAGGAGGTCCACCGATCCGTGAACCTGCAAAGTCGTCCCCCCTACCCCAGAGTCGGGTGGGGGCAAGACTTCACGCGGAGGCGGGCTTGGGGAGCCGGCTTGTTTGGATTACGCACCCAGGGGCGCTTGTGTCCACCAGCCGCACCGTTGTCAGTCTGGGAGGGCCTCCCCGTTGACTGACGAAAAAACCCACTTTTTTGCTGAAAAGGAAGGACCCTGCTTACAGCGGCCTCCTTACCCTTGCTAGCCTGAGGAAGAAGAGTGCTTTTACCTACCATGACATCCTTGATGATGTCATCCAGCGCAGCACCGAAAATCCTACCACCTTTAAATGGTAGATCCGTCAGAGGCTTTTTAGAAGCTAGGTCAGCAGACCAGCATTTCAACCGGATCAGACAACGCAATACCACCGCCAAGACAGAGGCCCTGAGATATAAGGGGCAGCGTCTAACGTGGCGTCGCAACATAAGCCAGGCCCTGCACCATTCGGTGGGCCAGAGCAATAGTGTCTGGAGGAAGATTATGCTCCTGTACAGTTTGGTGCAAAATTTCTTGACCAACCCATAAGTGTCTGAGACACAAGGGTCGCCGCTACCACAGGCCGTAGGGCGGACCCCAACAAGGCAAACATGGCTCTGCTCACCACTTCTGACCTCCTGTCAGTGGGGTCCTTAAATGCAGGAGTCCCCTCCATCGGGAGAGTGGTGGCCTTGTTCAACCGGGCGACTGGAGGGTCGACCACTGGGGGAGAAGCCCACATTTTAAGTAGGGCATCTTCAAAGGGGTATCTGATAGGCAAATGCCGCGGGACCATAAAAGTATTCTGCGGCTTTTTCCCCAGACCTCATCAATGAGCTGGTCAAAGAAAGGTACCATATGGAAAAAAACTTTTTTAGAAGGCCCGGCCCTAAGGAACCAGAGGAGACTGTCCGCCTGAGGTTCTGCATCCGCAGCATTTAGCTTGCGAGTGTCCCTCACGGCAGCAATGAGTTCACTAACAAGCGCCCTGTCATTTACTGACTCAGAAGTGGAGGAGTTTTCCTCGCAAGGAATGTCCTGTTCAAAACCATCAAATATATTCAGAGCTAGGGTCCTGAGTGGTAGTGGCTAGGCCCATATCTGAATCAGCGCACACCCCCTTTTTTTTTTTGCGGAACAAAAGTGGGGAGAGGGGCTTTTTTGCTCCCTTGCGCTCACACACTGCTTCCCTCCTGGTCAGAATGATTCCAGGACTGCCGACAACTGGTCCATAAGGACCGCAGGTGCAGGAACACTGCCAGTTGTCTCTAACAAGTGTGAAGAAACAGGTGAACCAAACTCCATGTTGCCACCCTCTGAGACCTTATTCACCATTACAGTGAATAATACAGCCCACCCACTGGCTGGCTGTGCTGCGGCTGAGGAGGGGATACCCGGAGTACTCACCACCCCTCTTGTTTCAGACAGAGCTATCACAGAGTCGTACTGCGTAGCTGTCGGCTCGGTCAACCGTGAAAGATACAGTAGGTACTGTTCAATCTTGAGAGGACCGCAGGAGCATGAAAGCAACCTGGCCACCCCTGGAGCCATGGGGTATGTCGGGAACTCAGTCTCACGCACACAAGGCGAGGATCAGCACGCTCAATGGTCGGACAGGGAAGACTACGAGGATACTAGTGTACCCAACCTGTTGCCCAGCCGACAGTTGATTGAAGGTCTCAAAAATAAAATAGAATTCCCAAAGGAATAAAATTTAAAAAGTAAAATCTTCCAGGAGACTGGCTCCTGAGAGAGCCACGTCTTCTCCTTCTGCTAGGCAGAAAAAAAACTGAGGTCTGCTAGCTGCAGGTGGGAGGGTAATGTCCGGAGGGACCGCCCCCCTGGACGGGGCTGTTCAGCTCTGGTTTGTTCTAGAATGTTTTAACATTTAACATTCTGCCTAGGTCTTCTCCTGCAAGCAGGGACATATACCCACACGTTCAGTGATTTAGAGCCGTCGTGTCGGTCCATGGATGATAAGAGAAAAGACCAATATTTTTTTTTTTTTTTTTTTAAAGCACTTTGTTTCTTTTATAAAAATGTACTCTGCTACATTTTTAGGTGAAAATAACCGAAATCAGTGTATATTACAGTGGCGGCCCATGCATTGTGGGCGCATGAGTGCAGCCCACCCCGACACCGCCCTCCCTATCCCTGCACCTGGCCCCTTTCAGGACGCATGAATTACAATTGCGGGGATAGGCGGGGGGTGTGTATTTTGAAGCACCTAATTAGAGCCAGAGGCTCTAATAGGCTTCAAAATAGGGTGTACAGAGCATTGCGTCTGGAGCCCACCCAGGTGTGTTGCAACAGCGAATTAACATTCGCTGTTGCAACACTGATCATCCTCCCAGTCAATCAGGAAGAGTGTTTGAAACCAGTTTCCCGATTGCCCAAAATGTCAGGTGATCCAATAAAACGCATAGCGCCGGGAGGAGATGCACCGCGGAAGCTGCTCCAGCAGAGGACACTGGAGCAGCTGTCCCCAAGTTCGCCACACTTAAATATATACACACACACACACACATATACATATATATATATATATATATATATATATATATATATATTTATTATTAGTTACCAGTGCAGTACAGCGTTATCATATAATGGGTGTGGCGGTAATCAGGGACACAAATTTTTTTTTTTTTACAATTTTTTTCTTTAACACACTATGACCAGAGCAATATGGTGTTACCACAGTAACACTAGTACTCTGGGGAAATGATCAGGATTTTTTTTTTTTTTACACATAATTGTTTATACCAGTGAATTTCACTGGTATATGCAACCATTTTTACTGAATGAAACGGATTCATTCAGTGTGTTTTGTTGTAATTAGCTGTGATTGACTAAAGCTAATCACATGAAACAGATGGGCTGCGATTGGCTCTGTCTGTACCATGTGATCACTGTGACCAATCACAGCTAGCAGCACAATTGTACACAATGGGTGGCATAAAAGGAAGCCACCCATTGTTTACAATTGCCATGTGATCTGCTGTCATTGGTCACAGCGATCACATAGTTTTGGTAGTGGGCCGATACACTGATCAGTCATCGGCTGTGTCTGACAGATATTGCTGCTTGTTACGGCAGGATGTCATATGACGTCCACCCAGAACGACGAAAGTCTCGCCTGGCCGTCATTTGACAATAAGCCAGGTGGGAAGTGGTTAAATATATATATAAATAATATTGGTTATTTAATGTTAAGGTGGTTTAAAATATCACTTTTCTGGTTCTTTGGTCATAGCATACACTTTCATTTTAGAACATCAGCATAGTAATGGCAATGCAAGTACTGTATTTATTGGCGTATAACACTCACTTTTTTACCCTAAAAATAGAGGGTAAACTGTGCCTGTGTGCTATACGCAGAGGGCTGTGGAAATCTTTTTTCCTGAAACTTCCCTCTTAAAGTTAGTGTGCGTCTTATACGCCGATAAATACGGTAGTTATTTTTGACACTCCAACATACTGTAAGCTTACTTGAACATGTCCTTTCATTGTTGTGAGCTCTGCCTGTCTGCTGGCCATCTCTTTCCAAGGTTTCATGGATTCCCTGCATGCTTTGTAGCTTATCCTCTACTGTTTAAAGGGGTTGTAAAGGTTCGTTTTTTATTTTCTAAATAGGTTCCTTTAAGCTAGTGCATTGTTGGTTCACTTACCTTTTCCTTTGATTTACCTTCTAAATGTTTTTTTTCTTTGTCTGAATTTCTCACTTCCTGTTTCTCCTCACTGAACTTCACACCATCATCCGAGTGGTGTGGAGTCAGCCAGAACAGCTTACTGAACAGCTTACTGAGGAACAGGAAGTGAGAAATTCAGACAAAGAAAACAAAGAAAAATAAATATTTAGAAGGTAAATCAAAGGAAAAGTAAGTGAACCAACAATGCAATAGCTTAAAGGAACCTATTTAGAAAATAAAAAACAAACCTTTACAACCCCTTTAAGTTTATAAGGATTAAATATCCCACAGTACCTTGCTGCCTTCAAGTGATTCCTGTCCGACTTTACCGCCTGATACTCCTCTTCTCAGCCCCTCTGTAATTCAGAAGGCAGGCTCTGACACAGCATTGCCTACTCCCAGGGTATAGTGAATTTGTGTTATTAAATGTGTGGGGATCTTCACAAAGTAAGTTTACACATGTAAAAACAGATCAGATTAATAGGAGCAGGCCAGAAGCAATTGGAATACAGTATAGGAATACATATATGATTTAAAAATGTATAAATATGCTTTAAGCATTTATGAAATTACTGGAATTATCTAGCTCCAAGTCATCAGAGATAAAGTGGAAAGGAATGCATTTTGACCCTAGTTAGCACAAAATCAGAATTAACTGCAATTTTCAACCCTACCGAGTCTGTCCTAAGACTACGATAATATGAGCTGTTATTTAAGAAGATAAAGTGGCATTAATATCAGCTATTACATGGGTGTATGAAAGAGCTTCAGGCTATTCTATTTGTTTTAATGCATCTATTCTTCTTGCCCTGAGTGTCATTAAAATACCACTCTCTTCAGCTCCCATGGAGAATATGGCAAGAGCCATGTGAACAGCTAGGAACCACAGGCAGCAGTTAACTTGACCTTTTCTGTCGGGCACATTGTGTAGCAGTGTAAAAAAATATGACGTATAACAAAGCAGAGATCTACAATAATATGACTATACATAGACCCTATATACTGAAATACGAAAAAAATAAAAAAATTGCACTGGCTTCCTTATTTGGATATCATGAAAATGATATGAAAACTTATGTTTATAATCAGAGTAGCAGTCAGTACATAACGGGCGGCATTAAATAGATGGCTCACTCTTTGGTTTGAAGCTCCTGTATTGTCAGATGCATATTGGCACTCAGTTTATGTTATATGGAACACACTGAATAAGTCATATGGGGTCTGAAGGAATCAGTGTGGATGTGACTGCAAATGTAATGCATCTATTATACGGAATGCATTAAAGGATACTGTAAAAAGCGACTAAACAGACATACATCTGCCCAGATGTATAACATGGGACAACAAAAAACTGACTTCCTTTACTGAACACTTTTGGGAGTATCTTATAGATATTTTCTGCTCATCACAAAAAAAAAAAAATACATAATTTAAAGTGGGCACAAACCCGATTCATGAAATTTGAGCTGGGCACATATCTGTAGTTTACTCATCTCTCTCCAAAGCCCAGAGTCCCGTGTGTTTTCTGCTGTTTTGTTTCTGTTATCAGCATGAAAACTTCTGACAAGTTCTCCAAGACGGGAGATAAAAGCAGCCTGAAGTTTGTGTCGGGGGTGGCTGCTATAAATAGATTGGCAGAGAGCTTGTCTTGTCACTGCACAGCTCTGAAAGTATCTTCATTCTTCATCATGTGGAGTGGAGGTGTGACTTTCCTCCAATCAGCTGTCTCCCAGCGTAAGCCAAGACTACATTCCCAAAGCTGAATAAAGAAGTAAAAGATCTAACCCGATGTAAAAATTCTAAAGCGTATAGAAATGCAAAGACAGCAGATATGCATGTAAAACTTATGTAGGGAGATTTGTTTCATCTCTCTGTATTATCTGAGGCTGTTCACTTCACTGGGTATATGCAAGGGTTTACATCCACTTTAACAACTTCCCGTCCAGCCTATAGCACAATGACGGCTGGGAAGTGGTTCAGTTATCCTGACTTGGCGTCATTGGACATCCAGCAGGATAACAATCCAGCGCATGCCCGCAGGGGCGTGCAGCGTGTTGATCAGTGGTGTGATGTGTCAGTCTGACACAGCACATCTCCGATCTTGGTAAAGAGCCTCTACTGAGGCTCTTTACCACGTGATCTTCTGTGTCCAATCACAGCTGATCACAGTGTAAATAGGAAGAGCCGTTTATCAGATTTTCCTCCACTCGCACTGCCAGACACGAGTAGGGAAGAGCGGATTATCAGTGCGCCCCCCCCAGGATGCCCACCCAGGACCACCAGGGATGCCAATCAATGACAAATATGGATGGCACTCAGTGCCCAACAGTGATGCCTGCCTGTGCCTCCTGATCAGTGCCAACAGTGCCGCCCATTAGTGTCCACCAGTGTCACCTATCAGTGCGCAGTCCTGCTTATGAGTGCCCATCAGTGCCGCATATCAGTGCCCATCAGTGATGCATATCAGTGCCCGTCAAGTGCTGCATATAAGTGCCTCAACATCAGTGCCAATCAGTACTGCCTCATCAGTGCCCATCAGTGAAAGAGAAACGTACTTATTTACAACGTTTTGTAACAGAAACAAAAAAAAACAAACAAAAAAAAACTTTATTTTTAGCGCAAAATATAAAAACCCCAGTGGTGATCAAACACCACCAAAATAAAGCTCTATTTGTGGCAAAACAAATGATAACATATTTGTTTGGGTACAGTATTGCATGACCCCACAATTGACATTCAAAATGCAACAGTGCTGAAAGCTGAAAATTGGTCTCGGCATTAAGGGGGGGGGGGGGGGGAGTGACCAGTATTGAAGTGGTTAATCACTTCCACTCCGGAAGATTTCTCCCCCCCCCTTCATGACCAGACCATTTTTTGCTATTCGGCACTGCGCTACTTTAACTGGCAAATGCACGATCATGCAATGCTGTACCCAAATGAAATTTATATATTTTTTTCACACAGAGCTTTCTTTTGGTGGTATTTGATCACCACTGGGGTTTTTTGTTGTTGCAATAAAAACTAAAAAAATGTTTGAAACTTTTGAAAAAAAAAAAAAAAAAAAAAAAATTTAAAATCAAATTTCTTCATAAAATGGCCAAGGTGTATTTTGGTACATGTTTTTGATAGAAAAAAAAAAATCCCAATAAGCGTATATTGATTGGTTTGCGTGAAATTTATAGCACCTACAAACTATGTTATGTACAGTGTACTGATTTTTCTTTCCTTTCATACTACTAATGGTGGCTATCAACTTATAACGGGACTGCTATATTGCGACGGACAATCTGACACTGACGCTGGGGGAGGGGGGGGGAACTGACTAACTGCCACTGACATCACCAGTAATACAGTGATCAGTGCTAAAAAAAATATACACTGTTACTGTACTAATGACACTGGCTGGGAAGGGGTTAACATCTAGCCTATGTGTAATGTGTGTAAAGTTTGCTGTTTTTTTTTACTAATGATCTCTCAGTTTCTCATCCCTGCTTTGCAGGAATGAGAAACTGACAGATCGCTCCCTTTGTACAAAGCTATGTGTTGAATGTCAAGACAGAGCGATCAGCAGGTCCCGGCCTTGAGTCACTGGGCGCTCCCTAAACCCGGAAGTATGCAGCAATGTACCAGTACGTCGCTGTGCTTAGAGCGGCCGTCCATTCCCGGTACAATGCAGGCGGGCAGGCGTTAAGTGGTTAATGTATCATATACCATTTTATAAAAAAATCTTCAGTTTTTGCAGTTTGCAATACCTGTTGGCTATGCTGCAGACATGAGAAACATACGAAAACATGGAACTATTGTTGAAGCACGTCCAGTACACCATGTAAACCTAGAATATCTGTGGAAATCCCAAAGTAGTGGCTCTGCTGCTTGGATGTACCACGTGTTCGTGTTACATATGCAGAGGCTATAGCTCTACTAATCTTAGGAAGGCCTTTAACAAGGCCTTTTCCAAAACGAGACAATCCTTAGTATATGGACCAGGTCGCTCCAGCCAGCCCCCTACAGCTAGAATTGTGACCACATTCTCTACTCATCATAACCATCTCCGCAATATTCTCTCCCAACACTGACATTTGCTCACTGATCATCACATACTCAGTAAACACGTCAGGTCCACTCCTGAACTAGTGTTCAGAAGGGCTGCTTCCCTTCGGGATAAACTAACCAGCAGCCATTATAGAGCTCATTCTGTTAACACAGCGGCCCCTCGTGGGACCTATCGCTGTGGTCAATGTGATCGCTGCCCCTGGATCCAAGAGGGCCCCACATGTCGACTCCCCACTGGTGAGATATTCTCTCTTCGGCAACATGCCAATTGTGGTACCAGAGGAGTCATTTATTTAATGACCTGTACATGTGGGGCCTTCTATGTGGGGAAGATGATCAGAGAACTTTGTCAAAGATTGGGCGATCATTTGTACCACTCAACAAGTGGTAAATTAACTACGGTGGGCCGCCACGTTGGTATCCACCATAGGTACTGCTTCGATGTGGTCAAATTCTATGTTCTAGAGCAGTGGTTCTCAACTCCTGTCCTCAGGACCCACTAACAGGCCAGATTTTAAGTATTACCTTGGTGAGATGCAGACTAGAATACTGCAATCCCTGAGCAGCAAATTATATCACCTGTGATGCATTTCAGTTATCTTGCAAACCTGGCCTGTTGGTGGGCCCTGAGGACTGGAGTTGAGAACCATTGTTCTAGAGGCTATTTATGAAAATCCCAGGGGTGGAGACTGGGACCGGGAAATCCTGAGACGTGAAACGCTCTGGATTGAAAGGCTCAATGCCCTCACACCCCCAGGCCTAAATGAAGCGCAAACGTATTAACATTTTCTGTAAATCAACGACCGACTGGGTTTGATCCTTTTACTATCGGTTCAAGCCTCGCCGATCGTACTCTCTGAGATGATTATTATTCCTGTTCGTATACCTATTCAACGGTCAGCCTCTGTTTTTCCTTTACTTGATTCTTTGGCTTTTCCTCCCCCCCCCCCTCCCTTCCCTTTCCCCCTTCCTTTCCCGTATCTTTTTCCCCTTCCCCCCCTTTTTTCCCCCCATTGTCTCCCATTTCTGTTTCCCCTTCCTCCCTTCCCTTCCCTCCCTCTTCCCCCCCCGCCCTGGTTTCCCATGCCTCATCAGTGTATGTGTTCCCAACAACGACACTATATGGTATTTAATATGCCGGCTTTCTTTATCTTTATTGCTCTTATTATAGCATACCATAGGACGAACCATGCTACAGGTTCTGACTGTCTGTGGTGAGAGAATGACAGCTAATTGTTCTGTAACTTGTATTTTTGATGTATTCAATTTATGTTACCTTATATTGTTTATGTACCCTACTGTGAATCCCGAGCATAGGGATATCCCACAACCTGCCCGGGTTCCCACTATGGTTACATATATTTAAGATTACTGTATAATTATTTATTTATCTTGTATGTATCCGGATCTTCCTGGCTCCCACGATTGTTGTGTACTGCATTGGGTTAATTCCCTCCCCCTTACGGCGGACACGCGCCGCTCCAGCCAGGGGCGGATGTTTTGGTCCTCACGTACCGCCCCTGTACTTCCTCTGCATCTCGGCTCCGGCTATCGAGTGGGGGTCATGGCGCGTGCGTGGAATATTCCCGGCGCTTGCGCCATGGGATCGGCAGGCGACGCCGCAGGCTGACGTCAGTCGGCTGGGCGGTGACGTCCTGCGTTTGGAGGATACAAGAGGCAAGGTAGCTCGCCGCTTGGTATGGACGGCCATCACCCGGGACCAGCACACCTCTATGGATCTCTAGGTAAGAGCGGTGTTGACCGCAATCTCACACTATATACTATGGACTCTTTACCTCGGCGTCTAGACGACTGGTGTGGCCCTGTCTCATTCACCTAACAGCTCTGAGAGCGGGGGCCCACTGCTTCTAGATGACCAGTTTTATTCAGCAGTTTAAATCCTTTGCTTACCTAATTACCCACAGATCTGCACCTGACTTTTAACCATCGCAAGGCCTGCCTGTGACAAACATTGCCTCTAGAGTGGTATCGCTCACTCATCAAGAGTTCACCAGGCTATTTGGGCTATCCATATATCTTACTCAACAACAGCAGTGGTATACTAGTATTGAATCCTATCCCGGGTACTGGTCTATATTTTCACATCATTGGGTTGGTTTCTTACACTATTAGATGTCCTTCCTTGAGTATTTCACTGATTGTTACTATTCCCCTACACCCACTTATTATTGTTTTTTCCTATTACTCCCCCTTTCTCTTCCTTTTTTCCCCCTTTTTCCCTCCCCTCCCCCTTTTTTCCCTGCTTTCCTTTCCCCTGCCCCCCCCCCTCTTTTTTCTTTTCCCCTCCCCACCATCCTTCTTTTCTTTCCTTTTCCCACCCCTCTTTCCTGTTCTCCTCATCCCATCTTGTTCTCTTCTTTTTCTATTTTTCCTTTCATATAGCTCTCTCTTCCCCTTCCTTCCTCTACGCATTCTGTTTTCCCCCCTTCACGGTTTGGGAATTTCCTCTCCCTTTTTTCCTCCCCCTTTTCCCCCCCTCCTTCCTCCTCTTCTCGTTTCCCACCCCTTTTAGTTTTTTCCCCACTTCCCTTTCCTTTCCCGTTTTTCCTTCCCCCCCCCTTTTCCTCCCCCCTCCACCCCTTCCTCCCTTTATGCTTCTTTTTTTCCCCTGATTTCTGATTCTTCTCACATTTTCGCTTTTCCTCCTTTTTTTCTTTTCCCTATTCACCTTCACACCTTTACACTTTCACCTCCAGTTTTGTGTAGCATCACATCTTCACCATCCCCCTCCCCTCTATGCACGGCCCTCTTTCATAGTGGCATGCGACTTCACTTCCTCCTTCCCACAATATCCTCATAGACCCCCAACTCTTGCTGTGTCATTAATATTCCAGTGCCGTCCTATCCTCCCGTGTCTGCCCCAGGGGGAGCACCCCTACAGGGTGCTTCAGTGCATTGCATTTCTTGGTCCCGTTGGACCAACTTGGTGAGCCAGGTCTGTATCCGTTTCTACTAATATACTCCTATACTACTATTATCATTGTTTATGGTTTCTTTGCCACACACTAACAACAATTGTAATATTGCATTTACACTAGTCTATGATTACTTTTTAGATTGTACTGTTTGACGCCTCCTGAAGAAGCGGTCTACACCGCGAAACATGTCGGGGAATCGTCAACTATATCAGTACAATTTCTCCGCACACCTGTGGAGTTTGTAAAAAACCTCCCCGTTTTATTGTTATGTGAATGTACTATGTATCTTTATATCAATTGTTTGATTCTTGTCAATATTGTTCTAAATAAAATGTTTTAAATTTTATATCTATGCTTTGTCTGGGTGCCGTAATAGTCCCAACATTACATCAGGTGATAAGGGAGTTAGGGGTTATCCCTGTATATATCCCCACCAATCTCCTATTAATTCAATTCGGGATGAAGGCACCCCCTCCTACTCCAATATTTACTGTAGAGGCAATCTTTATTATATACCATTTTATAAAAAAAATCTTCAGTTTTTGCAGTTTGCAATACCTGTTGGCTATGCTGCAGACATGAGAAACATACGAAAACATGGCACTATTGTTGAAGCACGTCCAGTACACCATGTAAAACTAGAATATCTGTGGAGATCCCAAAGTAGTGGCTCTGCTGCTTGGATGTACCACGTGTTGGTGTTACATATGCATTACATTTAAAAAAAATGGCCACTCTGAAAGAATTTGGTTC
This sequence comes from Rana muscosa, assembly GCA_029206835.1. Classification (NCBI taxonomy): domain Eukaryota; kingdom Metazoa; phylum Chordata; class Amphibia; order Anura; family Ranidae; genus Rana; species Rana muscosa. The sequence continues at coordinate 309,673,285 of CM055127.1, read as the reverse complement.
CAGAGCAGAAAAATGTGGCACATGAAAAAGTTGTTGGCCAAATATTTTTTGCCTTCACTTCACATGAACCTTGAACTGATGAAAAATGTAATGAACGTACTAAACAAGCAAGACGAACGTTTTCATTATTTGAGACCCATGTTTCCAAGAATAACTGCAGCCAAGATTAAGAAAGACATTTAGGGGGGGGCGTGGCCTGGACGGAGACTGAGATGGCAGCATAAACTGGGAGCTCCTGCGATCCGGGGAACGAAAATTGCTTTTTAGGGGAGCCTACATATCTGAAACAACATGAGCAGATCCACCCGGAGCTCCTCCACATCCTGGGCAGCCACCGATTCAGGTACACAGCTAAGCGGCAACATCCCGGAGCTTTTTCGCTCCCAACGCATGGCTGCACTTGCGGCTTCCCAGGCCTCAAGCTCGCCTAACCTGGAACCGACGATGACCACAGTGGGAGGGAAGGACCCAAGTTCGGGACGCGCTCTTCCCCCTAGCCTCCTTGACCTTGAAAACAGTGGCAGCGGATATAAAGAACACGGTTACAGTGGCTATGGCGGATCTCAAAGCAGAGATCCAGGCCGTAGCACGCCGCATTGACAGCGTGGAGCAAACCGCTCAGACACACACGGCCGCCATTCGCCAAGTCCAAACCACCTACGACTCCCAGCTTCCTCATCTCTTGGACCTCCACTGACACGTCGAGGACCTCGACAATCGAGGCTGAAGACACAATATACGTGTCCGGGGTCTTCCGGAGAGCATAGACCCGGGGTCCTTACAGCAGACTGTCAGCGCCATATTTAATGACCTAATTGCCCGCCCGGAGGACTCTCCCATCGACCTGGAGAAAGCACACCGCGCTTTGCGCCCTCAACCACGAGACAGTGAACCACCAAGAGACGTTATATGCTGTGTGGTGAATTACCCACTCAAAGACGAGATCCTCCGCAAGGCTAGAGAACGGGGCCGTGTTATTTACAATGGTGCCGACATAAATTTGTTTCAGGACTTGTCGCAGATAACGTTGCAAAACAGAAGAGCTCTGCGCCCTCTGCTGGAGGCTCTGCGCGCCAGAAACATACAATATCGTTGGAAGTTCCCTTTTGGGCTGGCGGCCTCCGTTAGGGGCCGCTCTGCTCTACTTCGCACCCCGGAAGATTTGCTAGGATTCTGTGACCAACTTGGCCTCCCACACATCGACCTTCCGGACTGGTATGCGTTTTACTTCCAGTCTGAACCATGGCTCCCGGTGTCTCTGAACCCATCACCGAAAGCCCAACGCCACAGATCCCGTAGGAACAAACCTGACCGGGCTTCTCCGAGTGCCCATCCGTCTCATCGGGATCCATACCAACATGGTCCAGGCTCTCCCTCTACCCCTGTTAGGGGACGGGACCGAATGGACGCCTGAATTCTCTCTGCTGCCACCGATGTAATGGACTGCCATTTGTGAGTTGCTTTCTCGCTCCCCCCTCCCTCCCCTATCCTTTTGTTCGTTCTGTTCTTCCCTGCCTTCTGGCCTTCGTGTTTTCTTCATCCTACGCTAGGTCCTTTGCGGGTATAAAATGATTTGACTGTTGCTGAGCCCTCTTGAAGCCGCCTGGGAAGCAAAAGCAGAGATAAGATATTAAGCGGGTTACCAAGATAGCCCTGTTCTTCGGAGGTTCACATTTCTCCCCTTGGGACATCTCCAGCAGATATCTTCACAGAGACACTTGCTTAGCCGATCCTCAGTCATGCTGAAGAAACCTACGCCCAGCGGAGGTAACTCTTTTTGCCGTTTACACACACTTACGGTCTCTGCCCTTTGCCTGTGCCTTATACACTGCCTGCTGGACACTACAGCCTCGCGGAGCACCAAGACCTTAACCCTGGCTCTCTCTACAGGACCCGGTCCCTCAGAGGTAGCAACTTTTGTGGACTTCATGTATTTCCTCTATTGAGCCCTTGGCCAGACTTGAGCCACCCTCTTCCCACCCCCCTACCCCCCTTCTCCCACCCCTGCCCCATCCCTCCATCCCCCCCTATAACCCCCCTTCACTGCCCCCCACCCCTCCACACCACCCCCCCTCCACCCCTCCCCCAAGCAACAAGCAGGTTAGACTGACCGGCTCTAGGCAGATCCTTAGAACTGTACTATTTTGATGGTTTACAATTTGTTATTATGTTACTGCTTAGGCGATTTTTTATCCTTAATGTTTAGTTCTTGGAGCTCTTACACTAGGGAAATACTGTTCATAATTTCCCACAAACGGATGGCTCCCCACCTAAACAACGTTTTATGTTAATATTCTTCCTTTTGTTCCCCGGTCCGCAACCGCATTGCAGTCTTCGTCTACTCTATTGTCCCCACACAGCAGTCCTTTTGAGACGTGTGCTGAACCCACCAGGCCTTTCCCCTCTTAAGGTGGTCCAGATAATCTGAGCCCACCTCTGGTTATACACTATATACCCTTCCTCTCTCCCCTTCTCTGTTTTTTTCCTATTGCTCCCTTTCCCCCTGTCATTTCCCTCCTCTGGCTTCCTGTCCCTTTTTAGTTCCCCCCCCCCGACTGACCCCCCTGCTGCCTATCTGACGTCCCTACGCTGCACCACCTATCTTGGTGTTCCTAACACGTGTACCTTTGCAGATTAATGACGAAACAATCTACTACTATGTCTCAGCTTAGGCTGAAATGCCTGTCCCTTAATGTCAAGGGCCTGAACGTGCTGGAAAAGCGATCCCAGGTTCTGACTTCCCTCTCCAAACACAAGCCACATTTCATTTTCCTCCAAGAAACACACTTCCGCACGGATGCCATTCCCAAATTATCTAACCACATCTACGGTATGGCCATACATGCCACAAATCCTGATTCCAAGACTAAAGGGAGTCTCAATATTGATATCCAAACACACCAATTTCCAACTAACCGACTCTCTTTTAGACCCAGACGGCAGATATATCTTTCTTAAGGGTTCTTTCGCCTCAAAACCGATCACTCTGGCCAATCTGTACTGCCCTAACGATCACCAGGTTGCTTTCTTCAAAAAAGTATGCGACCTCTTAGCTTCCTTTCAGTCGGGTGTTCTTTTAGGGGGGGACTTTAATGTTCCCCTAAACCCTCTCCTGGACACCTCCACAGGTACCTCTACACTGACATACAAAGCGTTACGCCAGATAAAATTGCAGTTTCAATCCCTGGCGTACCTTATTCCCTTCGGATAAGGACTACACCTTCTTTTCAGCCCCACACCACAAATACTCGAGGATTGACTATTTCCTTCTATCCCAACCGGACCTACCTTTCCTGCAGCAGTCCACGATAGAGCCAATGTTTCTGTCGGATCATCATCCGATCACGGTCACATTGTCCTTCCCTGAAACATATTCTAGAACTAAGACCTGGCGCCTGAACTCCTCCCTTCTTAAAGACCCTTTAGTGGTAGACCATATCAATACGCGTCTTCAGCAATATTTCCTGGAGAACTCTTCTCTGGAAGTCTCCCCGATTTCCCTTTGGGAAGCCCATAAGTGCGTTATCCGGGGTGAGCTTATTGCCCTGGCTACTAAAGCTAAGAGACGAAAACAGGAGCACATAAAACGCCCTTATTGAGAAAATTAAATCACTGGAAACATCCCATAAACAGACAGGGGCGAAAATTACTTTACAGGACCTAACTCACACTCGTGCCCTGCTTCTGGACAAACTGGGCAGGGGAACTAAGTCGGTGGTACGTTCTTGGCCAGAGGATCTTTTATGAGCAGGGTAATAAATGCGGACGATTGCTAGCACGCTCAATCCAAAATTCAAAATTATCCTCTACTATCCATCATATCCGCAGCCCTCGGGGAGCTCTTCTGGTCAAGAACGAAGACATTGCCAAAGAATTTGAGAGTTTCTACTCTAAATTATACAATCTACAGCCCCGTAGTCTTACACAGATACCAACTGAATCACGTCTTAGACTCATTAAAGACTTTCTCTCCCAGTATAGCCCTGCACCACTAGAAACCCAACATACACTTGACCTTGAGAAACCCATAGATTTGGCAGAATTGGAGATGGCTATGAAGCAAATGAAAATCGGGCAAGAGCCCGGGGCAAGACGGTTTGTCCCTCCAGTATTATAGGTCTTTCAACGATATTCTTGCTCCCAAACGTGTGGCCACATTCAATCTCATGTCGGATCCCCAGGTCAAACCCGACAGAATGTTAGTTGCCCATATTGCCGTTATACCTAAGGATGGAAAGGACCCCTCACTTGTTGCTAATTACAGCCCAATATCCCTCTTGAATGTCGACATTAAGCTATACGCAAAAATTTTGGCTAACAGACTGATTCCCTTAATTCCTGGCCTCGTATCCCTTGATCAGGTGGGCTTTGTCCCTGGCCGCGAGGCTAGGGACAACACCATCTGGACATTGAATTTACACCACTGGCTCACATCTACCAAAACACAAGGTTTCTTCCTCTCACTCGATGCTGAGAAGGCGTTCGACAGGGTTGCATGGGACTATATGCGAGAGGTTCTCCTGGCTCTTGGTCTGGGACCGTGTATGCTATCATACATTGTGGCCCTATATTGGGGCCCATCCGCAGCGGTAAGAGTCAACGGCCACCTGTCGGGCCCCTTCCCCATCAGCAATGGCACACGTCAGGGCTGCCCACTTTCGCCCCTGATATACATTCTCACCTTGGAACCCTTCCTGAACAAGTTGAGAGGCAATCCGGACATCCAGGGAATCACAACTAAGGGCAGGGAGTTCAAAGTAGCGGCCTTTGCGGACGATATACTACTCTAAGGACTCCTAGGACATCCCTGCTCAGTCTCCTTAAGGATTTAGACACATTTGGTTCCCTATCGAACCTTAAAATAAAGCATACGAAATCACACGCCCTGAATGTTACCTTTCCCCCTCAGGAGGTGACACACTGTCGGGAGTCTTTTCCCTTCCGTTGGGAACGGGACGCAATTACATACCTGGGTATCCAAATTCCTTCCCGCCTGGCTGATCTTTACCTGAAAAATTATCATGTAGCCCTTCTTAAGATTCAAAAAAACCTTGGGGATTGGATGGGCCTGAATGTTTCCTGGTTTGGACGGGCTGCCCTACTTAAAATGATTATCTTGCCACGTTTACTCTATTTACTACAATCAATACCCATCTTTTTATCGGCAAGCTTCTTCTCAACTTATCGGAGGGAGTGCTCTGCCTTCCTATGGAGGAGCCCTCCTCCCCGTATAAAGTTTTCCCGACTCACGCTATCTAAATCTGGAGGAGGTATCAGACTACCTGATCTCCAGAAGTACTATATGGCTTGCCACCTAACTCGGATCGCAGATTGGAATATCCATGGTTTTAAAAAATCGTGGGTATCCCTGGAAAAAAAGTGTTTTCGTCTGGACCCTTGCACCTCCTCCCATGGCTACCACCAAGGAGCTGGCCGCGTTCTCTCTCGTCACACCCACTCATAAACCCTACGCTCAGAGCATTCGGAAAAGCCTCACTGGCGGGGTCGCTAGCCCCTCTTCCGAGTCCTCTGACCACCCTAAGAGGGAACCCTGATTTTCCTCCGGGAGACTCTGCTGCCTTTTTGCAGGATGAGTGGCCATTCGAGGATGTGCTTGCCCTCCGATTCTACTCTAAGGGACTCCCTCTATCTTTTGACCAACTACAATCTACCTCGAGGACGTCCTCTTTCCCCTTCTGGACCTATAGACAAATCAGACACTTCCTCTCCACTCATGCCCACAGTCCCTCTGGACCAGGCAACTCACCTCCTTTGAATCCTTGTGTTACCGCAAAGTTCCACAAAGACACCTGATTTCTTTTTTTTACAACCTCCTCTTGGAATCCCCCACTCAGACCCCGGCTGCATCTCTAACCTCCTGGAACTGAGACCTACAAAATGCCTTTATTCACCACAGACTGGCGCACGATCTATGAATATGCTCACAAGGGTTCATTGAACGTGGCCATTCAAGAGAATGGATACAAGATAATTACCAGATGGTACAGGACCCTGTCCCGTCTCCATAAATTCTCAACGGACATCCCCGACACGTGTTGGAGATGCGAATCGGACGTGGGCACCATGCTTCACGTGTGGTGGGCCTGTGAAAGACTCCAACCCTTTTGGAGTGAGGTTCACAGCCTCATCACACATATCACTACTTACACGCTGGACTTTACCCCAGCGCAGTTTCTCTTACACCACACTTCATTGTCCAAAAAAGACTACTACAAATCCTTAGCCATGCACATGGTCAATGCGGCCAGATTATGTATCCCCGTACATTGGCGATCCACCCAGACCCCGACAATTTGAAAATGGTTTGCGAGGATCTCAAAAATTCATGAGTTAGAGGAATTGATTCATGTTGCCTTAGATAGTATAGAAAAATTCTCAGCTACTTGGGCTTGCTGGACCCACTTCACGACCACCGACAGGTTCCTCCAATGTTCTGTCCAGCGCTGATATTCCAGGCTGGCCGGGGTCGGGCTCGCGGGTGGTGGGTTGGGATGGGTGGGGGCGGATCCACTTGGCCTTCTCTCTGCTATGCCCCCTTAGGTTTCTTTACTTGCCCCCCCAACACTCTCTAACCGCTCTCCTCTCTTTTTTCTTTTTTCCTTCTCTTCCCCCCCTGTACTCAGGGCTTATAGGAGGTACCTTTTCAGATGTGAGTACTTTCCTATACATAAACTAATCTGTGTTCTAGATCCTACTTAAGGCAGACCTGGTATGCTCTTTCCTCCTCTTGTTGACATCGGGGGAGGGGATCTGGTGGGGAGGGGGGAAATGTGAAATTACGCCCCTCTGCCCTCTTAAACTACTTTACATGTATGTCCGCAGACTGGGGTTGATTAATCCCGATTGTACCATTTGCCCTGTATTTTCTGCTCGAAACCCTCGATAATTTCTTTATTTTATTTTTTATTTTTTATTTTTCATTTTATTGATCTGTACTCTTTATTATGACATGTTTGTTTGTTATTTACTATATGCTTAATAAAAACCTTTTTGTGGGGAAAAAAAGAAAAAAAGAAAAGAAAAAGAAAGACATTTAGGCTACTTACTGGGGCGGGGGGGCGTTAGCGGTAAAGTGCTGCTAGTTTTAGCGGTGCTTTACCACTGTTATAGCGGCGCTTTTCGTCCGATAGCAGGGCACTTTTAACCCCAGCTAGCAGCCAAATAAAGGGTTAAGTGCTCCCGCAAAGCACCGCTGCCGAAGCGCTTTGCAGGCGCAGTGCCCATTGATTTCAATGGCAGGGGCGGTGTATACACTGCTCCTCCACAATAAGCAAGAAGTATTTTGCTGGGTGTCCAATAAGTGAATGGGATGCTGTATGAAACCTCACCCGAATACACCTCCACCCTGAAATTTACAAAATGCTTGCTTACCAGAACGCTAGACTCCAAATTATAAGAATCTAGACACACAGTGGATGGTAAACTGACAATCAGAGCACTTCCCTATGTGTTAGGCTGAAGAGGATATTGTCATGGCTGACAATATAAACTTCTCCAAATCAAACTTCGGCATTAGGGTCAATGACAGAGGGGCACCACAGAGCCCAGCTAGCTGCAGAGGTTTCCAGCCTGTGTCTCCAAACTCACACAGGGAAGTGCTCTGATCGTTGGTTTACCATCCACTGCATCTCGACTCTTATAATTTGGAGTCTAGCGTTCTGGTAAACAAGCATTTTGTAAAATTCACGGTGGAGGTGTACTCGGGTGAAGTTTCGTACAGCATCCCATTCACTTATTGGACATCCAGCAAGAGACTATTTGCTTATTATCACCAACTTACTTTTCTGGAGCACTACATGAACTGTTTTCATAGTAATTTTTTATGGTTTCACTTTTGAATTACTTTAGCGTGCCAACTTTTGTTTTATATAGAAGTTAGGTTTATACTCAGATATTCTACATGTCCATTAACAATTACCATCTGCTAAAGTGAGTTTACTGAGCCTTCTGGGAGACATATGTATAAAGTGGATGACTTGTCATTGATAGTTAGGATATTCTATACAATTTTTGGAGGGTACAGAATAAATTTAGATAGACTGATTGATGGTTGATTTAACCCCTTCACACCTAAGGGTAAAATAAATCTAAATGTCTAAGCACAATTTAGCAATTTTGACATGCATTAGTAAAACCGTATATATTATCAGAACTACGTTGTGCATCCAGGTGGATTATACCTTGTTTTTTTCAGGACAAATTGGGCTTTCATGTGGTATATGAAGAGACAAGTCTCGATTAATATGGCACCACATTCATATCAAAAAAAATTCTTTGCTTCATTTGGTAATTGTTATGGATATCTCCTGATTTTTTTATTGTTTTTTATCAAAGGAAACCTGGCCCAAAATAGTAAAAAAAAATTCTGGGAAATTTAGCTGTATTTTTCTTGTTACTACCATAAGCTACCACCAAAGAACAACCCAAAATAAATTCTTCTGCTCCTGATGATCGCAATGATACCACATATGTGTATGTCAGTTGTTGTTTGTACCCATAGTACAGCCCAGAAGCAATAGTGCGCATTTTGCTTCTTTTTTTGTCCTGCCTAATACACACCGACAAACTCACACTAATGCTAATTAAAAAAAAAGAATAAAAAATCCTGCCCAAACTAGGGTTAGGGTTAGTGACCTTGACCCAAACACTATCACTGGCACTGACCTAGATCAAACCTTGATCTAGGTATTTTTTTCTTGTTCAATTATTTATTAATTTTTTTATTTTTATTTTTTTTTACACTTTTTCCCCTCTCTGCCAGGAAAGAAAAAGATACAATGCATCTCTTCTCTCCATTCACAGAAAGAGAAAAACACAGGGGTGGGCTTCACAGTGACTGATCACTGTTATAGCCAGTCAGAGGCTACCATAGCAATCAGGTGATCCGGAATTGGGAGATCCAGGTCCCGCTCATTAGTACGGTGCCTGGGACTCTCGCTGAGATCCCAGTCTCTGTGCTGGGAGCACACTGTGCGGCACGCTACCAGCACAAAAAGAGAGATAAGCATATATGCGGCCCCATGGGAAAAAGAACACTTCCATGAGGCCGCATATACGGGTTACGTAGGCGGGAAGGAGTTAATGTCAGAAGAAGGTTGTAAATTTTTATGTAGGGGGCCTCGAATCATCTCCATGTTATTTTGATCAGTTCTGATCAGATGGGCCAAGGGCCCAAAGGAAAACAAAGATAGGGGAAAGAGGGCAAGACAGCCCTCATTTTCAAGTTTTCATTTTAATAACATAGTTGCTTTAACATCCTACAATTTAAAAAAAAGAAACACTTCCTAATATAGTCCTTTATCACTTTTTGCCAGGTACATTGGACTTTTAGCCTTTGCTTAGTCTTCTTAGCATGTGTTACTAATGAGGCCTGAAGCAGAGAAAAGGCCCACCCTCAATGACTTCCTTTGCATGATCTCACTAATATTGTGGAAAGTGTGGTTACTTTACATAGTTTGCAATAGTACAACGTTTTAGGTTTGCATATCTGCTGCTCTCCCACTGTATAGAATATAGGTAAATGTGTTATTATATCGGACTTCGTGATGTCAATAGCTCTTTTGTAAGCTGTACTTTGCGGTTTAATTATACCAATGTTCTTAAAAGGTCTTTGCTCTTAAGTGAAATAGGAAAATGAAATAATGGTGTATATGAAAGACTATCAATTTACTCATTCGTTACCTCTTCCACATTGAGGCGACATGAATAATGCATACATGTTTCATGGTATTAAAAACTATGACCTGATTCCAAAGCAAGCAAGACACATACCAGATAATCTAATTTGGGTGAACAGCTACAAAATAACTTCAGAATCACTAGACAGAGGGCAGAATTATAAAAAAAAAAAAAAAAAAAAAAATTCTCACTCACACGTTTTCAGTTTCTTAAGTAGAATGTCAGCTAGTCAGTATTGCCATATTTCAAAAATCAATATGAATTTTAGCACCAATTACAGACCTTATACATTCCTGTTTTCACACATAAAAATACATGCAATACTAATTTTATATTGCATTTTTGCTGTGATCTGAGCCAGTGAGAAATCAACAAGGGTATGGAGATAGCAAGCATTACTTCTCTCACATTTCCTTAAGCCAGCTTGGATCTAGGCAGATATCGGCGTGGCACCACTTAAAGGATTATCATAGTGTGCCTACAGCAGAACTGCCAGTAACTCAACCGGACCTTACACCATTCCCACGCATCCTAGAATATTTATTTTTGTCCAAAGAACACCAGTACAGCATTGGATGGGTGATACTTACTGTAGCACAGAACACAGTCTACAAGACTCTACCTGATTTTGAGTAACATTCTTTTCTGTACTGTGAGCCCAGGCCATTGTGATGACATCCCCCAAAGAGCAGGTCCATGACAACCTGGGCTGACAGAAATGGAGTTGAATGACCTGGCCATCATCTACCTGAATGACTCAAGACATCTACATGTGGAAAGAAATTAACAAAGTGACAACTCTAGATTTAAAGCTCTGGATCTAAAGCCAAACCTGTTTTTAAGTTTAGCAGGAGTAGAGAAGGGTTACAACATCTGTCAGGATTTTATTGCAGTTAGCCCAGACATTGCTGCTGGTAAAAATTCACCCTCTGTTTGTCCAGGTGACCACCGTCGAAAGTGAGGGAAAATCCATGAATTGTCTTCCAATAGGGGTCACTTGTTCCAGTGACAACTGTCTAAGAGGGAATTTCCCTCACTTTGGAAAAAGTTCATCTCTGTTTCTGTTGGGTCTGAAGTGAAGGGAACCGACAGAGGTTTTATCCATTAGCTACACCAGCCTTTCTTAGCTAGGGTTAAGTGGAACCCCAATGTTCCTCCAGAGGTTGCTAGGGGTTCCTTGAGTAAGAAGCAATGTCTACCTTTAAAATAAGTAACCACTGAAAGCAAAAAAGTTTTTTTCAGCTATCGGTAGGGGGAATTCCACCTACTAACCGCAAATGTAAGGAGAACTCTTCCCGCTGATCATCACGTTAATGTACTGTGAGCTTTAGCCAAAGTAATTATTAGCAGGGATTCCCCGAGAACAGAAAGTTATATCAAGGGTTCCTCCAGCTAAAAATGTTGAGAAAAGCTCCCCTACACTATCCAAACTGAAAAAAGGTATATCCCTAGATCGCCTTTAAAAAAGGTGGTATTGCAAAGAAAGCTGTTTTTTTAAACACATCCTGGGCTAGTGATTTTAGTAAAGCCCCACTCTGAGCAAAATACCCCCCACCCTTCATCCTGCTAGGACTTTTTCATTTCCTGCCTTGTAAAGCCAGTCATACTCCCCTACCTGCTCCATCAAAGTCCCACACTGGCACCTTTCTAGGTGGGGGTATCAACAATCCAGAGCTATAAATCAATTCCGATCACAGTTTTGAAAAATTATACATATTTTTATTCAGGCGTCTTTAGTCCAGTTTCAGGATATCATGGGTCCTCTTCCAGTAGTGGGTTGGTGAAATGTCATCATATGGCCGTGCTCTATACCACATACTCTGTGATTCCATGGTGGCCTAATGACCCACCACCAGGGAGCAAATCCTTGACACCTTGTACTACAACACAAATCACTCACTAAAATAGCAGGTGAGTCAGTGCTCCACTGGCAGAAAAATAGTAATTTAAAGTCCATAAACATCATATGCAGGAGGGGGGGGGGGGTAATCTTGATAGGAGAAAGAGTACATGTACATTTACCTGCAGCTCCTCGATGGGTATAGGGTCCCCTCAAGATATGTAAACAATAAATTATTGTGCTCACACAAATGGGCTGAACTGCACAGGGTATTTTTCAAACCAAAACTGGGGTGGCGAGTCTGTGGGGGTGAGTACTGCAACAAAAACTGCAGTTTTTATTAAGCTTTGAAAAGGTTAAAATAATAAAAATAAATACTAGAATTAGGTTTTAAGATGCATTAGAAAGGAAAACACCTCATGATAAACCGTGTCTATGTGAGCTCAAGAAGCAGCCCACTTGACTTTTATAAGTTCTCTCGGTAAGGTTTGGGGGCCATTGAAAACATCCAATGAAAATCCATGGACCTGCAAGATCTGATGCAGGTATTTTTTTGTACTGGAAGACTTAATGCCACCACCTCAATAAATAGGCTTAGCTGCATTTTTGAGTTTCACTACATTAAGCAACTCTCCCCTCTACTGTACAGAAATTACTTATCCAGGTTTTTAACCAAGGTCCACTTGTTTCACAGGGCTATAATGTCAACACCAACAATTGGAAAAAGCATAATGGGGGACCCATAGACTTGTTATGGCACATCCATTGTCAGCTGTCCCTCGTCTCCCCTGAAGCCAGCCCTGGGAATAGCCAATCACGTAATCAGACCAAAGCTTAGATTAGGTGTGTATATATATAATCTTTTCTTTAAAGAGTAGGTAGCATATGGCATAGAATGGGGGTGGAAGCAGGTTTAGGCTTAGTTGGGTTTTGACTGGACTTCTACTGTGAGCAGACTCTAAACGCATCATACCCAATAATATTTTATAATACAACGGTTCTATGTTAACAAGGCACATTGACATAAATGGTGTTTTTACATTATGAACTTTCCACGTTTCTTTAGTAGCGTGAAGCAGACCTAGGAAGGAAACCTGTGCTGAGGAAAAAAAGAATTCTGCAATTGCCAACCTCTCTTAAAAACACTTAGCTGACATGCAAATAATAGTTTTTCAATACTTTCCAAGCCCACAAACCAAACAAGAAGTTCTGACTTCACTGGCTTCCTTGTTCAGTGTCCATACCATTTTTGTTCAATGTCAAAAAAGCACAGAAACAGCCAGGCGAATAGCATACCCTATGTCAGCACAAATTTTCTTTAATGTCAATTGCACCCTTCACTCCAATTTTTGCATTCCACTCTTAAAAATAGTTTGAGATTGTGGTCACCTATCAACAAAAGCAGAAACTCTAGGTCACTGGAGACATGCATCCTATAATATGAAAAAAGGAAAAATATCTCATTGCCATATAAATATGACTGCAAGTGGGAAGAATGCAAAAGTACAAGAACAGCACTGCAGGGAGTTTTTTTTTTCCACTCAGTTGGATCAATTTTGTCCTTACACTGCGTAAGTGGAAATAATACTTTATTCAAGAAATACAGGAAAGCTTTTAACACACTAAGCAGACAATGTCTCAAGCAATATGAATTCAAAATTTGATAACTTCAAAATTAGGTCATATTTCTGATTCTTGTTAAACTTGCTTGCAAGTCTACTGCTTTATTTATTTCTTTTTTTCAAACCTTCTTAGGTCTAAAATGACTCTTGTATACACTCGACAAGATTAAGCTAATTTTCCAATGAATGCAACATAAAACAAAAAAAAAAGGGGGATATAAATATAATCATACCAAAATAACAATGTCCAGTAATGTAAGTTGGCTCCCCTATTTAAAAAAGAAAAAGAAAAAAAAAAAAGGAGAAAACAAAACCTCAGTGCTCTGGCAGTGAAAGATCGCCTTCCAATAGTTGCCATACTTCACATTTAAAGATAATCTCCAATCCAAATGGAATATTATATATCTTGATATGCATATATGAAGCAACCTCAAAGAAGATGATCCAGATCACCTTTTCCGTACTGAACATAATTCTTGTACCGTCATATGTCTATATAAAATGCAGCCTTTTAAAAATGTCATTCATTTACACCTTTTCACTGAGCATTGTCCCATGTCCAGAAACGATCTTAGTCTTCCTCTATTGTGCTTTATTCAGTCTGATAAAAAAAATGTTTCTTCAAGCAGAACTTAAAATGAGCAACTATGGACTTTACAACTTTCTATTTAAAACATTCCTAGGAAACACTTTATCAGCATATTACCCAAATCAAACAGCATCTACTGTATATAGTATATTTGAGTTGCTTTTTGGAATATATTAAACATATATTTCTACAACTATTTGATAAAAAGGTCTTAGTGCTTTGAAACACTGACTGTTATACTACGTCATGTGGCATGTAGCATAGATCACACATAACAGAGCAGATTTATGTGTTTATTACAGGTACTTATACAGCACCATCCATTATTTTTTTTTAACCAAAAAGGCATGTTTATTACGTAGCAAACATGATGTACACATATATACATGTAAGTCAAATCACAAAAGTTACAGGGAATACAGTACAGAGGAAAACAGACCAAGAAATAAACACATAAAGGTTTGTTAACAGTATACTACAAGAATATTTGTGTCACACATGGCAGTGAGGGGTACGTCTCATCAGCTAATGCATTTAATGCGTACGTTACGTAGAGCAAGTCTCACCATCCTCCAACCACCTGTCCCAAATATTAGAGAACTTCTGAGGGTGTCCTCTATGGATATATATCAGCTTCCTATATGGAAGGACATCATTAATTTCTTTTTTCTAGGTTTGTATTATCGGGGGTAGGGCCTGCATCCAAACTTTTGCAACTACCTTCCTAGCCAGGAATAGCATGTCACACAAGAATGTGGTTAGGTATTTGTCAATCTCCGTGTATGGCAGGAATCCCAAGAGACATGTCTGAGGATCAAGACCCACCGGGGAACCCATATTGTCATGGAGAAACTGGAGCACTTGTAACCAATACGTCTGTATATGTGGACAACTCCACATCAGGTGATAAAACGTGCCAGGGGCCGATGAGCACCTGGGGCACAGGGGGCTTCTTGTGGGCTGGAATTTTGCCAGTTTCAATGGCGTGAGATACGCACGATGCACTATATACAGTTGCGTTAACCTATCCAAAAGTTTAGGGGAGACCATCCTAACCCCCTCCAGTATTTCCTCCCAGTCTGAGTTCTCAATAGGTCCCACGTCCTGTTCCCACGCTACCTTGGCAGTCTGTGACACCTCCCGAACTCTGCACAATCTGAGAATATGGTACAGGTTAGATATCAATTTAGTCGAATCCGCTCCAAAAATTATGCCAAGAACCGGCGGGGTGTCCAGAGTGATAACAAGGGAAGACACCTGCGCTCTAACTGCGTGTGTCTGAGTTGTAGATACCGAAACAGTAAATTATGTGGAAGAGAAAACTCTTCTTTGAGCACGTGGAAGGGTTTAGGACCGGTCTCCGTCAAGACCTGAGACAGGTAAAGTATACCATATTTCGCCCAGAGCTGCGGGTCTGGCACCATATTCAACTCAGGCAGATGCCCATTTAACCACAACGGGGAGTGGGAGTGAATGTGCTGTCGGTTCTGTTTTTTGAGAGCTATGTCCCATATTTTCTGGTGGTGTGACAGCATACCTGCATTAAAACATGGAGTTCTGCGGTGACACCGATCCTTACGGAAAATCGCCTGTATGGGTGTATGAAAGGGGCTCTCAGGTGTGTTACACACTAGAGCTCTATATCTCTGAGACTAAGACGTATTGAAATAGTACAGGTGAGCGAGTTGCGATGCCACATAGTAGTCTTGCAGATCAGGAAGGGAGCAACCCCCCTCCAGAACGGGGTTCTTAAGAATATGCCATGCCAATTTGTGCCTACCGGAACCCCAAACAAAGGAGTTCAAAATAGCCTCCATCTGTTTGAACACCTTCAATTGAATGTACAAAGGGGCATGCCATACCATATATAAAATTTTGGGCAACAATATCATTTTCACCAAATTAATTCTACCCATCACCCCCAGGGGCAGTCTCGACCAGGTCTGGGTCTTGGATTTGAGGATGGCGAACAGGGGCTCCACGTTATTAGCAACATACTCCCCTAGGTGCCTAGTGACCCTTACTCCCAGATACCTAATCTCTGCCACTCTCTTTAAAGGGAAGTCCTGAGACCATCTCGGGTGGGGGAAAGTGGTCCAGCGGGAGAATCTGAGACTTATCCCAATTGATTCGCAGGCCCGAGTATCTACCCATTTTTTCTATAATAGTCAATGCAGCTTGTAGCGAGGGGCCCTGGTCAGCCAGATATAGCACCGTGTCGTCTGCATACAGACCTATCTTCCCAAGAATCCCCCCGCCTAAGGCCCACCACATCTGGGCACGCCCTTATAGCCATCGCCAAGGGTTCAGCGGCCAAGGTGTAAAGCAGTGGTGACAGAGGGCATCCCTGCCTCGTACCCCTCTCCAGGGAGATCTGGTCAGAAAGCCACCCGTTAACAAAGACCCGAGCTTTAGCAGTCTGGTAGAGAAGCTGTACCCATCTAGTGAAGCGTGGGCCAAATCCATAGCAGCGCAGGCATTCCCACAGGTACAACCACTCAACCGAGTCGAATGCCTTGGCCGTGTCAAGAGCCACCACCACCCTAGATCCTGCATTGTCATGTTGGGCTTGAATATTCATGAACAGTCTCCTAATATTCATTGCGGTTTTTCCCTGGCATAAATCCCGTTTGGTCAGGGTGGATTAAGGAAAGTATGACCGCATTCAACCTGGAGGATAAAATTTTGGTTAGTATTTTGATATCCACTGGCAACAGGGATATGGCTCTATACGATTCTGGATATAGCGGATCTTTACTGGGTTTAGGAAGGACTATAATCTGGGCTTCCTGCGTGGAGGGGGGGGGGGGAAGTATACCCAACTCAAAAATAGATTGATATAGGGTGTTCAGCATAGGAACTAGCGTTTTAGAGTATTTGGCATAGAACTCCAGGGGCAAACCATTCAACCCCGGGGCCTTGGACTTAGCCAGCTGGGAAATTGCTGTAATAATGTTCTGCTCGGTGATAGGGGCCTCCAGTGTCTGAACTTGTTCCGCTGTCAGCTGTGGGAACTGCAACGTGTGCAGGTATTCTCGCACCTCTTGGGGCGGATAGTGGCATTGGGAGCTATATAGGTCCCCGTAGAACCTTAGAAACTTTTCTGCTACCCGTGGAGGGTCCGTGACAACCGAGCCATCCGGCTCCATCAAGGACACCACCACAGGAGGCTTGTCATCTAGATGCGCTAGGTAAGCCTGCATCTTCCCCGCCCTTTCACCATGCTCATAAATTCGAGTTTTACAGAAGAACAGTCACCGTTTGGCTTTTACCAGATGCAATTGCGATACCACTCTGGATTGCATCTTCATTTTATTTAGGTTCTCAGGGGTGGGGAGGACACAGAAGGCCTCCCCCAAATCCCTAAGGGCATCCTCAGACATGTTCACCACCACTTTGGAAGACCGTTTAAGTCTATTAATCCCAACATCCAAAACCCTCTTCGCATGAAGTCTAAAACTGTCCCACTGGGAGTTGAATGAGAGGGAGCTCTGGCCCTCAGGGAAGAAAAACTTTAGTTCACGGTCTATTGAGTCATGATCTGTCAATGCTGACAACCAGAATGGGTTAAGTCTCCACACCCATTGGGGGGCCGCACTTAATAAGGACAGTTGGGCCCAGCATGGGGAATGGTCTGAAAGGGCCCTAGGTGCAAATCCCGCCCCGGTCACCCTAGGAAGCAACATTTTAGAAATCAGCACAAAATCAATTCTGGACATAGTGGCATGGCCAGTAGAATGACAGGTATAGGCCCGTGTGTCAGGGTTTCTATGTCTCCATATGTCAATCAGGGCAAACTCTGTCAACGTGCGACCCAGTCTAGTCTGTTCAGAGACCCTACCCACATCTCCAGGCTGCACCGGGCGATCCAAAAAGGGGTTCATGGTCATATTAAAATCCCCCATCCACACAGCCGGGACGGTCGGGTGCCGGGTCATAAACAGCAGACCAGCCGTAACAACCTCCGAGCTGTATGGGGGGGGGGGATATAGCAGGCAATCAGCAGCAAGTGCACTCCCCCTATACACACATGCAAGAAAATGTATCTTCCCTGCTTGTCCGATTCCACGGATATGAGTTCAAATGGGGTGGCCTTGGTTACCAACAAAGATACTCCCCAAGAGAAGCTGGTATGCGTGCTATGATAATGGGTGGGGTGGGCTTGACGGTTAAGGGCTGATTGCATATGGCCTGTAACATGAGTCTCAGTTAGTGCAATGACATTAGCTCTCTGCGACTTTAGAAATGACAGTGCCACAGTGCGTTTGACTTTATCTCTCACTCCACTTACATTCCATGTCAAAAACGTAATCGTAGTCATTTAAACAATGAGTATGATCTAATGGAGCAGACCTGTACAATCGCATTATGAAATACATTTGTATTAACAACCTTATATCATGTTCTGTATCCTGTAGATAAGTATCCAAAGTATATAAATCTGCATGCCAAAAAACAGTATAGCAACCAACATTACCTTCAAATCCATAACACCCGCCCTGTAACTGGGCAACACCCCTCCCACCCAGCTCTGCACCTCCCCAACATGGTGAGAGCATCCAGATCCCAAACAAGTTCATTGCAACAATCATCCAGCCAGAGACTCTGGCTGGAGGCTTACGGCTTGTGTTCATGAATCTGTATATGTAGCAATGAACGGTACTCCTATGGGGGCGATTATTCACTGAACAAAGTGTGGATACCAGTTCCATAGGTCTCCCGTGGGAAAAGAGAAGAAAAAAAAAAATGGGGAGAAAAACCCAACAGTGTTCCCAAGGGATTTTCCGTAAGAGTTCTCCTCCTGCCTTCCAGCATGTTGAGCACATACGACATACTGTACATCAATTTTTGTAAAGAATTAGGAGGGGACAACAGGGGAATAGGAAGTCCTGGGGTTGCAGGGAACAATCAGGAGCAGCAGCTAACTGGAAAGGGGAGGGGGGGTCCTCCATCTCCCCAAGCATTTCCCCCTCACAAACTGTACCTGTCCCCCCCACAAACACCCGCAGTCTAAAGGGTCCCCAAAGGAAACAAGGGGGGCCGGGCCCACATAAACATCATGAACCGGGCATGGGGCAAGGGGAAGGGAAATCACACCCGGGCACCCTCCCGTCTGGGGGGGGGGCCCCTTGAGCCGGAATGTACTCACAGTAACCGGCATCCGGGAACAGCGATCCAGCCAGAGGTATTCACCGCGGCGGGGGTGTCAAAGAACTGTACTCTGCCATCTTCCTCCACTCGCAGCCTGGCCGGGAAAAGCATTGCATACTTGAGGTGCAGGGCCCTAAGGCGGCGCTTTGCTTCCTGGAACGGAGACCTCTTCTTCTGCATTTCGCTGGAAAAATCAGGGAACATCGCCACATGCCCATTTTCTATGCGAATATTGCCCTTCTCTCTAGATAATCGCATGATCTTATCCCGATCCCGGAAATTCAAGAATTTAGCAATGAATGTTCTAGGGGGGGCTCCAGCTGGTGGGGGCTTAGCAGGGATACGGTGCGCTCTCTCAACCGCAAACATCACTGAGAACGCATCCCTGCCATAGGTACTGATCAGGAGCTTTTCTAGAAATTCCGTCGGGTCCCCCCACTCCGCCCGCTCAGGGAGTCCTATGAAACGGAGGTTGCAGCGGCGGAGTCTGTTCTCCATTTCGTCCTGGTGGGAGTGCAATTGCTGAATCTGCCTATGCATGTCCTCTGTAGCATGCTGCATGGGATGCAGGATGTCCTCCGCCTCCCCTATGCAAGCTTCCGCCTCAGTGACCCTGTCCCTCACCGTCGACAGGTCCTGTCTCATGAGGGAGATGTCTATTTTCACCTCATCGATCTTCGCAGTGAGAGTGACCTGGAGGGTAGCCATAGCCTGCAGGACCTTTGCTGTCTCCGCCGCGTACCTGTCTTCCCCCGTACATGCTGCGGCGCCACCTTGGGCCTGCTCCTCCTCTTCATGCCGGTATTTAGCTAATTTCTCGGCCGCCGAGGATGGTTTCTTCGATGGCGACATATATAGTCCCGGGGTTCACAGGCAGTTTTGTATGATCAAAATCACCGGATTCCGTGTGCAGGCTGGTAATCAGGATAGACGGCAAGAGGAGCTCCTTCTACCTGCTTCCTACTCCATCGCCTGCCAGGCCACGCCCCCACAGCACCGTCCATTTACACAGTATACATGCTCCAGGGCACATGTGCACATGTCGTCACAGTCACATGCTCCAGGGCACATGTGCCCCGGAGCATGTGACTGTGACGTCATGTGAAGAATAGATTAATCTCTGCGGACCGAAGATTTACCATTGCTGCGAGAGGAAGCGACGAGTCAACATCGAGGAGGAGAAGAGGGAAGAAGACGCCGACGACGGAGAAGACCGGGCCTCTGCTAGCAAAAGAGCTAAAAAGAAGTTAGCGGAGGCCCGGCAGAAGAAAGAACCGGAGAACGCGGCGACGATACCGGAGACCCCCGAAGTCGGAAGAAGACCTCCGGAGCGGTGCAATAAAATACTTTTAAAAACTGTTTTGTTTTTTTATTTCCATTTATTTTCCACCAGGTGAATGGGTAGGGGTACGATGTACCCCATACTCATTCACATAGGGTGGGGGGGCCGGTATCTGGGGGCCCCCTTATTAAAGGGGGCTCCCGGATTCCGATAAGCCCCCCGCCCGCAGACCCCGACAACCAACGGCCAGGGTTGTCGGGAAGAGGCCCTGTCCTCATCAACATGGGGGCAGGGTGCTCTGGGGTGGGGGGGCCGCAGGTCGCCCCCCTGCCCCAGAGCACCAAACCCCCCATGTTGAGGGCATGTGGCCTGGTACGGTTCAGGAGGGAGGGGGGGCCGCTATCGTCCCCCCCTCTTCCCCTGCGGCCTGCCAGGTTGCGTGCTCGGATAAGGGTCTGGTTTGGATCTTGAGGGGGACCCCCACACCGTTTTCGGCGTAGGGTTCCCCTTCAAATCCAGACCAGACCCAAGGGCCTGGTATGCCCCTGGAGGGGGAACCCACGCCGTTTTTTTCTTTAAAAATTGGCGTGGAGTTCCCGCTCAGGATTCATACCAAACGCAGTGCCTGGTATTGGCGGGAATCCGCGTCGGATCCCCGCTCAATACAGTGTCGCGTCTCCTCGCCATTGCAGCGAGCGCGACACGTGTCGCCACCCTGCTGCCGACATCTCGGCACTCCTGTCGCCGAGAATCTCGGCGATGGGAGCGCGATAGAAACACAATATCGGTGGCACCTACTGTAGGTGTACACATTAAAAGGGTATAACATTCAGTAATGCAATGACAATATAATAACCCCGCTGCAGCTATCCTCCCTCGTGAGCAAAAAATGGCGCCCAGCAATGTCCTATACTACCCAGTCAGGCCTGACTATAACTTGGGGTATAGTTTGTAAAATAATCTTCGCTAGCAACTCTCAGTGGTGCACATAAAGAACAAACTGTAATCCAAAGGGGGGTAGCGAATGATCACTAACTTGGTAAAGCTGGAGAGACTAATAAACTAAGTTCAGCAGACAGTCTCTCCAAAGTATAACTAATCAATGATGGGCCTAGGCAAAGTTAATAGGCAACAAAGTTACTTAGGCCTTGCACGCGCAGCAGGTAAGTGGAGAGAGAGAGAGAGAGAGAGAGAGAGAGAGAGAGGCCCCTCCTCCCTTTTAAAGTCCACCCCAGCAGTCCTTGCGCGGGGAAATGCACCCTGGGTGCCTCAAAGCATAAACAATACCCCGCTACACACTCCCCCCCACTTGAAATCTTTGGTCCCCAAAGACAATATCAACAGTAGGAAAATACAAACTCATTAAGGGCTGCTAGAGAAGTTGGCAGAGGAAACTCCCACCAAAAACGGGGAAGGGAGCTTGTCCTGCCCACTGGTTACATCAATGGGGGTGACCTGCCTAACTGTGCCAGAGAGTGAGCTGGGGTTGCCTTCCACCAAATGCACAGCAGAAGGACCAGGTGTGAGTAATGTCCTTCGAGCAGTGGTTACTGTATCCTCAGAACTTTCCCCCATCTGGGTATAGGTTAACTTCCGAGGAGGACGAATGGTTCTCTTGGCTCTCTGTTCTCTTGGGGTGACTGTTTCATCCCTCACAGGCTCTTCTTCTGGGAGTAGGTACACTGGGCTCCAATACTTTCAGTACATCCAGATCAGGTGCAGTAAGGTGTTGGGCGTAATCTTGAGGATCAGCAGAAGTTGACCATGTGGCATCTTCCCACTCTTCAGACAGAGGGCTAGAGGGAACAAACTCAGTGGCTTCCACATTCAATGTACTATCCACAGCACCCTCAGAGGGTGGAAGATCTATAGACATGTGCTCTGGGGTCTGAGAGGGCCACAACCATCCAAGCTCTTCTTCTTCACTCTGATCAGAGACATCTATTTCTCCAGACTGAGATACCTGAGACCGAGTGTTTGGCCTAGGTGTCTCCAAGCTTTAGGATGGTCCAGGTGAATCTTCTACAGGAGGTATCCGAACCGCTTCTGAAAGTGGAAGTAAGTGGTTTCTGTGCTATGTCTTCAGCGGCCCCATCTTCCCTTCTGGCTTTAGCTGATACACCGGCAGGTCTGGTAACTTCTTACAAATCACATATGGTTCCGGTCTCCATCTGTCTGCTAATTTATGCTTCCCTGGAACTCCTAGGTTGCGCAACAGCACTCTGTCTCCTGGCTGTAGGTCCTGGATTCGAACTTTTAGGTCAAAGTTCCTCTTGTTCCGGGACCCTCTTTGCTCTGATGCCACTTGGGCCTGTTCAAACTCTTCCTCAGTCTATCTACATATCCCTTATGTGAGGTGGCTGAAGTGCGATCCGTTGATATGCCGAATGCCAGATCCACAGGCAGTCTTGCTTCCCTGCCAAACATAAGGCGATATGGAGAGTACCCTGTGGCATCGCTAGTGGTACTGTTGCAAGCATGCACAATGGCTGCTATGTGCTTTCTCCAATGCTGCTTCTGTTTGCTACTCAGAGTTCAACATATTTAACAGAGTCCTGTTGAATCTCTCCGGCTGAGCATCACCCTGGGGGTGATAAGGGGTAGTGTGGGTTTTCTTGATACCCAAAGAGTCCAGCAATTTCTTAATTATTCGACTCTCAAAGTCTCTCCCTTGGTCTGAGTGCAGGCGTTGTGGCAGCCCATAGTGCACAAAGTATTTCTCCACTAAGATCTTAGCTACAGTGGATGCCTTCTGGTCTTTGGCTGGAAAGGCCTGAGCATAACGGGTGAAATGTTTGGTTATCACCAGAACATTTCCTTGTCCACTTAAGTCAGGTTCTAGACAGAGAAAGTCAATGCACACCAAGTCCAAGGGTCCTTGACTCTGCAGATGGCCCATTGGGGCAGCTTGACGTGGCAATGTCTTCCTCGGGATACAGCAAGCACAGGAGTGGCAGTACTCCTCCACTTCAGCCCGCATACAAGGCCAATAGAACCTGTCCCTTACAAGCTGGAAAGTTTGTTCGGCCCCCAAGTGGCCATGATTATCATGTAAGGCAGCCAAAACAGTTCTTCTGTATTTCTCTGGCAGAAACAGCTGCCACTTCTCTTGTAGGTCATCAGAGTAGACCACCCCCTAATGCACCTGTAACTTGTCCCATTCTTTATGGACCAATCGGGCCACCTTTGAGGGGTCTCTCAGAAGTCTGCCCGGATCCTGGTCCTCCAGTGTCTCCAATGCCAATCTTCCCCAAGGATCCTCCAGCTGGTCTCTCCTTAGGTCCTTTTTGGACAGCTTTGGCAGGTCATCCTCTCCAACTTGGGTCACATTGCAGTAACACTTAGGCACCCCCACCGCTGAAACACCGATCTCTTCAGCCCTTGACCCACCACTAGCTTGAAGTTGTACTCCTTGACACAAGGCCCGTACCCCATCTGGGGTTATCTGGGCCCAATCTTCTGGATGGTGGGTGGGTGCGTGGGCTCTTCTGGACAATGCGTCTGCATCACGGTTTCCAGCTCCGGGCCTATACTTCAGGCTGAAGTTGAATCCGGCCAAGGCTGCTAACCAACGGTGACCAGTGGCATCCAGCTTGGCCGTGGTGAAGAGATAGGTGAGTGGATTATTATCAGTCTTTACTGTGAAGTCAGCTCCATACAGGTAATCTCTGAGTTTATCCACGACTGCCCACTTTAAGCCCAGGAACTCCAACTTGTGGGTGGGGTAGTTCTTTTCTGCAGGTGCCAGACTTCTACCAACATAGGCAACTGGCCGCAACTGTCCTTCATATTCTTGGTATAGCACCCCTCCTAGACCATCATGGCTGGCATCTACATGCAGTTCATATGGCTTTTTGGGATCAGCATAGGCCAGGACTGGTGCAGTGGTAAGACTCTTCTTTAACATCTGGAAGGCTTCTTCGCACTCCCCTGTCCACTGGTCTTCCACGGACTCTCCAGGCTTCCTGGGGCCAGTATCATCTTCCTCCCCTTCCGTCTTCAGTAGCTCATTTAGGGGTTTGGCATATTTTGCAAACCCTTCCACAAATCTACGGTAGTAGGAGCAGAAACCTAGGAAGGATCCGAGCTTGGTCACTGTAGTTGGTCTGGGCCAGGAGGTGACCGCATCCAGTTTATCAGGGTCTGTAGTAGAGCTGCACGATTCTGGGAAAAATGAGAATCGCGATTCTTTTGCTTAGAACAAAGATCACGATTCTCTCACGATTCTTTAAAATGGTAAATTTAAAAATAAAATAATTTGCTTGTCGTTTTTTTATTTTTGCATAATTTTCTTATTTTTAATATTTTTCTTATTCTTTACTTTTTAAATTACTTTATTTTATTAAATTCATTATTATTTCTTTTTTTTTTTATATCTTTTTTTCACTTAACTTTATTGCTATCACACAGGAGAAAACAATTCCCTGTGTGATAGCAATTGGAGGAGACAGGTTCTCTTTATTGACCCTCTCACTTCCAAAAACAGTAGTCCTGTCCTGTAGCCCTGTCACAGCTGAGATGGGAAGAGCACAGCTCTCCCCTCACGGTGTACATAGGCGGCAGGGACAGGAGACAGACTCGGCAGCCGGAGGGAGGGGGGGCGGAAGGGGGGGGGGATGAGTCCCAAAGACAGAGCCAGAAAAGTGTGGTATGTGGGAGGGGGAGAGGGGAGGACGGAAGGCAGCACACAGTCTCTCCTAGAAAGCAACTCACCGCCTGTATGTTGAAACGGTCTCCGCTCGGCTCGCACACAGCCCCGCCTCCTCCTAACCTCGCGCTGTGATAGACAGAGCACATCCCAGCATTGGACCCGCATTCTGTCTATCACAGTGCAGGGTTAGAAGGAGGCGGGGCTGTGTGCGAGCAGAGCGGAAACAGTTTCAATGCATCACGCTCTATGATCCATTTGCGTTCCACGCTGGTTACGTGGAACCGGCGGAGATTTAAGATAATCGCGGTAATCCAAGATCGAGATTGCGCGGGGGGGGTGAATCGAAATCGCGATTCTCATACGATTAATCGTGCAGCTCTAGTCTGTAGACACTCCTTCTGCAGATACTATGTGTCCCAGATAGTGGACCGAGGACTGGTAGAACTGGCATTTTTCTCTGGTGACTTTTAATCCCCCTTCACTGAGTCTCTTCAGGACTTTCTCCAATCTTTCTTCATGCTCCTCCAGAGTCTTCCCAAAAGACAATGATGTCGTCTAGGTACACCAGGACTTCGATCAGATTCATGTCCCCAACAGTCTTCTCCATCAACCTCTGGAAAGTAGCATGGGCTCCCGACAGGCCTTGGGGCATCCTATTGAATTCATAGAATCCCACTGGGGTGATGAAGGCCGTCTTCTCCTTATCTTCAGGGTGGATTGGGATTTGATAGTACCCACTCTTCAGGTCCATGACACTGAACCACTTGGCCCCAAACAGGCTCTGCAAAGCATCTTCTATCCTGGGGGGTAGTGTACTGGTCGGGTATGGTCCTCCTGTTGAGAGTCCTGTAGTCTATGCAGAGTCTCAGCGACCCATTTTTCTTCCTTACCACCACGATGGGGGGGGAGTCATATGGACTTCTGGACTCTCAGATGACCCCTGTCCTCTTTAGCTCTGCCAACTGCTCACGCAAATCTTCCAAGTCAGCCAGTGGAACTCTTCGGACCCTCTCCTGAAAGGGTTTGTCTTCTTGAAGACGGATTTTATGGGTGGCACCCCACGTCAAACGCATCTTCTGAGAATATTCTTCTCCACCTAGACAGCCGAGCCTTGGCTCTTTCCTTCCATTTCAGTGGCAAGGCTTTTCCTTCTTTGGACTTCAATTCAGACAGGGTCACTGGGGTAGCAGGATTCACTTTGCCCAGTAGCACCCGGGCTGGGATCTTCACAGGAGAATAAGTGACATTTCTGACACTCACTGGAATCTGGCCCTTCGCCTTCTTCAATGCCCATAACAGGACCACTTCAGGGATCACTTCCAATCCTTGATGAGTGTTGAAGGGGTCTGGCTCCATGACCACAAAGAGACCCGGCTGCTCCCAGGAGAGTTTTACCGTAGCCTGAAGACAGGTCACCTCACCAGGCTGCAGTATCTTCTCTCTTCTAGACAGTCTCCAGACTCTTCCCACCCCCACTTACGGGGCCTTTTGCTCCAGGATCAACTTCTGGTAGACCTGTTGCAGCATGGGGTGAATCTTCTGTTTGGGAGAACTCCGCTCTTGCACTAACGGGGTCAGCAAACTCCGGACCAAGTCAGTGTTGGTCCCTATCAACATGAACATCGTGTTGGCTCCTGGTGGGCGAGGGCGAACCACCGCCAGGGTGTCAAAAACTTCGGCCTTCCCAGTCACAGAGGGGTCAAAGGCCAGCCTGATTGAAACATAACCATTGTAGGGGAAGCTACGAGTGCCAATCCCCCTTATCTTCAGGTCTTCCAGCTTCTGCAAAGGCACGTGACTCAAATGCTTCTGATAAAAGTCTCTGTATAAGAGAGTCACTTGGGCTCCTGTGTCTAGGAGTGCCTTTGTGTAGACTCCCTCCACTTGAACGGAGACTAGAGGGGAGGGTCCAATTAATTTATCCGGGAACTTCTTAGGAGGTATTTTCTCTTTTGGACTTCTTGATTTTTCCAATGGTATTTTCTTCTTTTTCCATTTCTCTCTGGACCTCAACCCTTTTTGGACCTGGTATGCATTGATCTTTTTTCGGTTGTCAAATTTCAACTCCCGACAGGCGGTATGGGAGGTTTTAGGAGAGGCATTGTTTCTCTTTTCTTTTTGCTCTTCTTGGAGCTTTCTGTAGTTAGCGGGCGCCTGGCTGACTCCTTCACCGGGGCCCACTAAAGTTTTCCGCCTCGGTTCTTCCTTGGGCTGGTACACACTCCTTCAGGGTGACCAACTCCTCCACAGTTGAAGCAGATAATTTCCTTCCTTATTTTTGGGGATGCTGTAATAGGGACATTCCGGTCCGGTTCCTTCCGGATCTCCTCTTTCTTTCTCCTTGGCTCCTGAATTCTTGGCCAATAAAGAGGTCAACAAGTCCAGTACTTGGGCCATTTGAGACTTCAAGGTTTCTACTTCTGAGTCACGTTCGGTAACTACAGTCGTTCTGACTCCCACCAAAACAGGTGGGGTGGTCTTCTCAACCCCCTCTTGATCCTTCATCAAGGCCTCTTCGTCCCTTATGATCCGCACAAGGTCTGTGTAATTCAGAGCCATGACTCCGTCAGAGGTCTTCAGGTGAAGCCAAACTGGATCCGACCGCAAGGCTCCCCTTAGGATCTGCTTCATCCTGGTTGCGTCTATGACCTGTGGCTGCATTCCCTTTCTCAGTACAATCTGGCACAGCATTCTATTCAGTCTCTGGACATACTCAGACAACTTCTCCCTCGGCTGTTGGAAAGTATGTTCAAATTGATACACCAGCTCAGACACCTTCTCCAGCTGACCAAATTCCTCCTGCAACATAGACAGATAATCCATTGCAGTACACACAGTATTGCTGCACCTAAGATTTCTCACAGCCTTAGCAGCAGGACCCTTCAAGCTTTCACTGATGTGCTGCTTCTTCTGCGCTTCTGGAACTTCCCAACCTTCTACTGCCTGCATTGCCTGCTCAATCCAGGTGTCGAAGTCTTCCTCCCCGGGTGGCACAGGTTGTGTTCCTGAAAACACCCAGAGTTTCCGGTACCCGGCTTCCACATGCACCGTGTTGTTTTTCTGGCACTTAAAGTCTCCCAGGGCAGTCAGCAGTTCCGGCCCTATGGTGACCAGGGGTGACTTTGGAGCTTTCGTCTCTTGACTGCCTCCCATTTTGTGGAAAAGTGACAGAGACAACGGTGAGGAGGTCCGTGGGGAATCTTTCATCACAGCCCCAGTATGCACTAAGCGATACGTTCTGTCATCTATGTCTTTTACACTCTGCCCTTTGAACTCTTCTGGGGTTCCTCTTGTCCATTCTATTCGTGCATATGCCCCCGAGGTATCTGTCTTTACATCCACCGCCCATGCTTTCCAGTTTGGGGATATTGACATTATTAGCTGCTTTACCTCTTCTTTCTCCTGGATCCCTCCCTGGAGTTCAATAGCTACCGCCCGGACTGGATCCACAGCCTCCTCTGTGCACCATTGTGTCACTGCCTGCGGGTCCATGCTGGTACTTCAGACAGGCTTGATTGCAGCATGCAATATACAAGGATCCCGGAACCGAGCCCCCACGTGTAGCGATACCCTCAGTTTAAGAGGGCTGCTTGTTTGTTTTGGGCCTTGTAATACACCGCTGTCAACCCCTGGCAATCGGCTCTAACCTCTCGTGGCACAGCTAGGAAAGGGGGAAGGATGGTATAACTGTACTATATCTATACTGTTATATTGTACAACCCCTTTGTATCCCAGCACAGTAATTGACACTGACAACCAAATTACTTAACTATAACTTTTTACTATTGGTAAAAGTATAAAAAGGTAATTTGTATACAATATCTCATGCAGATCCCTGCAATATAGGTGTACACATTAAAAGGGTATAACATTCAGTAATGCAATGACAATATAATAACCCCGCTGCAGCTATCCTCCCTCGTGAGCAAAAAATGGCGCCCAGCAATGTCCTATACTACCCAGTCAGGCCTGAATATAACTTGGGGTATAGTTTGTAAAAGAATCTTCGCTAGCAACTCTCGGTGGTGCACATAAAGAACAAACTGTAATCCAAAGGGGGGTAGCGAATGATCGCTAACTTGGTAAAGCTGGAGAGACTAAAACTCAGTTCAGCAGACAGTCTCTCCAAAGTATAACTGTAATTAATGATGGGCCTAGGCAAAGTTAATAGGCAACAAAGTTACTTAGATGCGGTTCTGAGCTAGCGCTCTCTCACCCAGACCGGACCGACTCTTGTCCGGTACCTCCGCTTCTGTGATTCATGTCACCGTGCCCACGATGCGCCGGGTCTTCGGGTCCTCCAGAAGATGGTGGCACCTCAGGTGGATCGGACGCTCCACAGGCTCCTTGGTGGAGCGGAAGGCTCTCTGGAACAATGCAAGGCCCAGGCTTCAGGCCTTGCACGCGCAGCAGGTAAATGCAGGGATCCTCTTGCAGGGAGGGCAGCGTCCAAAGAGAGAGAGAGGCCCTTCCTCTCCCTTTTAAAGTCCACCCCAGCAGTCCTTGCGCGGGGAAATGCACCCTGGGTGCCTCAAAGCGTGCTGGGAACTGTAGTTTTGTGGGTGAAAACGATACCCCGCCACACACACACACACACACACGGCACCCTTTACTTTTAGGTAGGTGCTGAGTGCAGGTGTTTTTGGCAGCAGACATTTTTTCCTACAGTCATTAAACTCTCCATCATGTTGTCCTATGTGTCCATGCACACATAGGCTGTTATCAGCAGTTTTGGGCAGTGGCGTTTTTGAGCAGTAAAAATAAAAAAAAAAACAGTGGGTTCTGAGACGTTTTTCAGCTGTAAAAACGCTCTAACGCTGATAAACGTCTATAAACGCTCAAAAATATCACTCACAAGCATTTAACGTTTTTGATCCATTGAAAAAAAAAACAACGCGGAAAAAAACGTGAATAAACTCTAAAAACCACTAATAAACGCCATTGCAAAAATGTTGAAAAAAAATAATTTAAAAAAACTCACTGCAAAGCTACTTGCGTTTTTATAACGTTATTTTAACGTCCAGTGTGCATGAGGCCTAAAAGTAATAATTCATTCTCTGGGCATCCCATGCCCTTATTCCCCATCCAAGGTAATCCCCTAATAAAAATAACAAAAACAAGCAAAAGACTTTTCATTGACTGAAAGAGTGTCGAATGGATGTCTGGCAGCAGGGTGATATCAGTGGATGTAGTAACTCGTAGCAACCACCCGCTTCATATATATTACACATTCACGTCAGTCATTGCCCTCAAGGAGCTTACAATCCAATTCACATTCATACATATTTTAGGGCCACTTTAGACAGGAGTCAATTATAGGATATGTAAAGGTTTCTGTTTAAAAAAACAGGACAAAAAAACAAACATGTCATACTTACCTCATCTGTGCAGTTGGTTTTGCACAGATCCTCCTCTTCTGGGGTCCCTCAGCGGCACTCCTAGCTCCTCCTCTCCTCGAGTGCCCCATTGGAGACCCGCTCTTCCTCGGGCACTCTCCTGTGTCCTGCTGCTGCGTCCATTGACAGCAGGATGCGGCCCCGCCCCCCCGCGTCATTGGATTTGATTGAAAGCAGCGGGAGCCAATGACTGTGCTGCTATCAATCTATCCAATCCGGACCCAATACACTGGCTGGAGCTTGTGTGCTCGTCCCTGTCGCTGGAAAGTCCGGGTATAGGCAAGTAAAAGGGGGGCTCTGGGGGGCTGTTGCATCACAAAAAGTTTTTCACCTTAATGCATAGCATAAACCTTGAGGATTTACAACCCCTTTAACCTACCAACATGTCTGGAGTGTCAGAGAAAACCGTAGCACCCGGGAGGAAACCCACACAGGCACAGGGAGAACATGCAAACTCCAGGCAGGTAATGCCGTGCTTGGAATTCAAAGCAATGACCCTAGTGCTGCTGGGCGGATGTGCCAACCACTTAGTTACTGTGCTGTAGATGACTCTTGCTATTATATGCTGAGGGGAAGAGAACACACATACAAGAACAGAAACTGAAATCCATGCATTTGGATGTCAAACACACGAAGACACCATGAAGTATATACCTGCTTTAAAGAAGGGGTTTACTTATTAAGATTAAGTTAAAGTAGAACTAAGGCCTCCCATAAAAAAAATGTGTTGTAGTAATTAATTATAGATGCAGCAACACTTACAGCTTTCCCTCAGCCCCACAAATATCTGCTGATCCCATCAGTGAATTTTACCTCATGCAGCTTCCTGTAATGGTGTGGCAACCATGCTACATGCCTCCTAAATTTAAAGCAGAGTTGCCAGGCTCATGTAGGTCATGCCTGCTCTCACTATAGTGAGATGCAAAAACGCTGCAGGGGGCACACCTATCATGGTCACCGACGATTCACAATCCTGTAGCTTGTCGATCAGCAACCTGGCCACACGGTCCTGACCACTGCTTGCTGGATCAACGGCACTGCCTCTGCTGCTGAAACGGTTAAAACCAAAAAAGCTTAGTCATGCTTTTACCTCTTTGGCATTTAAAACAATATTGACACTTAAAATGTTTGTTAAACCACAGTGTCTTCTTGCTACAATCTTGTCCGTTATATCAAAATGATGTGCCCCAGTGTATGTGTTTTGTAAAAAAAAAAAATAAAAAAAAAATAAAAAAAAAATTTTTTTTTTTTTGCATGGAAGCCTGCAAAGCATTGCAATAGCCATCAGTGGTTTGCAGGTGCAAAGCTTTGGCTCTTGCTGTTTACTCCTCTAGCTCAGGTCCATACTGAAGTACGGACCTTCAGCTACGGAGCTGGAGGAAGAACCAATGGAGTACAAGTGTGGTGATGTCACTGCATTTGAGAGTCATTGAGAACTGCAGGTCCCTCTGCCATGGTTGAGATGGGACTTGTAGTCGTTTCATTAAAAACTAACTGTACTAGAAATTATGACCCTTCATTTTTTCTTTATAAATCCTTATATTACCTTACATGTTATATATTATTACTAAATCTGGTTTGTAATTACTAAATTCAACACTAAGGCCCCTTTCACACGGAGGTCCGTTCAGGTCCGCCTGTCAGTTTTTTAGGTGGACCTGAAACGGATCCTCCATGTAGCCCTATGGAGGCACGGATGTCAGCGGAGACATGTCCGCTGACATCCGCTCCGCCAAAGTGTGACGGAGGAAAACCCTATTTTTCCTTCCGTCGGTGGAGCGGATCGGATGACAACGGACTCTACGGTCCGTCATCATCCGATTCCCCATAGGGGAGAGCGGCGCTCTGACAAGGCAGTCCCTGCACAGTGTGCGGGGACCGCCCAGTCATCCGTCGGCTCAGCGGGGATCAACGGAGCGATCCCCGCTGAGCAAGCGGAGCTTCACGGGGCGGATCTGCACGGATCCGCCCCGTGTGAAAGAGCCCTAAGCATATATTTTAGCAAGTCTCCAGATAATGGTCAACATATGTTAAACTTAAATTACTGTTTTTTTTCTCCTCTTCTGTTGTTGTTGCCTTCAAAAATCACTGGAGCTTGACATAAATATCTAATTTGTGTTCTCCTTAACTGCTACTATTTATAGTGACTATGTTTATTGACAATATATGCTTGTAATTTTGAAAATTTAATAAACAAATTTGACAAGACAAAAAAAATAAACTAACTGTAAATTAACAATGCAACCCTGCAGAGCCATGCCAAGATGCGTCAAATTCAAATTTCACAGGCGTCAGAAAAAAATAGACCCCTAGATTCAGTGGAGGGCTGTGCATGCTGACCATGTTTCAGGTTACAATCCTAAATATGTATACAAAAAACATGATCCGATTTTTATTTTTTTCTGTTCAAAGAATAGAACAAACATTCTACAGGTTACCCCAGAAGAGGAGGCTTTGGGCCATTCTGTGCAATACCATTGCAAAGAGCAGGCGAGTATAACATTTATGTAAAAAAAAAAAAAAGGCCTTTCAATCACGTTAAGTGTTAATTACACACGCTGAAACCCTGAATGCTGTAAAGTGATTAAGTTTGTGTATTTAAAGTGGAAGTAAACTCCCATTTCTGACTTTTACCTATAGGTAAGCCTTACCCATAATTACTGTAAATATCTCCTGAGCGTGCACTGTTTAGGAGATATTTACTGTACATGCAGCTGGTGACATCACCGGCATCACCAGTGCATGCGTTCTGAAGGAACGGCCACCCGGAAAGAAGCGGCGGCTCCCGCGCGAACCCAGAAAGAAGACCAGATGCAGATGGAAGCCCTCTTAGCGGTGACAGTGTGCTGCTGGAGGGCTTTGTTTTCAGGCACGTTTCACATAATGTGCTAGTATGCGATGCAAAAAAAAAAACACACACAGCGGTCTACTACCGCTTTAAGTATGTGCTAATGTATTTCAGACAAATTTAAACTCAGTTTATACGTATATCTGTACTCAGGCACTTCTTTATTACGTATATACGCCACTTATTTGGATGGATTTTAGGGGTTTTTATTACAACAAAAAACTCTTGGGGTGATATAGAACAGCTCTAAACAGCTAAAAAATTATCCAAAATAGATGCAGCGCTAATCAAGAAATGATAATAATTAAATAAAAAAAATTAAAAGTGACAAATGTGACAAAAGTCCCAACAGTATTTCAGTCCATAAAAGGAATAAACCATAAAACACAAATAATAATCAAAAAATTCCTGTGAAAAAAAAGTTGAAAAAAAATGAAAACTAAAGCAAATGTCATCACGTCAATCCGTTCAGGAAGTGGATAGGCAAACGAACGAACCAGGAAGTGAAGCGCCGCTGGAGAGGACCTTGCGGCTTGGCTGTTTTTATACATTCCATCGCCTTGATTTTACTGCTTCAATGTGAGTGTGATTCTTTTTATCAAATTCATTTTTACTTAACATACTGCACTATGGAAGTTTTCTTCTCTCTGTCTCCGAGTACTTTTAGTATCTAACGGCTGTTCCAGTGACTGCACATGGTTTTGGGGAGACCGAATTCCCTATGCTGGGCGAGACTGCTGTCTAGCAGTCATCGCCATCTGGTAAGCAGGCCATCTATTGAATCTGGTTGTGGACTAGCACTTCTCCCTTGCAGCTTTCATCTCTTCACACAGATTGTTTTGTTTTTTTACCTTACTGAAATTTATAGATTTCATCACCTATGGGACTTTGCTTTAGTTTTCACTTTTTTTCAACTTATTTTTCACAGGAATTTTTTGATTATTATTTTTGTTTTATGGTTTATTCCTTTTATGGACTGAAATACTGTTGGAAATTTTGTCACTTTTTTTTATTTAAAATGGAACTAAACCCTCCTATCATTTTCAGGCAAGGAAGCTGCCATCTTGGCCTCTGTTTAATCTTCAACTGCTATGATGCTGCACATGTGATCAGTTATGACACCAGCCATTGGATGGTTTGACAGTTTGGTTGAGAGCACAACCAATGTGACAGTTAGCATTCCCGGCATGCCGGGAAAGTAATTGCTTTTTGAAACTGTTAAATCGATGGGTTTACTTCCGCTTTAATTATTATTATCTATCTATTTTGGATAATTTTATAGTTTTAAGTTTGATACTGGACTTCAAGGTGCTGGCAGCT
Source organism: Rana muscosa (assembly GCA_029206835.1). Classification (NCBI taxonomy): domain Eukaryota; kingdom Metazoa; phylum Chordata; class Amphibia; order Anura; family Ranidae; genus Rana; species Rana muscosa. The sequence goes on along the minus strand of CM055127.1, from coordinate 309,638,887 downwards.
TTTCACATATCTCTATATCAATATTTATAATTTTCACTTATCACTGCCAATTTCTAGCGCAACTTCAGCCCTCGGGCTTTGTTTTTTTATATTAGCTCTAAACATCTAACTGTTAAGACAAAAGTTAGCAAATAACTTTTGACCCAAGTAACTGGTCTTTCACTTTCATTTTTTCCTACACTTTCAGTTTTATCCTTCTGGAAATCTACAAAACTTTACCCAGACTGACAATGTTTTTAGAGCTCCAATTTAGCCAAGTTATTTTGTAAAGCCTAAGTGCAGCATAGGGCGTGAAGAAATCTATTCTCGCCTAGGTGAGGGGACCCTGATAGAGACACTGATGTAAGGGGGGCCATTTTGAGTTTCTTTGCTTTATTTTACTAAACTTCATTCGTTCTCGTTTGTTCTGAATTACTTCACGCTGATTACAAAAAAGATCCAGTTAAATCAAATGAATATACATTTTATTTAATTATAAAACTATTTTTTTTTTTTCGGCGCACAAATATTTGTAATTGATATGATGTAAAGTTTAGGCGAACCCTGGTATAAAAAATTTAATTAAAAAAAGATGCAGAAAGCATAAAAAAACCTCACAATATGAAACAGAGATAATGAGAATGAGATAGCTTTCTGAAAAAAAGAAAAGAAAAAAAATTCTGTCAACTATTTTAGCTTCATATGGATATAAAAAGAAGCAAAGTATGTGCATGTATGGGGGGGCACCTCAAAAAGGGAGGACTAAAATTGTTAATCTGTCTAGTGCATTGTTTGCCCTCAATCATTACTGTCTATGGAATCTCATTGCCATTAGGGGTGGCTGGTTGTAATTTTTTTTGGGGGGCAGCAAACAGTACCACCGCCGGCAGCTTCCCTTGCTAGTCGGCGGCTATGACAATGGCTTTCCCTTCCCCTGCATCGTGGCAGCTTTCGTTTCCTCCCTCCTCCTTGGCGGCCAATTGGTTCTCTTCTCTTTTCGGCCAATCAGAACCTCTGGCTCTAATTAGGTGCTTCAAAAAAATCACCCCCGCCACTGTAATTCATGTGCCCGACGTCCTGAAAGGGGCCAAATGCCCTGCAAAATAGCGGCCGTGGATAGAGCATGGGGGTGGCACTCCAGCACTCCTAATGGACAGGCCGCTACTGCTGCCCATGCCCATGCTGCCCATGCACAACCTACCGGTTTAATTACAAAGGAGAATTGGGGGGCTCTGGCTGGGTTGAAGCAGGTGGCAAGTTGCATGCTGCTCTAAAGTCTGTTGTATACAGTACATACTGGAAGTGCAGCAGTGAGGAAATAATGATTGTAATTCTCTCCCCATAGAAGTCTATGGGAATGCAAAAGCATCAGCTTAACCTGCTGTGAATTCTAAATTACCTCAGTAGGGATGAGCTCAAGTGTGTATGGACATGAGCCCTGAGCTATCCAATCAGGAAGCTGTCAAAGTGGACAGTCAATCATAGGTGGTGGAGGCATGCCCCACTGTGCAGGCACACATATACAAGGGGCGTGTATACATGTAGCTGCTGGGTAGGGAAGGCCTCCACCGCCTAGGATTGGTTTTCCACTTTAACAGCTTCCTGGCAGCACAACTCATGTGGGTACGGACTCCTGTCCAAACCCATCTGAGCTCATCCAACACTAGTCTTAAAGAAGTCCTAAGGCACCATTAACATTTTGCGTAGCAGGAACTAGCATTCCTGCTCACTCATGATTTTGTATGGGCAATTTTTAAGCGATTCTGTGTGTCAGCCTATATACTTCAGCGGGCTGCCCTATGTGCATTTGTCGCCCAAAAGAAGCTCTTACTCCCTTTTGGGTGACATGTTCACGTGATTTTTAAAAACGTGTTTTGCTGCAATTGCAGTGCGATTCTGTCGCACAGCAAAATCGCACCACGTTTGGGGTTCCATTTAGAAAAATCGGCAAACAAACGCGTGTAGCGGTACCCCCGTAGGGACTTCTGGTAGTTGTGGTCCGTCTGTCACCCTGTCCAGCCAGGCACACAATTTCCAATCACTCTTCAGACAGAAATCAGTCCATGCACTTTGTTTTTGTATTTTTATTGAGGGGATTAAACTTGGATGGGGATAGGGTAGTTACGAGATGCCCAATTGATTGCAGTTAATTTTAGGGGCTGAGGAATTATATACACCTCCTGTATATACACAACTTCCTCCAGCACAAACTCGACTCTTGAACTCACCCTCCAGGCCTGACACGGACTCACTCTCCACGACCAGCTAGCACTGACTTTGCAAGCAGGGACCTCGGGCCCCTATAGTGTAGCAAAAATATAAGTAGTCCCAATGCTAGCTGTCTACGTGGCTGATGCTCCCAGTACCACCTTTCAGATCCTGCCAGCCCTCCTGGCTGCAGCTGCCTCTCTCCACTGCCCATGCCACCACAGTCCACGCCACTTGCTCTGCACCCATCCCAGACTGAAATCTCCCAGTCCTCTCTGGCGTGCCTCCCCAGTCCTTCCCGACTGTGTGTCACTCACCAGCCCTCTTGGCTGTGGCCAGTTATTCTTCCCTGGAGACTTTGCCTGGCAGTGCTCTCCTTGCTCCCGTGCCACCTGTCTAGGACACCTCTGTGTGCCTTGAGAAGGGTCCTGTCCGCACCCGAGCCCAAGGTCACCCCCCCAGACTGGGGAGCTCCCTGCGGGCCATGACAGCCGAGCACTCCATCTCCAGCTTCATCCCAAACAACTCCTCCTCCGGGTGGGTTGACCCTGAGTATTTCAGATTGGGGATTGGTCAGGGCTCCTCAGAATACTCCAGGCAGCTCCACCTCTCCTCTCCTCCTTCCTCTAATGAAGATTCTACTACATTCTGGAAAGAAGAAGTGGGAGGTCTCAGTGATGTTGCCTGTGAATCACCCAGCTCTGCCTGAGCCACTCCCAACCCAGATTAAAACAAACAGGGTGGGCTGCCAGCCAAGCCTGCCTAAATTTACCCAACTTTAATAAAAAGAAAAGAAAAAAAAAAAAAAACTAACTCTAGCACCTACACTGCTAGAGGGTGCTACACATGCTTTGCGCATTTCGCTGTGGTTGTCTCAGGATTTGAAATTGCGAGCAGAAAGGTACTGTAAATGGGGCCTTAAGCCTATAATGTTGCCAATCAGTGAGTGCATTAAAATATGAAAAAACACAATTTTTGTTTAAAAGTTTTGAGTTTAATATGTAAGCTAATTATAATTCCTTTTATCTAAATAAATACAGCTGAGTTAAAGTTATGCAAGAATTCAGCTCACTTTCAGCAATTTGCAGATTACTTTTATCATCTGGCACAGATGTCATTTTGTTATGTTTTTAAATAAAATGACTGCAGGGAACAATGATTCTGGCTCTTGTAATCATTCAGTACAATAGTGTACTAGCGTTTACATGTTTCATCAGGGAATTTGATAATTAATAATGTGTAATTATTAAGAAATTGTATATGTATTGAGAACATATTTCAAATACCAACAGGGAGTCGGTGAAGAAGAGCCACAGATAGGAAAAACAGCTCTAATATAATCACCTTAATTACATTGAAACATTTAGTCTGTCTTGCCACCATCAAAATGGATACAGAAGAGTACAGCTTTATTAAATTTAATGCAATTTTATGTCTCACTTATTTACAAATATAAAAAGGGCCCCTTCGCACTGGCGCCTTCCATTCGAGGAGGATGACAGGTCCGCGTCTGCTCATTTTCTGTGGCATGGACACGGACAGACACCACTCTTCTTCTATATGGGCAGCCGGGAGTAAAACGGAATCTGCTGTCTGTTTTCAGCCAGCTGCCTCTGATCTGGTCTATCCAAAAATAAGAGGACACAGTCCTCCACCATTTCTTTTAGCGGGCCTGATCAGACCTGGAGGTAGGCGGGTATAAACAGACACAAACCTGTTTACATCCTCTGGCCCATAGGAATGCATGGACCTTCCACCTGAAAAACTGACAGGCAGACCTGAGCAGATCACCCGTGTGAAAAGGGCCCTGAGGGTTTTATTTACTAAAGCTGGAGAGTGCAGAATCAGTCTCTCTTCTGCAGGCAAACCAGCTTCTAACCTCAGCTTGTTCAATTAATGTGGTTATTAACCCGCTTCTTTCAAATCCTCCCATCCCCTCTGTACCATAATAATAATAATAATAATAATAATAATAATAATAATAATAAGTCCCTGTGCAATGTAAAATATCTGCCGGATTGTACCTATATAAGCTCGGCTCCCGACACTCAGCTGACTTGTCAGCTCTCTCCTCTCTCGGCTCACAGTTCCAGTGGGCGGGGCCGTGCCCTCCCGCTGGCGTCAGCCGGGGAGGAGGGGGATAGAGGAGAGAGAGCTGACAGTCTGCTGAGCGCCGGGAGCCGCGCTCATATAGGTACAGATCGGTAGATTTTTTATGTTACACAGGGACACTTATTACTATAGTACAGAGAGGATGGGAGGATTTAGCTGCAGCAAATGAGAGCAGCGGGGGGGGGGGGTCACTGGTACGAGCAGAGTGGGGAGGATGAGGACAGAGGAGACACAGGAGAGCAGGGCAGCGTATGACTGAGGCACTTACGCCGACAATGGTGTCCGGGCTCAGCAGCCCTGATATATTAGAGCCAGCGTACAGGGGGAAGGGTGATCCGATCAGGTCCATACATTCCTATGGGCCTGAGGGTGTAAACAGGTTTGTGTCCGTTTACACCCATCTATCCTAGAGACAACTATTTCACGAGGAAGAAAAAGTGAAAAAAGCCCACCAATGTCATGCACTAGCATGCTCAGTTATCATACGTATACCACAGCAAGTGAAATTGCTGCATGAAAATGGGCAGGTTGGTGGATAGCTATGCTGCAGAACCAATGCTGAATATAAATTAGCTCAGTGTTTGCTATAATTTGGTAAGTCTACAACTGGTGGAACATGACCTCACTGCACGTGGTCCACATCAGCAGGTCAAGAATTGAGATAGCAGTCTAGAGGACTGCCTGTCTGGTAAGAAAACATTGAGCCTCTAGCATCAATTGTCTCTAGTAAATTATACTTGCAAACATCCGACTTACCAACGACCCCTGTTTACAAACGGAGGGAAACAGGAAGTAAGAGGAAATCTACCCCTAGGAAGGGAAATTCACTCCTGTAAGAGTTATCATGGGAAAAGGGTGTCTCTACTGAAGATTTATCACTAATACTTGTTTCCACAACACAAAATTTTCTAAATCATAGGGACAGAAAGTGAGGTGAAATCTTCTGAACAGGGGCACAGACAGCAAAACAAATCTTACAGGGGTGGTTACCCTTCCCTATGCTATCCAAAAAGCTTAAAAACACTTATTTTGGCTGAAGCTACACTTAAAAAAAATTTGACCTGTTTCGGCTTACAAACAAATTCAACTTAAAAGCGGAGGTCCGTCCACCCTGCAAAAAATGAAAAGCCAGCAGCTACACATACCGCAGCGGCTGACACTTAATATTAGAACACTTACCTGTCCTGGAGTCCAGCGATGTCGGCACCACAGCTGATGTTTCCATCAGCTGTCGGGTGCTGCCACTGCCATTGCGGGTAAGGGTTGCCCAGCAGTGCAGCATTACGGCTTCACGCTGGGTCCCTACTGCGCATGAGCGAGGCACCACTGCATTCTCCCACTGGCCTGGCAGCGGGGGAAGGAGGAAGGAGCCGCTGACATAATTCACCGTGGCCCGGACTCCCAGGTATCCGCTCCACTCGCCCAGAAAGGTGCCAAACGTGGAGGTGGAGGGGGGGGGGATGGGAGACAGATGAGCGGAAGTTCCACTTTTGGGTGGAACTCCACTTTAAGGATAAACCTACAGACCCCATCTTGTTTGTAACCCAGGGACTGCCTGCATGTAGATGTACATTTATGTAGCTATTTAAAATACCTGAAATAAAAAATACAAATCTACAAAAAGTACAACCTGCATTGAAGCCTTCTGGATTGAGTACAGTGTCAGTGTAAGAAAAACATGGATGAAACGTATGGAAAATCATTGCAAGTAATACACCATATTTTTGATCATTGCTTGAAACAGAGTAGCAATTGACCATGAAAGATGCACTGTTTATAGCCACTGCAGCAAAGCTGGGAATGTGGTGATTTAGACAAATCATCCTCCTGTGTATAGACTGCATAACTTCACTTCACTCCATTGTCAAAGGGGTCAGATAACCGGTATATCAGGGAAGCCTATCCCACACCCACCTAACAACTGTCCCAGAGCCACCCCCATCAAAACATTCTCTGCAGCTATTACCTTCCCCCCCCCCCCTTTAGAATGTAAGCTCTACGAACAGGGCCCTCCTGTACCTTCTGTATTGAACTGTACTGTAATTGTGCTGTCCCCCCTCTACATTGTAAAGCGCTACGTAAACTTTTAGCGTTATATAAATCGTGTATAATAATAATAATAATAATAATACTGTGTCACACTTTGCACATTAAAAATGTTGTCATCTACAATATGACAGAACAGCTTTTGAAATAAAAAATTTAATTAGGGTATGCCCATTTAATCGAGACAACAGTTCCCATTTATAGCATATAGATGTGAATACTTACTGGAACATTTATAAAAAATAAAGTATACCACATCTCAAAAAATACAATATGCCCAAAACCCACAAAATAATTATTTGGTGTGGTGATAATTGGCCACATCAGGAAGTAAACGCATGGCACCAGGTGCAGTGTCAGATAACTCGGTATACTGGTTCCTATTGAAGAAATAGAAACCTTATCACATAACATTGATATGACTGGATGCTATAACATGGCTATAAAAAGGATGCTTGTTTTGTAAGGAACTACCACATATTATGCGTTGCTTCCTCTTATGCCAAACTATTGATTGAGGAATAGCCTGGTATAATAAAAAGAACAAAACAAAACAGGATGTCATTATTGGCAAACATTCAGTATTGCTTGTCTATCTGTATTGCTGGCAAAGCAAATGATCAGAATTATATAATCTAGCATACCCACTTCCACTGTATGCTAAGTAAGGGATTCCCTGACATTTTTTCCAGCAATTAAGATTTGGCAAGGTTTGTCTACTGTGACCTAATTCACAGGTTTTCAACTTTTAACCTTCCTGTGACTTACAGAAAACCATTCCACATAGCATATTTGGCAAATCACAAGCGCAGTTATAAATCTCCATTAATTAAATCTTATTTTGTTGAGAAAGAAAAGCAATCCCCTTCAGGTGAACGATGCACATTGTAAGGCTTTTCTTACACCCCACTCACACCATTACATTGTGGTAATGTGTGTTATGCACGCTGGTGCGATGCATTTATGGTCATTCTGAATGGTTCCTCAACGCACTTTGTCAATGGACATGTGTTGCAGCACAGCACTATGCACACAAATACACTACAGTACATTGTAGTGTTCTGTGCTGCAAAATTGTCCCTGCACCTTTTTGGGGGTGTTGTGATATGTTAGGTAGCTCATTCAAAAGACTGGGCAGCCTTAACACAAGACACACCAATGTACGTTTGCTAACGCAATCCAACAGTGTGAATCTAGCTTTACTGCAGATTCTTACTTGATTATGTTCTGTGTTCAGACAGACCACACCATACCATACCATACCATACCAGTGCACTTACTTTCACATACCTAAAAGGTTAAAACTCCTAAAAGGAGGAAACCTAAAGACATTACTGGGAAAGCAGTTTCAATCAATAGGCTTCCATGAAATTTGACGTCAAGGGCTGTGAAGACTTTTAGAATAGGCAGTGAGCCATTGGTAGTTTGAACTGTAGCTTCTGGGAAACATTGTCTACAAACTGAATGCTGCTGTAATGCCGCGTACACACGATCGATTTTCTCGACGGTGAAAACACAGTCGAGAAAATCAACGGGAAAAACGAGGGAACGGCTTGGTTCCCTACACACGGCCGTTTTTCCCGACATTTTTTTTCTTGGTCGAGAAAAACGACCGTGTGTGGGCTTCGTGGCAGTGTTTCCCTGTGGGAAGACTGCCGCGGAAAAAAATGACGGGAATCACGACGAGAAAAATTAGAGCATGTTCTAATTTTTCTCGTCGTGATTATTGCCGTTTTTCCCGTCTGGAAAAATGACAAAAAGCCCACACACGGTCGTTTTTCTTGTTAAAAAAATGATTGTGTGTACGTGGCATTAGAGCAAAGAAAAAAAAAATGACAGTAAGGTTATCAAAAGACATGCAGGACCCACATAAAAAAAGACCCTCATGTTACCTATTCAGGACAAGGATAGAGTCTTCTAAAAGCACACCTAAGGCCTCATGCCCACGGACGTTTTTTACAGCCGCGTTTTTTTACAGCTTAAAAACGCCTGTCCATGTTATTGTATAATTTTTTTTCTTCGGAAAAAACGTCGGAGCTTAAAAACGCAATCGCTGCGTTTTTGCGCGTTTTGACGCTTCGCATTTTTTTAGGCCTAACACCGACGCTGAGGAACGCACTGGTCCTGGGTTTTTTTTACAGCTTAAAAACGTCTAGGTGGGCATGAAGCTATAGACTAACATGGACAGGCGTTTTTAAGCTGTAAAAAACGCTCAAAAACGCGGCTGTAAAAACGTCCGTGGGCATGAGGCCTAAAAAGTAAAACTGAGCATACAATGAAAACATTTATAAAAACTATCCATGAAAACCACTTGTCAAAACAATCAGATTCAGAGACAAAGGCAGTGGTATTCCGCATACATCTTTCAGCACAGGTTCCCTGAATGTCATGTTTAGTACAGGCTGAAACCTCAGTAGATGAACCATAGAGTGTATGCAGTGTCAACTATACTTACTATAGACAATAGGTACAAATGCGACCCAAAGGGACAGGAGTGTGGTAGGACATGCAGGTATGGTCCAGACCGCCTCCAGCACTATTGCAGTGTAAAACAGTCCATAATTACAAATGTAAATTTGTTTGGAGATCCATTTCTAATGGAATCGGAAAGGGTGAGAATAGGAACAACAGCAGAAATTGCCACATTTCACAATATTTATAACCTGCCAGTAGATTGATCCACGGAGAGTGGTCAGCCAACTGACACTGAGACATTCATCTATGGATAGCCCAAAAGTGAGCCTACACTTAAAAAAAAAATATGCAAGCTACCATTGCTGGCTGTCATGCTAATACAATTGCTACGCTAATGGCCCGTACACACGATCCGAATATCAGACGAAAACGATCGTCCAAGGAAGAATAGTACAATTTTCGGATCGTGTGAACACTACTTTCGAGAGCTGATCACGACAGTTCATCGGATATTATTCGATCGGACAAGCACGAAAATTTTCCTTGTACGATGTCAGATCGTACGATTTTCGTTTAGTCAGTACAGTTGTCGTCCGAAAATACAATACAAATACATTACAACACGACATCACTTCCGATTTTTTTTTCTGTCGTACGAGAATTTTCGTGACTTTAATAACCTATTTATTTTTACTTGCGACTATTAAGCGAAAAAAGTCGTACGATATTCGGATCGCGTGTACGGGGCATAATCCAAAACAAGTATGATGTGATGAAGCCACAAGATCAACAAGCCTACAAGCATTTTCAGGGGAGGTCAGTAATAGTAGCCATTATGTTTATCTGTACACTGGTTTCCTTTGATAGCAGAAGTCTGAAAACGTGCAAATGTACATGCAATTGGTGGATTATTGGGGGTGCCATTAAACTTTTAATTCTGTACACAGAAGGTTACAGAAAAAACGCTCATGATATGACTAAATAGGCTATATGTCATTTTGCCGCGTCACCCCTGGGGACTAATTGCGGCACCCCGGTTGAAAAACCATAGTCTAGTCTAAGGGAGTGTTGTGATGTCTGTCAGTGTTAATAAATACCTGTACGTGTTACACTGAGGACCCATTCCCACCACTCAGGTCTATCATGGTGCACTAAATGCAAGTGCGATACGTCATGTATGCAGTAAAGTGGCCTACTCACTCCAATAGGCTGCTGAAAGCATCACAACAGACTAAAACTGTACATGCACCATTTTCCCCAGCCAGGAAGGTTTATAGGGGTGACATCCAGAATGAATGGTACTGGATTGCATTACTGCTCATAATACGCATTACTGTAGAACACTGTTGTGAATAGGCCTTTACACAATACCTAGCATGCAGCACCCAATGTGAAAAAAAGATCTGAGGTTAGGTTATTAAAGCGGAGATTTGGCCACAGAATCTTTAAATTTTTTTAACAGGCATCCCATCATAATGCATCAATAACAAAAATTAAGTGTATGTATGTATAATATGTGTGTATATATATATATATATATATATATATATATATATATATATATATAAATAAAATGTTTGCTAGTGGCTATGACTTCTATCATTTTTTTTCTACTGTCGATTTATAAAATCCTCTTCTGGCTATTGCCACGATGATTGTGGGCATGTGAAGCCCCCAATCACATCCTCTTCCTGGGATTAGCGATGGAGTGGTGCATGCGCCGGCCGCCAAAGTGCCGATTGTTTACCAAGTTGCCATAACAACGGGCGGTAACGGAGGAAGGTCCCACCCGTTGTTATGGCAACCTAGATAGATCCGCCTTAAATCGTATAATTTGCTGTCGGGAAATAACGCAATTTTTTTTAAACACTCCTGCCCAGTTACTCCTGAGAAATGATGGCTCATATTTCCCAGGAGCACAGGCGAGGGAGGAAGTGATGCGGAGCGCCGCAGACCCAGAAGTGGCAGATTTTGAGCCACCACATACTGTAGCAACAGGGCATTTCTGGTGAGTGAACATTTTTTTTTTCAATGCAAATGTTTATTACAAATAAAAGACTGAATATGTAAAAATGTTTTTCAGGGTGGAACTCCGCTTTAAATACACTTATTCCCAGGAGGCTCTAGTACAGCCAATCTCAACCAGGACTCTGTGGAACCCTGGGATTTCTCCTTGTGTTGCCAGGGGTTCCTTGAGCCGTGGCTGGCTGACCATCCCATCTGATGGAGCCTGCATTGTACCAGGTCTAACGGCCCATGGCAGAGCCAGCAGCATGACAACAATATTTTTAGCTCTCAGTTAACATGCGATTTTGGCCACCACTGACCACTTACCCTCTGGGGTTCAAAGGTTAATCAAGGCTCAGGCTGCTCTAGTACATGACCATCAACCAGTTTCCCTGGTTAGGAGCCTGGCCCTCTCCCCTCCTCCAGTCTTTTAACCCATTACTGTTTTGGACAGCATCATTAAGTCACAGAGCACTGAAGGATGATGCAGGGCAGAAAATTCTCCAAACCAAGCAAACTGGATAATATTTACATATCAGAGTAGACTGGGACTCATGGCACCCTTGATGCATAAATGGTAAGGTGAGCTAGCATGCAAGTGTAGCACCCCTCTACTTTGAGGGGTGCTATGTACCTAAATTTAGGGGTTGGTCTGAGCTAGTAGCCAGGCTCAGACCGCTTTTATTGATAGGGTTGGAACCACTGGTAACAGTGCTGTGCCTTAGGGTGTCCTCTCTCGGCAGTACAGTGGGCGTGGTCAACCTGCTATGCATGCCGGGAGAGGATACATAAGGGGCAGACGCCACCTGGAGAGGAGTTGGTTGTTCCAGAGTTCCGGGGCTCCGGAGTTCGGGTCGCGTGACCTGGCCCTCCAGACCAGGGGTACGCATATGCATCGGTCCCAGGCACCTTTAGCCTGGGGCTGCAGCTTTGCCATTGGGCCCAGCACCTTAAGCTGGAGCTCAGCTCTAAAAAGGAGGAATCCCATGGTGCCCCTGAGAAGGGACCCGGTCTAAGAAGAGAAGACAGGGGGAGGACCTTTCTGAGGGACAGGTGAGAGTTTCACGGTGAAAGAGAGTCCCGGTAAACTTCTGGAGGGATTCCACTAATCATCTGAGGCCTTGTAATGTGCAGCAACTTGCACCTGTTCTTTAATTACAAGCGCTGAGAGGTTCGGGGCTCAGAGATTCTGTGGCAGAGAATCTCCCGATCGTATCTCCAAGGGAAAATTAAGAGAAGTAAAGTTTGTGCATCACTCCGGCTGCCAGGCCCGTGAGAGGGGACTATCCGAGTGAGCAGAGTCCACTCGGGATTGAGTGGTGATACCAAGTGCCTGAACCTGCCTCCCTGTTTCTTTATTCTTCAACTCCAACTTTCCTATCCAGTTTCAGCATAAAGAAAATAAACCTTTTGTCACTAAGGTTTAACCTTGTCTGGACATTGGCCTTATTGGTGCACCTACAACAGACTCTTCCCTACACTCTAGGGGTAAGAACCAGCCGAGGGAAGGTAACTCGCTGCGGGACCCAACATTTTCTGAACACCGCTCACCCTCTTATTCAAGAATGTACCTGGGCATTGTGGTACGGTGTGTCCCGCCTTGAGGAGGTAGGGCCAGGGATCTGTGTGCTACACAAGCATCTAGAGATGCCTTCTGTTTGGTAGCAGTTGTGTTCTAGAATAGTTAAAATCACCTCTGGTTCATAAGCCCGCAAAGTGAATCAGCCTGGATTATACAGAGAGCTGACTTCCAGCTCCCAAACCAGTTCAATGGGAGGGAAGGCTTTGTCATAGGCTAATAAAGATCTTTCTGTAGTACAAAGCACAGAGAAATAAAAGAGAGGGCGATACATATCTGTCAGAGTCATTGTCCTGCCTCAGTTTACACTTACATGTTTATTAATATTTATGCCATAAAATCCTTATGATTAATTCTAAAACATTCATACCTGTATTTAAAGCCCAGCAATACATTTTGCTGCAAACTGTACTGAGAACCACAACTTCTTCCCTTAAAATACTCCTTAGTTTAAAAATAAAAAAAACCCACACCTCCTAGGTGTGTAGAAGTAATCAGGTTTTCCTTTAGACCAATGTCTGATCACTGTCTGCCACCACACTAATTTCATTGACATCTGCTACTTCCAATACCTATACCGGTGACGTGCGGTGGGGTCAGTGGCTGGTGAGGCACTGGCTAGTATCAGAGCCAGATACACACAGGTTACATATGCCGCGAACGTTGAAGTGAGAGAAATAATTCTAGCACTAGACCTCCTCTGTAACTCTAAACATGTAACCTGTAAAATCTTTTACAGGAGTTGCCTATGGGGGTTTTTAAGTACTGAAGTTTGGCACCATTCCACAAGTGTGCGCAATTTTTTTTTTTTTATAAATTGTTTTTATTGAATTTTCTAACACGTACAAAACATACAGCTTAAGCACCTACAGTCATAAAAAAGAACATGTACAGATGAGAATACAATTGCAATGTGAACCCAACGATACAATGCACAGCCATGGAAGGGTACAGCAGCACCGCCCAAATAGATCAAGTAGGGCACCCAATATGGTAAGACCCACTAGTCAATGAACACATATCAGAGGTCATCGGAGGAAGAGGGAGGTAGAAGAGCAAGGCAAAACCTTGACACGTTGATCTGGTTCACCCCCAACTCCCTAGGCTGTTTCGGGCTCATCTAACCAATTGCGCCAGACCTTGTCATATTTCAGTGGGCAGCCCCGATTGGCATAGGTATCTTTGTATAAAGGAAGGCTGCCGTTTACCAAGTGTTTCCATTGCGCCAAAGTGGGGGGGGGGGGTAGGCCTCTTCCACTGCATAGCAATATTCTTTCGGGCATAAAAGAGCAGCAAGGAAATTAGCGTGCGTTTGGCAGAGGATGGTACAATGGTCTCAATGAGCCCCAAAAGGCACACCTCCATTGCCAAAGGCACAGCGACTGAAGCAACTCTGTTAGTTAGATCCAGCACCATTTCCCAATACTGTTGGACCCCTGAACACCGCCAGAAGATATGGGAGAAGTCGCCTGGTGAGGCGCCGCATCTCCAACACCCCGAGGAGTGGGCCGGGTCCATCCTATGCAGTCTGTGTGGGGTAAAATAAGCTCTATGAACTATTTTGTACTGCACTAATCTGTCTCGCATGGAAACTAAGGAGTTGAAGGGGAGGTCCCACACGTCGTCCCAGTCATCCCTATCTAATGTGGGGATATCAGTCTGCCATTTATTCCAGAGTTTATCCAGAGGTGGAAGAGACACAAAGATCAAGAACGAATAAAGATGTGAGGTGGGTTTGTCTTCACAGCTAAATCTAAGTGTCCTCTCTAGTTCCGACTGGGCCACAATGCACGAAGATTGTGGAAATTGCGCCGTAAATGCGTGGGACAGTTGCAGATATCTAAATAGGAAATGGTCGGGTAAGTTGTATTGGAAGGAAAGGTGCGAGAAGGGGAGTAGGGAGTTTTGAGATATTATGTGAGACACAAGTTTGATGCCGTATTTTGTCCACGCGTAAGGGTCAGGGATCTTGTAGATGTGAGATAGACTAGGGTTCAGCCAGATAGGGGCATTTGGGGAGATTTCAGACTGTTTACATTTCTCAATAGCTAATCCTGTCCGCCATGCCCGCAGGGTGGTAAGCATAGAAGGGGTCAGAGGATACGGGGCACGAGGGCCCCTAAAAAGTAGTAATTAAAGAGCTTCCCACGAACCGACCACCGTTGCTTCCAGCACAGTCGACGAGTTCGTTCTGTCCGGCTGCAGCCACCACGCCGCAGTCACCAACTGCGCGGAGAGGTAATACTTATGACAGTCCGGGAATGCCATGCCACCCTGCGTTCGTGGCCTCATTAGAGTAGTCAACCTATATCTGGGAGGAGAGGGGCCCCATAAGAAGGAAGAAAAGATGCAGTTTAATTTTTTAAAAAAGGACTTGGGCACCCATTGTGGGGAGTGGCGGAAAAGATATGTCAGTTTGGGAATAATCTTCATTTTTATGAGATTAACTCGCCCCCATAATGACAGGGGCAGATTACTCCAGGATTTGAGCTTCGCCTGGGACTCCAACAGTACCGGGGCTAGATTTAAGGATATATAATCTGAGGCTGAACCAGAGACATGTACCCCCAAGTATGTAAAGGAGTCTACCCACAGGAGGGGGCTATCAGGAGGGGATGTGGACCTAGCCGCTGGATCAATTGGGAACAGGAGGGATTTAGACCAATTTACCCTAAGACCGGTGACCTCTGCAAAGGTGTCCAAAATATTTAGCGCTCCCTGCAAGGACGGGCCGGCATCATTTAGGAAGAGTAGCATGTCATCGGCGTACAGGGCCACCCTCTCCTCCAGCAACCCGAGTCGGAGACCCCTAATGTGCGGTGAGGTGCGAAGTGCCTCCGCCACCGGTTCGATAGCGAGGGCAAACAAAGCCGGCGAGAGAGGGCAGCCCTGCCTCGTTCCCCTGGTAAGCCCGAAGGGGGCCGATAGTCCACCCCCCAAGCGCACCGAGGAAGTGGGGCACTTGTAGATCACCTGGAGCCACCTGATAAACTGCAAAGGAAACCCCATCCTGCGCAAAGTTTCCCACAAGAAGGGCCACTCGACCGTATCAAAGGCCTTTTCCACGTCCAGAGAGGCCACAGTACGAGATCCCTTATTGAGGTGGTGAGCGTTTATGTTGGTGAATAGTCTTCTGAGATTCACATCCGTGGACCTACGGGGCATGAAACCTGTCTGGTCTGGGTCTATCACTGAGGGTAGCATGGGGTATAACCGAAGGGCCAGAAGCTTAGTCAGAATTTTAAAGTCAGAATTAAGCAATGCAATAGGACGATATGAAGCACAGGAAGTGGGGTCCTTGGGAGCCTTATATATCAGTGTCAAGTATGCGTGATACATTGAAACAGGCAGACTACCGTCTGCCAGGCATACAGTATACAGTTGTGCCAGCAGGGGTGCTAGAAGTTCCACATGAGCCCTATAAAAGTCTATTGGAAGCCCATCCGGCCCCGGCGCCTTGCCGGGGGGGAAGGATCGGATAGCCTTTACGACCTCCGAGACCGCAAAAGGTTGGACCAAAATCTCTCTTTCGTGGTCCGAGAGCCAGCCAAGCGCCAACGGGTCTAACAGACCATTCAGCGCCTCCGGCCGAAACTCTGAGGACAGACCGGACGAGTATAACTTGCCATAAAAGGAGTTAAACGTCTGTAGAATATCAGAGGGGGAGGACACCGTCCTGCCCCCCGGGGTCTGCAGGGTGGATACAAGTGTAAGGGGTTGGTCGTGTTGTGCCATCATGGCTAGTAGGCGGCCATTCCGGTCACCCTGTTCAAAGGCCCTCTGTTTACCTCTATACGACTCGAGTCGCGTGACCTCAGCCAGGTGCAACTGCAGTTCCCTCCGAGCCACCATTAGTAGGTCAAAGTGAACTGGGGTGGGGTCATTGCTATACTTAGCAGTGTGATCTTCAACAGCCTTCTGCAGCGCCAGCGCTGCAGCCGATTGTTGTTTTTTGATGCTAGCAATAGAAGAAATATACTGTCCCCTCGTGAAAGCTTTAAAGGCATCCCATACAATATCGGGAGAAGAGGAGTCTTTATTATTTTCCCAGAACTCAGACAGCAGGGGCGGCAGCTGGCCAGCGAGGTCAGGATGAGAGACCCATTGTGTGCCCAACCTCCAGAGCGAAGCGCTCCGGGAAGCCGGGGAGCGAAGCACCACCACTAAGGGATTATGATCGGACAGACTGCTAGGCAGATAGGACGTCTCCAGAACATCCGCTAACAGTGCAGGGTTGGAGAAGGCTAGGTCTATCCGCGACGCAGTCTTATATGATGCCAAAAAACATGAATAGGCCCTTGTGGTAGGGTGCTTCCACCTCCAGATCTCCACCAGCCCCACCGCCTGAGCCCAGGCAGAGAGGTCCATACACTGTTTCTTAGTCGGGGCAGGTCTATCTAGCTCAGGTGATAAGATGGCATTAAAGTCGCCCATTACCAGAACCTTCCCCGGGCAGAAAGGTGAAATTTTTTCTAGAACCTCATATAATAATGCGGAGGAAAACGGGGGAGGGATGTATACATTAAGAACAATATACCTGACAGACCATAGCGTGAACACCACTATCACAAATTTCCCCTGGGGATCAGTACGGATCTCCTCAATTACACAGGGGAAATTCTTATGGACAAGAACCGATACACCTCTGGCGTATGTAGAATAGGTGGCATGTATCGCTCGCTGTATCCACGGTTTCTTGAGAGTCAAAATCTTGCTGCCCGTGAGGCGAGTCTCCTGAAGGAGAATAATCTGGGGGGAGTGAGATTTTAAGTATTTGAATAAAAGGGCTCGCTTAAATTTGGAGTTAAGACCCCTGACATTCCAGGAGAGAACGGTGAAGGAGTCTACTACTTGACTAGCCATTGGATGAAGGGGAAAAACAATTAAGGAGATACTCTAGAGGGCATGTACCGGTGCACCCCACAGGCAGCAAGATCCCGGTCACACTGCATAAAATGCTGACAGTACTTAAGCGTAACACAAAACAAAAGCATACAGATAAGAAATATAAAACCATAAGAACAAGGGATGACTAAATCCCTAATCAACTTCCCAGGCACGGTGCCTATCCTACTATACCCAGCCTACCTCCTAACAGGGGGGGGAAAGTCTGGGAACAGTTTTTACCCAAACGAAAAACTTTTATAAAGAGTGTTAGTGAACCCTTACACTGGGGGCCCTACACTTCTTGTAGCAGTTCATCCACTCTGTCGACGGACAGTGTCGCATCCGTCACGTACGAACAAGAAGCAGAGGGACGTGGGATATCTATCCCATAAACCTGTATCCTCAAAGTCAGCGGAAAATAAAGTCGTGCTCTAAGAGGAAAAACAAAAAACAAAACCAAAAGCGAAAACAAGGGCAATCTAAAGCCTCGTGGGGGTCTCGTGTAAAAGTACATTTGAAGTAACTCCGGTGGTTGAAGAAGGTGTAATAGGATATAGCGAACAAGGAAGTGGAAGATCCGTGCATCAAAGGTGACCGTGAGAAGATCTCATCAACGCAGGTTGGTCAGCCAGTCGTCAGCATCCGCTGGGTTATCAAAGAAGCGGACCGTCCCCTCATGTTGGACTCGTAGGCGGCTTGGGTAAAGCATGCCATATTTAATGTCCTTATCTCTAAGTCGTTTGCGGACATCGTTGAAGGTTTTCCTCCTTCTCTGCAAGTCCGCCGAAAAGTCAGGGAAGAGGAGGACAGAGGAGTTACAATATTTGAGTGTGGGATGTTGGCGGGCTTCCGACAGAATCTTGTCCCTGTCCCGATAGTTAAGAAAACGGACTAAGAAGGGCCTGGGGGGTTTCCCCGGGGTGGCTCGGCCCGCGGGCACCCGGTGGGCCCTCTCCACCACGTAGGTAGGGGGAACATCTGTAAGGCCCAGGAGATTTTTAAAGAACTCCTCCGCAAATATAGCAGGGTGGTCTCCCTCTTCTCCCTCAGGCAAACCTAGGACTCTGACATTATTGCGCCTCAGCCTGTTCTCGGCATCATCTGACTTTGCGACGAGGGACTGCACTGTGCACTGCAGCTCGGTAATGGAGGCGGTATGGGAGGCCGTAAGATCTTCAGTGGTCGACACTCTGGATTCAGTTTCCGCCATTCTACCCCTCATTTTGTCAAGGTCGTTTCGTATGAGGTTACATTCTTCAGCGAGGTGGTCAATATGCACCAAAAGCGAGGTCCTACTCTGCTCGATCGCAGCGAGGATCACTGCTGTACCATCTTTAGCCAGTGGGGCTGGCCCCTCTGTCGGCGGAGCTTCAATGGGATCCATTTCTAAGCCAGCCAGCAAGGCCCGAAGCCGACCCAGAAGTATGGGATCAGGTTGTGGGGAAGATGGCGGTGGCAGCAGGAGTGGTACGTTGGTCTTTGCGGCTTTCGAGGACCTGTTCCCTTTTTTGGAGGAGGAGGACATCTGACAATTCGACAGGGGGGGGCCCACTCTCAGGAGATTTGACGGTGTTCAGACGAGCACCCAGGAGGTAGGTAAGGGGCGACCCAGGCCACAGCAGGTGAATCGGGAGGGATTATGTCAGGTGCCGCTGCAGGTACCAGGCAACGACAGCGGTCACCGGCCGCCCCCCACCCCACAGTAGACAAAGAAGTAGGGACAGGGTGATAAGGATGAGAAGCTGGGACCAGCGCAGCAAGGCTGAGGAAGAAGGGTGGCGGAGGACCGGAGAAGCTGGGCTCCAGGGGCAACGCAGCCGCTCCAAATTAGGCAAGTTCAGTGCCACAGCACCCCAGGCCTAGGCAGGGATGACAGGGCGTGAGAAGGCAGGCGATCCGCGCTGTTGCGCTCGGCGATGTCGGCCGCGGTGCACTTCCGGCGGGGCGGCGGTCTAGGAAAGACCGGTGCTTTGTAGGCCGCACTAGGCCGCACCGAGTCGCGGCCTCCACTGATCCCTTTTTCGGCCCAGCGGACCTCCGGATCGGGCCAGGAAGGTGGATGGGCAGGCAGATGTGGCCGGATGACAGTCCCTTACCTGCAGGCAAGCTGGGATCAGGTCCTTGCAGTGCAGCACCGTAGCAGGCCGGGAAGATGGCGGCGGCCTCAGGTGAGTGGAGGATTCAGGCGTGCAGGCGATCCGGGCAGAGAGTCTCCACAATTTTGGCCCAGGATGAGACAGGGGACACAGGGGAACAGGCTGGAGTGAGTTGTTTCTCTTTTAAATCGATGGAAATGCACGGATGGCAAAGGATTCATACAGGATAGCCGGAGCTCTTCAAAAACACGTCCTCTGGCTCTCACATCCGGACACGCCCCAAGTGTGCGCAATTTTAAAGCGTGACATGTTAGGCATCTATTTAGTCGGTAAAACATTATCTTTCACATTATGCAAAAAAAATATGACTAACTTTAGTGGTATTTTTTTATTCATGAAACAGTTTCTTTCCAAAAAAAACCTGTTTGAAAAATTGCTGCACAAATACCGTGGGACATAAAAAGATGCAACGACCACCATTACATTACCTAGGGTGTCTGCTAAAAAAATATTATGTTTGGGGGTCGTAGTAATTTAGTAGCTAAAAATAAATAAAAAGAGAAGAAGTGTCAGAATTGGCCTGGATGGCAAGTGATTAATTACCATTGGTAACATACAAGTAATTATTACCGTATATCACACACAGGCGTATAACACGCACCCTAACTTTAAAAAGGGAAGTTTCAGGGAAAAAAAAAAAAAAAAAAAACTTTCCACAGCCCCCTGCGTATAACACGCAGGCACCCTCTATTTTTAGGGTAAAAAAGTGAGTGTTATACGCCAATAAATACAGTATATATTGTTTTTAAAGGTAATTTACTATATTTTCAAAAACTGTACTCAAGCAGGTGGCAAACACGTTATAACTTCAAACCTGTAATTTCACAGTAAACAGATAAATAAATTATTATGTTCTAACAAATAGAATAATAATATAGGATTTAGTTTGATTATAACAGTACCTTTTCAGCAGGCAGCAGATTCTCATTCTCCCTCTTAACTGTGTGAGAAAAACATGGGATTATGGGATTATGGGTAAATCTTATACCCATAAACCCATTTTCGTAGTTAAGAGGGCTGGGCTGGAAGGGAGCATGTGTCTTTTAGACACATGCCCCCTTCTATGACACTGCAGTGAGAGGAGAGCCTCCACTGCAGCATTTTTATTGGACAGCTTGGACCAATAGTGCTTTACCATTGGTCCAAGACTCCAAGCTGTCCATTGAGCTCAGTGCCTCTGACAAAAAGTGAGGAGAGGCACTGTGAGCTCAACCTTTGAGTCTGTTGTAAACAGAGTGTGCCAGCTTGTATTTAAACTGGCCGCGCTGTATGTAGCTTCTGACAGGCTGCGCAAGAAGCCCCGTATATCTCCGGAACCACAGGTGTTATTTAAAAAAAATAATAATAATTTTTTATGTTCATGGCAGGTGAGGCTCTCTCAGTTTGGATGAACTGTCATGATCAGCTCTCGACAGCTGTGCACTAGCGATCAAATTATCATACGATCGCTTTGAAAACTGTATTTTTCGTACGATTTTTTTTGATAGTGTGTACTAGGCTTTAGGGCTCCTTCACACACTGGGGCATGCTGCAATAGGGAAGTTTGTTAAGTATGAATAGGCTGACAACACAACTCAACAAGCCAAAAAAAAAAAACACCTGCAGCATTTTTAGCAATACACCACACAACACCACACAATCCTGCCCCAGCATTCTCAATGTGAAAGCCCTGAGGGATTTCACACTGAGGCGTTGTGCTGGCTGTGCGTTGGAAAAAATCCTGCAAACAGCTTTTTTGGAGCATCTTTGGGGCGCATAAAATAGCGCTGTAAAAACGCCTATCCCCATTGAAATGAATGAGTACCGCGGTAAAAACGCCCAGAAGCTGTGGGAAGGTCACATGACCGCAGTAGAGTGGAGGATTGTGGGATACCAAATAATCCTTTTTACTGCAAAAACGTGGTAAAAACACATAGGCGTTAGCGCTATTTTTAGCGCTAACGCGATAAAAACGCAAATCATTTTTAGCGCATTATTGCAACGCCTCAGTGTGAAAGGGGCCTAAATGAATAGCAACATAACAGTACTATTCATTATGCTGCTACCGCAATACACAAGTGTGAAGCCAAATCTTCCCAAAACATGTATTATTCCACAAAAATGAAGGAGAACACACATGTGATATAAACATGTAAAAGTGCATCCAGCGTCAGTGTTCCTGTTATCTGGCCAGTGCTTTGAATGAAAATTACCTGTCATTGCAGTCATTAAATTAAAGTCTTGGCATGTGTCACTATCAATTAGGATTTGATGTGACCTAAATAGCAGAAGTTGATTCCAAACGTATTTTCCCTAAACTCATTCATACTTTCATGACAGTTTTTACAATCCCAAAGTTTATCCAAACTCAAAACAAAAAGGGATATTATTGCAGCTTTCCTTTGATGTGGTGGCTGCATTTGTTTTCTTATTTCATACTTTTTCTCCTTCATTTTAATACTTATTCTGCTATTAACACACTTTTTCTTAGCAGGACAACTGCACTGAGCAGTGTTGTCACCATAGGACCTGGAGTATTTTAGGAGATCCCCAACGCCCAGGCCACAAACAGGTACCAGTCTGTGGCATATTAGCAATCGGATCGCACAGCAGGAGGTGAGCAGCGGACAGGCGACGCTTCATCTGTACTTACAGTAGTTCACATTACCACGTGAGCTCCACCTCCTGTCAGTGGCATTAGAGATTTATAGGAGCACAAACCTGAACTTTAAACATGCGCAGGATCTAGGTTGTGTGCTCCAAGAGAAATCTAATGCCTCATGATCTGAGTGAAGGTAGAGCTGAAGCAGTAATAGTAGCACTCGCGAGTGGCTGCAAATACAGGGTTGACTGCAACAGCACCCCCATCCCACCCCGGTGCCCCGGTGGGTGAAAAGTTGTCTTTAACTAAACTAGTCCCTGGTGACAAAAATGTTTGGGAAGGTTGTTTTAGGACTACACAACCCCCCCCCCCCCCCCTTCTCCAGAACAGGGAGAGTTCACGGAGATAGCAGGGAGCAATGTTAACTGTTTTTTTTGCACCGGTCAAACAGATACATTCTGCTCTTTCAATGTGTGCAGCACATCTACAATGTATCTATACTGTTAATGTGCACACATTAAGGCTCGGTTCACACAGGGGCGACTCCAGACGCGACTTCAGGTCGCCCCGAGTTGCCCCAAGTCGCGCTATTTTTAAAACTAATTGAAGTCAATGGAGATGTTTTAATGTACCCGACTGCAGTCGCTCCGACTTCAAAAAAGGTCCCTGTACTACTTCAATCCGACTCCTAGGCGACCTGTACCCATTGATTTCAATGGAAGTCGCTCAGAAGTCGTATTCCCTGTCTTAACAGGAGCAACTCTCCAGGAAAAGAACACATATTATTCAGGCAAACCCCTCCCTCCCCCTCCCTCCCACAGAGCTGATTCTTGTTTTATTGGCCACTGGAATGTCTCCTGTCCTGGAAGCGACTTCAAGTCATGTTGTAAATCACCACAAGTCGCACTGAGGTCGCCCTGAGGTCGCCCTGTGAGTTGTGTCTGAGTTGCCTCTCAAAGTCGCACTGGAAGTCGTGTTGCCCCTGTGTGAACCGAGCCTAAAAAAAACTGAAGCTACCCACTATATACTGTTGTGTGGTATTTCACTAATTGTTACTAAACAGATACCACAATTGAGAACTTTCAATGTATTTAAAACAGACCTTCAGTCATTTTTTTTTCAACTTTCCATCTATTAAATCTTCTGCCCCCTGTTTTAACTTTGGATAGTAAAAAAATAAATACAAATTCTGCCAATAAATACCTTATACAGCCCACTTCCTGTTTCTTGTCTGGTCATTAGCCTAGGCTTATGACATCATGCACACCTCTCTCTCTCTCTGGAGAGTTTGCCAGGAAGGGAGGGGGGGGGTGAGTCGTAAGAGGGCCAATGTGAGTTGCAGGGCTGCAGAGCTGGAGGCGTGTCTGTGTAAATCCAGAAGTGAACAGGCAGCAGCTTCTGCTGCCCACAGTTAAAATGGTTGCAGCCAGACTCAGTGGAGAGAGATTTTTGCAGCATATTTGGCAAGCACAGAATCACAGTATATATAAAATAATATGCAAAGTGGTTGGAGGGAAGCTTCAGAATGGCAAAGATGTTTTTATTACAATTATGTGAGCAGACTGCAGTTCCTCTTTAAGCAACCCAAAAGAAAAAATAACGTAAATGTATTTTTAAAGTTTATCATTCTGGGGATTAGGCCGTCTCAGCTGGTAAATGGTAGCAGGGTCCCAACCAGCGGAACCTGAACAAGTGGCATTGTGGGCCGTAGATCACAAAGCACCTGTGACCAAGGTGAAACAAGTTCCACTAGGGGAAGTCTCAAGACCCACTTACACTTTTGTGTTTCGTTAACATGCGCTTTACCACCCGTCACTAACACAACCAGCTAAGTGAAGTGATAAAGAAAAAATTCCTGGACGGCCGCACTCTGCAAAAGGATGCTGGTTTATTTCATAAAATCCACAAATACAGCAAAAACACCATCTAAACACCATTTAAATCTAAATTTGGACCTGTTAGTAGGCCTATCGCTCAGCAAACTGCTGCGTGATGCTGATTTGGCTATGGCCATACCTCTATCAATGACAGATTTAGGGTATCCACGTTCTGCAAACCTCAAAGCCATTTGACTAGCTTGTTGGTTAAATTCTGATTCTGTGCTGCAGATTCTTTTTAGTCTAAGGAATTGTCCTACAGGAATACTTTTCATAGTGTGACCTGGATGACTAGAATCTGCCCTGAGAATAGTGTTGCCTGCGCTGGCTTTCCTATATAGAGTGGAAACAATGGTGCTACCTTGACCTGACAAAAGGACATCCAAAAACTATATAGATTTGTTATTCATGGTGCCCGTAAATTCTAGGTTGAACATGTTGTCATTCATGTATTTCAACCATGTTTCTAGATTAATTAACGGGTCAGAAACTATGAACAGGAGGTCATCAATGTACCTACAATAAAATACAGTGTCCTTACGACGGGGACTATCTGGTCCAAAAATGCGGAGCCTCTCCCACCATCCCATGTATAAATTAGCCAGGGATGGTGAGAATTTGGCTCCCATAGAGGCACCGCATTTTTGGAAGTAATAGACCCCGTCAAACAAAGAAATTATGAGTCAAAAGGTATTCCAGACATAGAATGATGAATTCTTTTAAAACTGGAGAAAAACATCCTGACTTCTTCAAAAAATAGGACACTGCTTGTAGACCAAGGTTGTGTGGAATAGATGAGTATAAACTGGAAACGTCACATGTTATCCAACTATAATTCTCATTCCATGGTACATGTTCCAATTTAGACAATAATTGCTTAGTGTCACGCATATAAATATGTTTGTTTCCTTTGTATTCTTTAGCTATGAGTAAGCATCTTATGATGTGAAACGCGTTAGCCTATCCCTGTGTTCACTTTTTGGTGTTTTTGCTGTATTTGTGGATTTTATGAAATAAACCAGCATCCTTTTGCAGAGTGCGGCCGTCCAGGATTTTTTTCTTTATCACCTATATTGTGCAGAGCCAGCACCTGCGTGTGCATAGAGTGGGGCGGAAGCATCACATGGATTCAGAGGCTTCAGAGCGGTGATCTCCTTTTACATAGCTAAGTGAAGTGCTCTGCCCAATGCATCTAAGGTGTGCGTCATAACACAGATTTTGAAAAGATCTTGAATGTTGAAATAATAGTGCAGATCTGTTTAAAAATGCAATGGCAGCCCATATAAATTGGACTGAATTCATTAAATTAATGTAAACCTGTGAAATACTGCACATTAACCTATGCAAGGTAGCATATTGTATCACATCAGACCAGTGGACTCCTTTACTCCTATGAATTGCAGCAACACATGGTCTATACAACTCCTTAGTAAGGATGAGCTCTGGCGTGTTCGCAAACCCCACGTGCAGAGCACGCCAGGAAGTCGGCACTGCGCTAATCACAGGCAGTGAGACATTTCCCGATCTCTGCAGCCACGCATCAGGGCAATGGGGGTTCAAGTGCAAAGTGCACTTGAAATTGCACTGAACGTGCACTTGGAAGTGCAGTCGCTGTAAATCTGAGGGGGACATGCAAGGAAAATAAACAGCATTTTAGCTTGAACATGATTGGATGATAAAATCAGCAGAGCTTCCCCTCATTTCAGATCTACCCCTAAGATTTACAGCGACTGCACTTCCAAGTGCAATTTCAAGTGCGCTTGTAGTGCAAAGTGGATTTGCCTTTCGTAAATAACCCCCAATGTCTCACTGCCTGCGATTAGCGCAGCGCAGTTCCGACTTCCTGGCGAGATCTGCACGTGGGGGGGTTTGCGAACACGCCGGAGCTCATCCTTATTCCTTAGACCCCTTTTACACTAAGGCGCTTTACAGGTGCTATAGCGCTAAAAATAGCATCTACAAAGCTCCTGTAAAGCGCCTCTCCTTTCACTCCAATGTGAAAGCCCAAGTGCTTTCACACTGGGGCGCTGCGCTGGCAGGACGCTGAAAAAAGTCCTGCAAGCAGCATCTTTGAGACGCTGTATACACTGCTCCTAAAGCGCCCCTGCCCATTAAAATCAATGGGTAGCGCAGCTGAAGCGACACTTTTAACCCTTTTTTGGCCGTTAGCGCGGGTTAAAAGCGTCCGGCTAGCATCGAAAAAGCGCTGCTAAAAATATTGGCGCTTTACCGCTGCCGCCCGGGAGCTACCAGTGTGAAAGTGCCCTTAGATTAGCTTAGCACCCTACTGTCACCTTTAGGGAGAAAAGACACACCAGGGTGCAGCTGGTGAAGGGTTCTGGTGTGTCTTCTTCCCCTACATGTGACTGGAGTCATGCCAGATCCTTGAAGGAGCTGTAGAAGTTTTTGGATTGCCTTGGACCCCCTGGCTTTGCCTTTAGGACAAATTTTTGCATAAAGAAGATTTACGGATGCACAACTAGAAGCGCAGTGTAAGTGATTCTTGTTTGTTTACCCTAATGTCACCAAACACGTTACAATGTGATTGTAGAATTTCTTTAGAGCATGGGCATGTAGGGCATGTAGAGCAGGGGCCTGCCTGATTGGACAAACATTGACTGCATAGTTTAGTTCCCATATTACATAGTTATGGGAAATCTAAAGTTGATTGTAATGGTGACCTGTAGAATACAGCATAACACATTGGGGTTGATTTAGGCCCCTTTCATACTAAAGGCGCTTTGCAGGCGCTATTGCGCTAAAAATAGCGCCCCAAAAAAGCCGCTCAATTGTATCCAGTGTGAAAGCCCGAGGGCTTTCACACTGGAGCGTTGCGCTTGCAGGAGGGTCAAAAAACTCCGGCAAGCCGCATCTTTGAGGCGCGATAGGAGTGGTAAAAATACCGCTCCTATAGCGCCCCTGCCCATTGAAATCAATGAGGTAGCGCCGCAAAGAGGCGTTATTGCGGGCGTTTTTAACCCATTTTCGGCCGCTAGCAAGGGTTATACTCCCCCCCCGCTAGCGCCTGCATATCGCGGCAAAAAATATGGTATAGCGGCTCTAAAAATAGCGCCGCTATACCGCCAGCGCTTCAGTGTGAAAGTAGCCTTACCAAAACTAGAGAGCGCACAATCTGGTGCAGCTGTGCATGGTAGCCAATCAGCTTCTGACTTCAGCTTGTTCATATAAGCTTTGATAAAAAAAAATAAACTGGAAGATTATTGGTCTATGCAGGGCTGCACAGATTTTTCGCTCTCCAGTTTTAGTAAATGTGAACAGGTCCTTCCATTTATATACATGCTTCCCCAATCTCAGCGCAGAACTAAATAACACTCTACATAAGCCCCTATGAAGTGTCCAGGCCAAATCCTGCTTCTGGATAGACAATTAATACTTGAAAGAAAATAACTGTGTTCTCTTTTCTAAAGACAAACAAAGCATCATCATCACGATTCATCTAAAATACATCTCACAGCATCCTGCTTGGACAGTATTTAAAGAGGAACTCCAGGAAAATACTTTCTATTTCTTATCTGCTGGCTACAAATAGAATTCTAGGTTTCAATGTCATTTTAAAAAGTTTGTTTGGGCCACGGCAGAGCGACTTCTGTACAACCACCCTGCCCACACACATGGGATTGACATTCGTCTGATCCCCGACGACCTGGCTGAGTTTCGATCCATGTATGGGCACCTTTATGGTGCGGTCCTGAGAGCCTCTGCGCTCAGAAGATTGTGTATTCTTTACCGGGGTGACTATTCAAGCCAGTGAAGGGAAACTATTCCTTTGACTGGATTGGTTTATTTCACAATATATCTTACTTTTTCTGCCATGTTCTTCCCTTGTCATGTTTTTACAATGGATCTTGTTGAAAAAGATCAAAAGTCATTTTAAGGGGGCTGTATGGAACACAAATCATTGTTCTCTAGCAGTCTCATGTAACGTGTCTCCAGAAGCTTGCCTCCAGTCTCTGACAACCTCCCGTTGCTTGCCCACAGTCTCGCTTGTCTGCTCTAACCATCTCGGCTTACTTGTCGGCGCTCTCTAACCATCTCCGCTTACTTGTCTGCGCTCTCTAACCATCTCCGCTTACTTGTCTGCGCTCTCTAACCATCTCCGCTTACTTGTCTGCGCTCTCTAACCATCTCCGCTTACTTGTCTGCGCTCTCTAACCATCTCCGCTTACTTGTCTGCGCTCTCTAACCATCTCCGCTTACTTGTCTGCGCTCTCTAACCATCTCCGCTTACTTCTCAGCGCTCTCTAACCATCTCCGCTTACTTCTCAGCGCTCTCTAACCATCTCCGCTTACTTCTCAGCGCTCTCTAACCATCTCCGCTTACTTCTCAGCGCTCTCTAACCATCTCCGCTTACTTCTCAGCGCTCTCTAACAATCTCCAGTTACTTCTCAGCGCTCTCTAACAATCTCAAGTTACTTCTCAGCGCTCTCTAACAATCTCCAGTTACTTCTCAGCGCTCTCTAACCATCTCCGCTTACTTCTCAGCGCTCTCTAACCATCTCCGCTTACTTCTCAGCGCTCTCTAACCATCTCCGCTTACTTCTCAGCGCTCTCTAACAATCTCCAGTTACTTCTCAGCGCTCTCTAACAATCTCAAGTTACTTCTCAGCGCTCTCTAACAATCTCCAGTTACTTCTCAGCGCTCTCTAACAATCTCCAGTTACTTCTCAGCGCTCTCTAACAATCTCCAGTTACTTCTCAGCGCTCTCTAACAATCTCCAGTTACTTCTCAGCGCTCTCTAACAATCTCCAGTTACTTCTCAGCGCTCTCTAACAATCTCCAGTTACTTCTCAGCGCTCTCTAACAATCTCCAGTTACTTCTCAGCGCTCTCTAACAATCTCCAGTTACTTCTCAGCGCTCTCTAACAATCTCCAGTTACTTCTCAGCGCTCTCTAACAATCTCCAGTTACTTCTCAGCGCTCTCTAACAATCTCCAGTTACTTCTCAGCGCTCTCTAACAATCTCCAGTTACTTCTCAGCGGTCTAACAATCTCTGGTTACTTCTCAGCGCTCTCTAACAATCTCCAGTTACTTCTCAGCGGTCTAACAATCTCTGGTTACTTTTCAGCACTCTAACAATCTCCAGTTACTTCTCAGCGGTCTAACAATCTCTGGTTACTTTTCAGCACTCTCTAACAATCTCCAGTTACTTCTCAGCGGTCTAACAATCTCTGGTTACTTTTCAGCACTCTCTAACAATCTCCAGTTACTTCTCAGCGGTCTAACAATCTCTGGTTACTTTTCAGCACTCTCTAACAATCTCCAGTTACTTCTCAGCGGTCTAACAATCTCTGGTTACTTTTCAGCAGTTTCTAACCATCTCACATTACAAATCTGTAGTCTCTAACAATCTCCTGTCACTTGTCAGCAGTCTGACAATTTCTGTAGCATTACATTCACTGAATATTATGTGTGGCCCTATGGAGTTTTTAAGGGCCACATCTGAGACCCCTGTATCAGGTAAGTAGCCCACCCTAGCCCCCCAGATGTCCCGCATACATACAGTACACACACAGCAGGTGTCAGCAGGTCTGGGACAGGGTGCTCCTATGCTTGCCTCTGCTGTATTATACATAATAACCATGACACAGGACATTAGTGACAGAAGAAAACATTGTTGCTCTTACTTTCTCCTTGGCTTTGATGTATCTCTGTGCGGCTTGTTGAATTAATTCTCTGACGCTGAACTTCCCATCCTTGCAGGGGACCACAATGGCAGTCTTCCCAAAATAAACTGTCACTTTCATCTTCGCCTTCCTCGCCAAAAGCGAAAAACGAGAGCCCGGCCTGCGACTGTCCCCAATTCACACGGTGTCACTTCCCCCAGGAACAGGTGACATAGGACACCATCACCAGGCATAGTACTCCATCCTGAGGTCCCTCCACTCTATGACATCACACTGACAGCAACCAGGGGAAAGTGTCAGAATTGGGGACTTCCCAGAAAGTTTAGGGAAAAGTGCCAGAAATAAAAGTAATAAAAACTTGTTTTATTGGAGTCCAGGTGTGAGAAGACTCCCTGGGGAGCTATAGAGCCCCTGAATGCGGAAGGAAGGAAGGGCAGTGAGAGGTGTAGGAGGAGAGAGGTGGAATGAGGAAGACAGGTGCCTCAGCTCTGGGCTCTCTACTATGGGGACCCTCGGGACAGTCTACAGGTTAGAGAGCTTTGAAAAGTCCCGGGCACAAAGTGTGGTCAGGGCCGGGATTCCCAGGCAGGCATTGCAGGAGGGGAGGAGCCGTGTACAAGGAGGAGGAGGGGGGAGGAGGAGGAGGGGGGAGGAGGGGGGAGGAGGAGGACAGGCTCCATGGAAAGGAGTAAACACAGCCCTGTGTGCACGTTGCTGGACAGGGAATCCTCCAGACTGAGCACCCCCGGCATCCCTCTAGGTGTGCATCTTCTGTCCTACATAGATTACATTCTGACTACTGGATACCTATATTCACTAGATCATTTCATTCTTTAACCACTTCACCTCCGGAAGGTTTACCCCCCTTCCTTTGCGATACGGCACTGCGTTACTTTGACAATTGCGCGGTCGTGCAACGCTGTACCCAAACAAATCTTACGTCCTTTTTCCCAACAAATAGAGCTTTCTGTTGCTGGTGTTTGATCACCTCTGCGTTTTTATTTTTTGCGCTATAAACAAAAAAAAGTGACGGTTTTGAAAAAAAGAAAACAATATTTTTTACTTTCTGCTATAAAACAAATCTAATAAAAAATGGAAAAAAATCGTATTTCTTCATATATTTAGACAAATATGTATTCTGCTACATATTTTTGAAAAAAAAAAATCCCAATAAGCGTATATTGATTGGTTTGATTATAGCGTCTACAAACTATAAGATATTTTTTTTTTTTTTTACTGGTAATGGAGGCGATCAGTGACTTAGGCCCCTTTCACACTGGGGCGGGGAGGTGCGCTGGCGGTATAGTGGCGCTATTTTTAGCACCGCTATACTGTAGTTTTTGCCGCGATATTCGGCTGCTAGCGGTGCGGTTTTAACCCCCGCTAGCGGCCGAGAAATGTTTAAAACCGCCCGCAATGCGCTGCTGAAGCAGCGCATTGCGGTCGGTATAGCCGCGCTGTCCCATTGGTTTCAATAGGCAGCAGCGGTAAAGGAGCGGTAAACACACCGCTCCAAAGATGCGCCTAGCAGGACTTTTGGAGCGGTCCTGCTAGCGCACCGCTTCAGTGTGAAAGCCTTCGGGCTTTCACATTGAAGACTGCAGGGCAGGATTTTTTCAGGCGCTATTTTAAGGCCTCATGCCCACGGATGTTTTTACAGCCGCGTTTTTGAGCGTTTTTTACAGCTTAAAAACGCCTGTCCATGTTAGTCTATAGCTTCATGCCCACCTAGACGTTTTTGGGCTGCAAATAGCATAGATGTTTTTAAGCTGTAAAAAAAAACGAGGACCAATGCGTTCCTCAGCGTCGGAGTTAGGCAGAAAAAAACTAACGCGCGGTCACGTTTTTTAGCTCTGACTTCTTTTTTTTTCCCCCAAAAAAAAAAAAATTTACAATAACATGGACAGGCGTTTTTAAGCTGTAAAAAACGCAGCTGTAAAAATGTCCGTGGGCATGAAGCCTTAGCGCCAAAACACCTGAAAAATGCCCCAGTGTGAAAGGGGCCTTATAGTGTGACTGCGATATTGCGGTGAGCATTCTGACACTAACTGACACTTTTTTGGGGACCAGTGACACTAAGACCCCTTTCACACTGGGGCCGCCTGTGCGTTAGCAGTAAAGTGCCGCCCGTTTTAGCAGCGCTTTACAGCTGTTTAAGCAGCGCTTTTCAGCCGCTAGCAGGGTGCTTTTAGCCCCCGCTAGTGGACAAAAAAGGGGTTAAAATGGCCGTGTTGCGGTGCTTCCGAAACGCTTTTTAGGCGCTTCCGAAGCGCTGCCCATCCATTGCGATGGGCAGGGGCGTTTTGGGAGCGGTGTATACACTGCTCCAAAACCGCCCCAAAGATGCTGCTTGCAGGACTTTTTCTAACGTCCTGCAAGCGCACCGCCCCAGTATGAAAGCACTCAGGCTTTCACAAGGGGGTGGCATGGGAGGCAGTTTTCAGGCGTTATTTCTAGTGCTGAAACGCCTGAAAACTGCCTCGGTCAATAAGCACTGGTCAAATACAGTGATCAGTGCTACAAAATATGCACTAGCTCACTGTACTAATGACACTAGCTGGGAAGCGGTTAACCTCGGGGACGGTTAAAGGGTTAACTGTGGGCCTAACCAGTGCTTTACTATACTGTGTGAGGTGCTTTTACTAGGGAGAAGACATGGAATTTATTCCGATTTGCATGGACACAACTCCATCCCTTCCCCCTTGACAGAACAACAATCTTCCTTGTTTACACAGTTCTGTCTCTCTGCCTGGCGATCGGAGGGACATCAATAGCCTACACCCGCCCATCCAGCAGAAGCAAGCCGCCAGCAGCTCGCAGGTGTGCCCCCTACCGGGAAGTGCGGGATTACGTATATATATGTGATCCGGCACACAGCTGCCACCCTGTAGCAGTAAAACTGCTATAGGGCGGTTGGCAAGCTGTTAATTATTTGTATTTAATTTATAATATTGCTACTATATACAGTACTGTGCAAAAGTTTTAGTTTTAGGAAATGCTGTGTAGTAAGAATGGTAAAATCCTTTGAGCCCAAAGTCATGGGCATGTGGCCACCCCTCCCTCCTATTTTAGAATTAACAATTAGGCTCCATGTACACAGAAGCTCAAAAACGGTAGTTTTGAACGCAAGATTTCTGGCAGAAAAAGCTGCTTTAAAATATAGCTTTTATCAGCGTTTTTTACTAGCGTTTATTAGCATTTTTCAGTGTTAGGGTTTTTTTTTTTTTTTTTCAATG
This sequence comes from Rana muscosa, assembly GCA_029206835.1. Classification (NCBI taxonomy): domain Eukaryota; kingdom Metazoa; phylum Chordata; class Amphibia; order Anura; family Ranidae; genus Rana; species Rana muscosa. The sequence goes on along the minus strand of CM055127.1, from coordinate 309,606,156 downwards.
GGTCAAAAAACGTTAAAAAACGCCAGCGACCTGCGTTTTGAGCTTTTTTGATCGTTTATTAGCGTTTTTCAGCGTTTTGCGGGTTTTAGCGTTTTTTCCCGCCGAAAAACGGCATTTGAACGCAAATTTCTTGTGTTCAGAAAAAGGCCCATTATCTCCACTGCTCATTAACGCTAAAAAACGTCATGTGTACATGAACACATAGGCTAACATAGAGTGCAGTTAATGGGCTTTTTAAAAAAACGCCAAAATTCCAATAAACTGCAGTTTATCAGCTTCAGTGTACATGGAGCCTAAGGTAATGTTTTATATATATATATATATATATATATATATATATATATATATATACTAAATGCCTTTATAGTATAGATATTACTACAAATAAAAATTTATTGTGGAAAAAAATTAAATAAATAAAGGTAATATTTTAAAATCACCTAATTTAAGGACGCTGGCCCTTTTAAAAATGTAAATAGGAATTTGGGCTGGAAGAGAGTGTACCATGTAACCCATCAGAACATTCTAGAAGGAGTGGGGCTTTATATATAAGAAGGATCCACTAAGACTATTCGCCAGTGAGTCAGCGCCGGCTCAACAAGCTCCGCACCCTCCAACCCTTTTGTTGCAAGGAACTTTTTTTGGTTTTGTCACCCTTTTTTACCCCCTTCATGACCAGGCCTTTTTTTGCGATACGGCACTGCGTTATTTTAACTGACAATTGCGCGGGTGTGCGATGCTGTACCCAAATAAAACTGATGTCCTTTTTTCCACACAAATTGCGCTTTCTTTTCGTGGGATTTGTTCACTTCTGCGGTTTTAATTTTTTGCGCTATAAACAACAAAAAGTGACAATTTTGGAAAATAAATCAAATTGATTACCCAATTTAGGCTGAAATGTATTCACAATAAGCGTTGATTGGTTTACGCACAAGTTATTGTGTCTACAAACTATGGGATAGATTTATGGAAGGTTTTTCCTTTTTTTTTACTAGTAATAGCGACGATCAGCCATTTCTAGCGGGACTGAGACATTGTGGCGGAGAAATCTGACCCTAAGTGACACTTTTTGGGAACCAGTGACACTATTACAGTCATCAGTGCCAAAAAAAATGCACTGTCACTGTACTAATGACACTGACAGGGAAGGGGTTAACATCAGGGGCGATCAAAAGGTTAAATGTGTTCCCTGGGAGTGCTTGCTAACTGTGTGGGGGTTGCTCTGACTGGGTGAGGACAGAAATGCATGTTCTTGCTTAGCAGAAACACAAGATCTCCATCTTCTCCCCTGTCAGAACGGCAATCTGCCTTGTTTACATAAGCAAATTGCTGTTCTGCCTCGCTAGGGAATCGCAGGTGGGTCCGCCGGACCCGCTGATTGGCTCCCCCTCTGTCAAATCAGCTCGCTATCTGGTCTCTGGCGGCACACGCCCCCTAGAGGCTATTGCACGAAATTATGTACAGGTACGTGATTTCGTGCAATAGAGCAACTTTGCCGCAGTACAAATACATTACGCGGTCGGCAAGTGGTTAAAAGAGGGGAATTGTGGTTATGTTTTATTCATTTTTAGGTCAAGTCCTTAATGACTGAGCAATTTTTTCTGAGATAAGATAAGATAACTAGATAAGTTGTATTTGAGTTTTAATCAATAATTAAAGATTTTATATTATTGATATTTATTTATTTATTTATACCAATAAAAGATAAAATGTTGCCGGATACATGGTGTGTGTCTCATTATTTACATTAGATGGTTGTATTCGGGGGAGGGAAAAGGTGCGGCCTGCATTCCCATGCTTTCAGAAATATATACAGTAAAACCTTGGATTGCGAGCATAATTCGTTCCAGAAGCATGCTTGTAATGCAAAGCACTTGTATATCAAAGCGAATTTTCCCATAAGAAATAATGGCAAACTCAAATGATTCATTCCACAACCATTTATTCATAAGCCCTTCGGTCTATAGTCCATATAAAAAGATTATAGCAATGTGATAAGTTGTTTAACCATAAAATGTCCATCCACAAATGGAAGCCTCCACAAGGGGATTAGAAGCAAAATCCAGCCGGAGCTACAGAGTATAAAAGAGAAGAGAAGCGCCTCTAAGTGTAGCAATATGGTTACATTCAATGAAGGTGCAACATTTAGCAACTCACATGGTTGATGATTAAAAGAGGCACATCTAAGTATGCAGGCATCCGAGATAAAGCGATCCACATAGACCATCCCCCGCACCGCCGACTCTCACCGCTGTCAGTCTGCATTTGTGACCGGGAAGACTACCCTGCAGTAGAGCGATCTGAAAGCGAGTCTTGAACCGCTCGTGGAAGGGATGACATCAATGGTGGTGCGGAGGACGGTCTATGTGGACAGCTTTACCCCGGATCCCTGCATACTTAGATGTGCCTGTTTTAATCATCAACCATGTGAGTTTCTAAATGTTGTACCTTCATTAAATGTAACCATATTGCTACACTTAGAGGCGGCTCTCGTCTCTTTTATACTCAGTTGTGACATGACGCTACTCTTATATCAAGACATCGCTTGTATATCAAGTCAAAATTTATCAAAAAAAATTGCTTGTCTTACAAAACACTCTCAAACCAAGGTTTTACTGTATTATAATTCTTTATTTTTATCAATTTACAAAATGCAAAGTGACCAAACAGAAGTAAAATCTAAATCAAATCAATATTTGGTGTGACCCCCCTTTGACTTCAAACCAGCATCAATGCTTCTAGATAAAATCGCACACCGTTTTTGAAGAAACTTAGCAGGTAGGTTGTCCCCACATCTTGGAGAACTAACCACAGATCTTCTGTGGATCTGGACTGCCTCAACCTTCTGTCTCTACATGTAATTTCAGACAGACTCGATGTTGAGATCGGGGCTTTGTTGAGGCCAAACCATAATTTCCAGGACTCCTTGTTCTTCTTTACACTGAAGATAGTTCTTAAAGAGAAGTAACAAATACTGTAGCTGCTGACTTTTACTATTAGGGCACTTACCTGTCCAGGCATCCATCAGTGTTCTCACCCGAGCCTATTTTTGAATCAGCTCTTGGGTGCTGGTGCCGCCATCTTGGCTAAGGGAACTCCTACTGCGCATGCGCAAATCGTGCTGCGCTCTGTAAAAGGGCCGGCTGCCGGGAGAAAGGGGGGGTGGGGCGAATGGTCTGGCTTACTTCGCCACTGTGAACTGAGCCAGAAGTGGCTGGAGCTCCGCTTTAAAGTGAAACTTCAGTTTGCTCAGTCAACATTGACTATTTTTAATCCTTATAGATAGGAAAGTATATCACATTTGCTTGTTTTACATGTAGCGCACAAACCCCTCTCTTTACTTGCATTAACTTTGGCTCCTCGCAGGAAGGGAGAGGCACACCGCACCACAAGCCCGTACCCTCCTGTGTAAAGAGGTTGAGCGGTGTTAGTTTTGGGCCTTGTCTGCGGCCAGAGTCAATGTCCTCCCAAGAATGATCTCACCTCTACCTTGTATAGATGCAAGTCCTTGTTTTCCCCAGGAATGTGAATGTCCACACTAGCTGAAAGTCCAACTCAATATTTATTTCTCACAGGATAATAAACAGCCTCTTTGATAGCAGACAGGTTGGAGCGAAGATACAGGACAGCTTAGATGTGGAGGAGGTCCAGGCACAAACGTAGCTCAACTCTTTAGACTGTTTAGGTTTCTCAAACAGCTTTGGCGCACGATCTCTGCCACAGACCGTGAGGTTGGTCTCTGCCACAGACCTTGTGAATAAAGTCACTGCCACTGGCTTGGAGAACAGGGTCACTGCCACTGACCAGGTGAATAAAGTCACTGCCACTGACTTGGAGAACAGGGTCACTGCCACTGACCAGGTGATTAGGGCATTGCCCTATGAGGCCACTGCCACTGACCTTGAAAGTGAACTTCCTTCTTAGAGTATCTGGCCCATGTCAAGGAGAAAACATCCCTCCGGAGAGTTACCAGAGGCCCCCACCGTCACTACGACTCTGCGCTGGGTCTTCGGAAGGGGTTACCTCCCTGGCCTCCTCGTCCCAGATACGGGTCCCCTCGCAAGGCGGCACCCTGGGAGTCCTCGATCCTTAGCGGACTACAACCGAAGGTGCTGGGCCCCGGGCCTTAAAAATATAGTACGTCACCCCAGACCTGAAGGTGTCTGGGGTGGAACAGGAACTCCACCTCCGGGCCTAGGGTACCCGGAGACGACCCTCACTCACCCCTGGGGCGAAGGTGCCTGGGCGTGGACCTCGAACGGAAGATGTCCGCCCCTTTTATACCCTCTCCCGACAGACACAGCAGGTTCCCTGCCCCGCCGTACTACTGCCGAGAGGGGACACAAAAGGCACAGTCCTCTATCGGTGGTTCAACCCTGGCCCACGGCGACAGCGCCACCTGTAGGCCACAGGGAACTGTACACCAATACTATCCCCCGTGAACAGAAATGGTCCATAAACCCTAACAATCAGTGTGCCTGAGCCTAATTACCACTCAGACACTCCCCTTAAATTGAACACCCCGCTACACATTCACCCCACTAAATAGACACTGGTCCCCAGTGTCTGGAGCAAACCTATGCCTCTCAAGCCTGAGTCAGCATAGGCCCAATCCAAAGACCAAACACTAAAAAAAAACTATTTGAGAGAAAAAAGAAAAACTGCCTGTTTGTGCCGGAACCTAAACATGGGGAAAGGGGGTTAAACATAGAGAAGAAAGAAGAATAACACACTTGTGCACATTAAAACATCAAATGTCACATGACATACTTCAATAAATATTTACATTTCCCTCACACCTGCACTAACTAAGATCCACCCCATTCTCAGTAACCTTGCTTGACGTCTTCCTGCAGAGGAAGAAAAAAAAACAATAGTTGCACAACACCGCCACCTAGTGGTAGTGCTGTGATTGAGACAGAGGTGCTTGACAAATCCTCTTCTTCTTGACTGTGGCCCTGAACTATCTACCCCCCAAAGTCCATGTATCTTTGCGGTAAGGAGAGAGGGGAGAAAAAAAACAACGGCTCCCGCTCCTCCAATGAGTAGAATACCCTTCTGTTAGGGCAAAGTTCCTGGGCTCTAGAGGATGCACTCTAGGAATAAAGCAAACACAAAAGAGTCTAGTCTCTCAAAGATAATAGTGTGGGTCTGGCAACAAGAGCGGTTTCCAATGCTTATCGAAAGTGTCAATGTGATACTCAACATTGTCTTTATCTTTCCGGCAGATGAGCACCTTGTCCGCATATATGTGCCGACCAAGCATCCAGGCAGCCTTACAGTCTTTATACCTCTGAGTAGCTTCAGGGGAACATGAGAAGTATCTGCGGGCCTGGGGTACTTTAATGTGTGTCCATACAAAGTCTGCGTACCACTGGTGTCTACAGGCCTCTACTTCAAACAGGAGCTCCTTAGGCAGGTACGGGTACTCCCATCCATACTCGCTGGCTACCTTCTGGTTAAATAACCTCTGTAATCGGGACAATGGTGGCATGGTGGTACGGTCTCCCGTACCAGGTAGGACTATGGCATCCGGGTGTCGAGGTACTTTCACTACCTCAGGACCAGACACAGGGGCCCGCAGTGACACCCGTCCCATCTCAGTAACTGATGCAGGAATCTCCGGCTGTGGAAGGGCAGACAAGGGGACAGATCCCTCCTCAGGCTTTGAGGCCTCCACTCAGGGTGTGCTATCCCCAGTGGACATGGGTGGGTCCCTATTGCTACGGGACGAGGACAGGGGCATCTTATCCCAACCCTTCCATTCAAACAGTTCATCAACTGCGGCGTCATCTCCCGCATCAGAGATTGACTCCAGGTCGGAGGTATCGTATTCCTCCGCAGGCAGGTAACTCCTGGTAGAGGACGAGTCACCGCCTCTGACTAGTTCACGGGCATGTGAATCCCCAACACTTGGGACCTTAGACAGAGTCTCTTCCCCCAGCTCACCTCGGCTTGTAGCTGAACCAGGACATCCGGGACTTTTCCCTTCGGATGCATCCGTTTTGAGTAAGCGCTGGGGCGTAGCTCCACCACGGCCGCGGGAAGCTTTCACAAACCCGATCTTTCTCTTGGGCGGTGGGAGAAAGGACTCTGTGGTGACCGAAGCAGCATTCTTCGGTCTCTCAATCTCTGGAACAATCTCATCTGTGACTTCCTCCGAAGTCCCGACAGTGCGCGCAGGGGTGGCTGTGTAAGCTCTGATTCCTCTTTCCAGAGTGGTGGCGCCCGTAAGGCAATTGAGGTGGAAAGCCCGAGGCTTTTCTGTAGGTTGCTCGACCTCAAACAAGAACTTCTTACATAGCTCGCATCGCCCGAATGGCTTCAGATGCACCACCAGTCCCGAGCAGCTGGGACAAATCACTCCGAGGGCCTCCACATCTTTGCAAACGTAGAGGGCAAAACGTCCCCTTGACTTGAGCCGAATCCCTGTATCCGTTAAGGGAGCAGCAAATGAAGTCATCTTCATGGTAGTAGTAGCCGGAACCCATGAGGCATGAGAAGCCATGTTATCCATTCGCTGTTCCATTGCGCACTGTCCTTTTTGCGCCAAAGTCCCCACGTGCAACTCCACACATGGCCAGACCCCTCCCATCTCCTGCACTGTTCGCGGGCTTTCTCTCTGTCACGCCCACGAACTACGCAGTCAGGGATCTCCTCGTGGCGCAGTTCTCAATATGGCCGACCTCCACGGAACTTTACTGGGGAATAAAGTTCAAACTCTGGGGGGGTCTTCAACACTTCCCAACCGCAAACAAATCCCGGACGAGCCCCCACGTGTAGCGATACCCCCAGCTAAGAGGGCTGCTGGTATAATTTTTGGGCCCTGTAGTGCACCGCTGTCAACCCCAGGTAATTAGCCCTAACCTCCCTTGGCACAGTTAGTAGGGGATGATAGGACTGTGTGGCCTGCAACTCACAGAGACACAATCCTATAATAAAACACACAGCAATAGAGTATAGCTATCCTTAACTGTCTCTTCTGCAAAGTAAATGACACAAACACCAGTATACTTAACCCTTGCACTTTTACTCAGATTGTTGGGTAAGCATATAATCAACAGTGTACATATCATGTGCAGAGCCCTGCAATAAAAGAGTATCTCAACAAACAGATAGATATACAGTACTATGCATAACACTAACGGTCCCCGCTGCAGCTATCCTCCCTCGTGGACAAAATGGCGCCCAGAAATGTCTACGCTAAGTCAGGCCTGACTGTACTGTGTAGAAGTTCTGTAGGGGAAAATCTTCGCTAGCAAATGGTGGTGCACTTTTGAAGAAATAAACTGTAATCCACAGGGTAAAAGGAGTTTGGATAACTTGGTGAATTAAGAACAAATCTCTAAAGTTACTCCGATGCACTGTCTCTCCGGCGCGCAGCGGCAAACAACTGGTGATAACTCCGGATAACAGTTATAGGGCCTAGAGATCCTATATAATTCTCTGTGCAGGTGCTCTCTCACCCAACCGGACCAGTCCGTGTCCGTATCTTTCGCTACCTGTGTCTTGGTACACAGATCTCACGACCTTTCGGGTCTTTGGTCCTCCTGGCGATGATACAGCAACAGTAGGAAAAGACGTCCCTCTGGTTCCTCAGTGAGAGCGGAAGGCTCTTTGGAGAAAGGCCCAGGCTTCAGGCCTTGTATCTCAGCAGGCTCGATAGAGAGTTCCACTTGCTGGGAGGCGGTGTCCAAAGAGACCGAATTCAGCCCCGCCCTTCAGTTATATAACCCACCCCAGCAGTCCTTGCACAAGGCAATGCACCCTGGGTGTCCCGTTGCTCACTGGGTACTGTAGTCTCTGGGGGATTAAAGGGCAATACCACGCTACATACACTTTTTTTAACATTTCTTCAGTTGCTTCTTGGTTTCCATGCCTAGGCAAATTAAGTCTTACATCCCAGGAGTCTTCAGTAGGGAAGGAGGGGCTTTCCAAGCTAAGCACACCCTCTTCTGCTTGCATGCCTGAGCTAAGGACAGGTGGATTCCAGGAACTAAATGCTACTTAAATCATCTGCCCTTACTCAAGATGTCCACAGCCAGACAGGCTAGGAGGTGTTTTTCAAAGTGATTTCTAAACAAAATAAACCATGAAGACATGGATGGATGGGTGAGTTTGTTTTGAATATTAAAAAATAATTAAATAGCATTTTGGTTTGTGGTGCTCTGATTAGGTGTAGTTCCGCTTTAATGACATTGGCTGTATGTTTGGGGTTGTTGTCGTGCTGCAGAATAAATTTGGGGCCAATCACACGCCTCCCTGATGGTATAGCATGATGGATATGTATCTGCCTGTATTTCTCAGCATTGAGGACACCATTGATGCAGGAAGGATTTTTATCCCCTGCTGGAGCAAATTGGATCATGTTTTCCTTTTTTTTTTTTTTTTTTTATGCCTTCTTCTGGATCAACTGTGCGTATGGGACTGTACATATAGGAATGTAAAAATTTGTTTTTTTTTCTCCTATTATTGGATGAACTAGATGGACTTGTGTCTTTTTTTCAACCAGACTTATGCCCCGTACACACGTTTCGAAAATCGGACGACAGATCGTCCGACTTTTTTTGTTTACTAGTCGCAAGTAGAAATTGAATAGGTTACTAAAGTCACGAAAATTCTCGTACGACCGAAAAAAAATCGGTGATGTCATGTGTTGTAATGTATTTGTATTGTATTTTCGGACGACAACTATACTGACTAAACGAAAATCGTACAATCTGGTGTCGTACGAGGACAATTTTTGTGCTTGTCCGATCAAATAATATCGGATGAATTGTCGTGATCGGCTCTCGAAAGCTCTGTACTAACGAACCGATTATCGGACGATTCTTCCTCGGACGATCAATTTCGTACGATATTCGGATCGTGTGTACGGGCCATACCTATGTAACAATGTAACTATGATTGGGCAACATTGAGGACTGTAGACACAGTGGTCAGACAAGGAAACTTAATGCAGCAGATGGAAGACTCATGTTTACTTCCCTTCGACATTGGAAAATGTCCAGCAATGCCATCAGCACAGAACTGGAGGAAACCAATGGGACCCGGGTACACCTATCTACTGGAGAAGTCTGGCCAAAAGTGGTCTTTATGGAAGAATTGTGGCCAAAAAGCCATACCTCTGATGTGGAAACAATGCTAAGCGACTCAACTATGCATGAAAACATAGGAACTGGAGTGCAGAAAAATGGCAGCAGGTACTTTGGACTGATGAGTCAAAATTTGAAATATTTGGCTGCGGTAGGAGGCAGTTTGTTTGCAAAGGGCTGGAGAGCTGTTCAATAATGAGTGTCTGCAGGGAACCGTGAAGCATAGTGGAGGTTCCTTCCAAGTAAGAGACTGCATTTCAGCAATGAAGTTGGAGATTTGGTCAGGATCAATAGTGTCCTCCATGCTGAGAAATACAGGAAGGGTTGGAACCTCTGTTGGGTATTTATTGCTGATTGTTTCCCTGCTGGGGAGACTCATGACCCATTCACACCACTCGGGTCTGTTGCTGTATAATTATGTTGAGCATTAATATTGCATCATGTTAACCACTTCAGCCCCGGAGGATTTGGCTGCCCAATGTCCAGGCCATTTTTAGCGATTCGGCACTGCGTCACTTTAACTGACAATTGCGCGGTCGTGCGACGTTGCACCCAAACAAAATTGACGTATTTTTTCCCCCATAAATAGAGCTTTCTTTTGGTGGTATTTGATCACCTCTGCGGTTTTTATTTTTTGCACTATAAACAAAAAAAGAGCGACAATTTTGAAAAAAAAACCTATATTTTTTTACTTTTTGCTATAATAAATATCCCCAAAAAACATATATATATGTAGCGGGGTCTCTTCTAAGGCCCCAGGACTACGTTTCCCAGAACCCCATTCGGCCCCAGGGCGGAGGTTCCACCGCAGAGACTCATGGGAGGGGTTACTTAAGGGAGAGGCGAGGCGGAGCTCACTCTCTTGGGACACGGTGCGTCAAGTGACAAGTCATCCTGTGCGGATTGGCTGTGAAGCAGGGCTTGAAGCCTGAGGCCTTGTTTGAAGTCCGAAGAGCTATCCACCATACTGCGGAGCCTGGGTGGATCCTGACCTGTCGTGATAGGACGTGAGTTGGATCGAGGACTCGATCGGAGCAGACGCTGTGTGCGACACACAGGAGGTGGAAGTCCCAGGCTGGGATCGCGCCTGGAGTGGTGAGCGGGCACCTGCCCATATCAATAGACTGAGTTGTGTTCAGGCCTGTAGACTGCCTAGGCCCGCTGTTCGCTCACCAGTGTTTCTGGGGGGTCCGGTAGCGGGACAGAGTTGAAGTATCTACCCCCCCCCCCCGTTTTGCCCTGTTATTTCAAGTTAACACCCAATGTGGATTACAAATGGTTATTTCTTTAAGTGCACCAACGAAAGCTGGCCAGTGAAGAAACCTTCCTCCCTTAGGGGAAAGAGACTCAGTTCTATTCCATGTCAGGCCTGACTTAGGTGGGGAGTTTATAAAGTTTGTGTTACTACGCCATAGGTGAGCACACGCCATAATAGCACCGCGTGGTGGACACTGCGCGGCGCCATATTATTGTGCTGCACCTAGTACATTGATTGATGCAGGGCTCTGCAGGCCCATGTATATGTTGCATGTTATACCTTGAATCCTTCATTACCAGTAAAGCATATATATATATTTTATATTCTTGCCTCAGTGTGTTGTCTGACTGTTTAGAAATTATTAAGTATAATACACCTGAGAGTGATAGGAGTTTAACCCTAGACTGACTGTGCCAGAGTGGGTCGAGTAAGATTGCCGGGGGTTGGCGGTGCTGCGTGCAGGGCCCGAAATCAAATCAGCGGCTCTCTTAATTGGGGGTAGCGCTACACGTGGGGGCTCGTGAGTCCGGGATCCTGTTGCAGCAAATAGCAGCCAAAAAGTACCAGCATGGACCCACTAGAAGTAGTGAAGTGGTGCGCAGCAGCCAACACAGATCCAAATGGGGCAGTGATCATAGAACTCCCAGGGATCTGGCAAGAAGATGCAGTGAAACAGTTAGTAATGTCCCTGTCCCCACAACAGAAGGCATGGATAGTGGATGTCAGATCAGAACCCCCCTTGACATATGTACTGATAAAATGGAAAGATGGAGTCCCAGAAGACTTCAAGAAGCCAAGCATAGAAACGGTGGATAAACAAACTTATAAGTTAATACGCATCCCACTCAACCTAAAAGAGGTAAAGAAAGAAGAGAGTCCCGGGTCGCCGCAGGGCACCCTTAGTACAGAATTATGCGCGGTTCTAGGGGAAATCATAGCGCAATGCAAGAAAGACCCGGCAGATTATCAAATATCAGGATACCGGAAACTCAGAATGTTTTCAGGAAGGAAACCTGTACCTTCAGGCGAAGAAGGATTTGAGGAGTGGTTAGATGGTGCAACTCAGGCTCTGGAGGAGTGGGAAGTCCCAGACCACAGGAAGAAGCAGAGAATTGCTGAGAGTTTGAAGGGGCCTGCTTTAGAGGCGGTACGCAACCTCAAGATGAGCAAGACAGACTGTACTGCGCAGGACTATCTAGACATTCTGCAGAATGTGTTCGGTGGAACAGAGAAGATCACCGAACTTTACCTACCAACTGCAGCATTGCTATCAAAAGGCAGGGGAGAAGCTATCAGAGTTCATGATGCGCCTAGATAAAATACTGCACAAGATGATCTTGAAGAAGGGGATTGACCCAAAGAAGGTGGATGAGGCCCAGGTCCAACAGGTGATGAGAGGATCTCAACCCCTGGATCCCATCGCACTGGCGTTATGTACAAGACAGGACGGGAAGAGCCTGGAGTACCCTGACTTGATCCGAGTAGTCAGGGAGGAAGAAGCTATGCTGGAGGGGAAAAAGAGGAGCCAACCAGTTGAGACGGTGAACCCTCCTCCGGTGATGGTCAGGACGGCCATGACCTTAGAAAGAGATGCAGAGGTGGATACCTTGAAGTCGCAGATGTCCCAAGTGCTGGGAATGTTAACTTCCTTGATGGAAAAGGAGTCAAGGGTACCAGAGAGGGAAAGTCCGAGGAAGGAATTGTTCCCGAATACCTCAGCACCCGCATCCCTGGAAAATTGGGGAAATGTGATCTGTTTCAATTGTGGGGGAGCGGGCCATCTTGCCAAAGTATGTGCCAGTCCCAAGAAGAAGAGACTGAATAACCGCAAGCCGCCGGAAAACTTCAACGGGCCCCGGTGAAGGAGTCAACCGGGTGCCCATCATCATCAAGGAACTCCATACTGAATAAGAAGCACATGAGAGAAGGGGCCAGGACCCCGCAGAAGAAACCAAGGGTTCCTCAGAAGGAACGTACTCCAAAGAAACACAATAAAGTCCCTCAGCGGGTAGTTACACCCATACAGAGGAGAGAGATCAATGCATACCAGGCTCAGGAGAGACTTAGGTCCAAAGACAAAAAGAGCAAGGAAAGTCAAGAAGGGAAATGCAAAGATCCAAGGAAAGAGACCCCTTTGAAGCAGTACCCAGAGAAACTGGTGGGTCCCTCTCCAATCGTATCCATTCAAGTAGAGGGGATCTACACAAGAGCCCTGTTGGATACTGGAGCGCAGGTGACCCTGTTGTATCGAGACTTTTACGACCGGCACCTAAGTCACCTACCCATCCAGAAGATTGAAGACTTGGAGATATGGGGAATTGGAACAGAGAAGTTTCCTTATGATGAATATCTACCCATAAGATTGACGTTTGACCCATCCATAACTGGGAAGGGGGAAGTGTTCGACACCTTGGCTGTGGTGTGCCCCCGACCGCCTGGAACTAACAGTAGTTCCTTAATAATAGGAACCAACACGGATCTGGTCCGAAGACTTTTGTTCCCACTAACAAGAAGGAAGAACCTCCCAGTCACGGAGATTCACCCAATGTTGAAGACCACCTTCCAACGGCTGATCTTAGAGCAAAAGGCCCCGGAAGAGGGGGTAGGGAAGGTCTGGAGACTCTGAAAAAAAAGGGATAGTGCTGCAACCCGGTGAAGTAACCTGCTTGAAGGCCACAGTGAAACTCACTTGGGAGCAGCCGGGCCCTTTTGTGATGTTGGAGCCCGACCCAAGAGAAGAACCTTCGGGCTTGGAGGTAGTCCCGGAAGTGGTCCCGGTGAGGGCCCTGAAGAAGGCCCACTGCAAGGTGCCTGTGAGTGTCAGAAACACAACGGATGGTCCCATGGAAGTCCCAGCCAGGCTGTTATTGGGCCGGGTGAGCCCAGCCACACCAGTTGCCTCATCAGATGTGGGGAAGACAGATGGAGAAAGTACAGTGTGGGTGAAGCTTTCCATGGAGAATCCAAACCTGCCCAGGGCTTGGAGAGAGAGAGCCCAGAACCAGTTGACTCAGTGGGAGAAGATCTTCTCACATGATGAGTTTGATGTGGGGTGTGCTAGGAGTGCCACCCATCGAATCTGCCTCCAGGAAGACAAGCCCTTCAGAGAAAGGTTTAGGCGAGTTCCATTGGCAGATCTCGAAGATTTGAGGGAACAGCTTGCTGAGCTCAAGCGAACAGGTGTGATCCAAGAATCTAGAAGTCCGTATGCCTCCCCCATAGTAGTGGTCCGGAAGAAGAACGGGTCACTAAGGTTGTGTATTGACTATAGGACCCTCAATAGGAGAACCACCCCGGATCAGTATACCACTCCAAGGATAGAAGATGCCTTGCAGAGCTTGTCCGGAGATAAGTGGTTAAGTGTTATGGGCTTAAAGAGTGGGTATTATCAGATCCCGATGCACCCAGAAGACAAAGAAAAGACGGCTTTCATAACCCCAGTGGGGTTCTGTGAATTTAATCGGATGCCTCAAGGTCTGTCTGGAGCTCCAGCCACATTCCAAAGACTCATGGAGAAGACTGTGGGAGACATGAATCTCATAGAGGTCCTTGTATACTTGGATGACATCATAGTCTTTGGCAGAACTTTGGAAGAACATGAAGAAAGGCTAGAGAAGGTCTTGAAGAGACTGAGTGAAGAAGGACTCAAGCTCTCACCTGAAAAATGCCAATTTTATCAGTCTTCAGTCAACTATCTGGGACACATAGTGTCCGAAAATGGGGTGTCCACAGACCCTGAAAAACTGGAGGCTGTCACCTCCTGGCCAAGACCTACCACCGTAACAGAACTCAGGTCCTTCGTAGGATTCTGTTTCTATTACAGGAGGTTCGTGGAGGGGTTTGCTCGAATAGCGAGACCTTTGAATGAGTTGCTGAAGACGGAGGGGAAGAGGATGACTCAGGCCCCAGGAAGCCGGGGGAGTCAGTCAAGGACCAGTGGAATGAGAAGTGTGAAGGCGCCTTCCAGATGCTGAAAAAGAGTTTGACCACCTCCCCTGTTCAGGCCTATGCAGACCCAAAGAAGCCTTACGAACTTCATGTGGATGCCAGTCATGATGGTCTGGGAGGAGTACTCTACCAGGAGCATTAAGGGCAACAGAGACCTGTTGCGTATGTGAGCAGAAGCTTAACCCCCTCCGAAAAGAACTATCCCACCCATAAGTTGGAGTTCCTGGCCCTCAAGTGGGCCGTAGTAGACAAACTTCGAGATTACCTATATGGGGCAGATTTCACTGTAAAAACGGATAACAACCCCCTTACTTACCTGTTTACCACAGCGAAGCTGGACGCCACAGGACATAGATGGCTGGCGGTGCTGTCTGCCTTCAGTTTCAGCTTGAAATATAGACCTGGGGCGGGAAACCGAGATGCGGACGCCCTGTCCAGAAGGTCTCATGTTCCCAACCACAGTAGTGAAGACTGGACCCAAGTGGCACCTGACAGGGTGCAGGCCCTTTGCCAAGGGGCTGAACTCCAAGCCAAGGGAGGCTCAAGAGCGGAAGAGATAGGGGTCACTATCGTAGAAGTCCCCAAGCAGTACTGTGGAGCAACTTTACTGGGGGAAGACAACTTACCCAGACTGACCAAAAAGGAGTTGAGATCCGACCAATGGGAAGACCCTATGGGGAGATTGGTCCTAGAAGCATTAGAGAATCAGAACCCAAACATACTCCTACGTCACCCCTCAAGGGAAGCTCGCCTGTTAAAAAAAGAGTGGGACAGGCTACAGGTGCATCAGGGAGTGGTCTACCGAAGGGGCCCCTCTGATGACCAAGAAGACAAGTGGCAGTTGTTCCTGCCAGAGAAACGCAGGGAGACGGTCATGATTGCCTTACATGACAACCATGGTCACCTGGGAGCGGAAAGGACTTTCCAACTTGTTAGAGACCGTTTCTATTGGCCCTGCATGAGGGCTGAAGTTGAGGAATACTGCCATTCATGTGCTTGTTGGGCCATTTACCAAGTGAAGGCCCGCTTGACCTGGTGTGCATTGATTTCCTCTGCCTCAAACCCGACCTGAGGGTTTGAGCAAACTGAGAGCAAACTGATACGAAAACTCCTAGATGCCTTAGGGATCAAGAAGACCAGGACTACTCCTTATCATCCTCAAGGTGATGCTCAGCCGGAGAGGTTCAATCGAACCCTGCTCAACATGCTGGGAACTTTAAGTGGCGAAAAGAAGCAACATTGGAGCAGTCACATCGCGGCCCTTGTACACGCTTACAACAGCACTGTCAGCGATGCTACAGGATATTCACCTTACAGACTTATGTTCGGGAGAGAGGCAAGATTGCCAGTGGATCTGGCCTACGGCACTTCCATAGATCATTGTTCTGCTGCTTCCCACAAGGGATATGTAGATAGACTTAGACACAACTTGAAGACGGCCTATGAGCAAGCTCAGGCGGCCTCGGAACAGAGGGGGGCTCGCAACAAGAGGAATTTCGACCTAAAGGTTAGGATCCAAGACCTACAACCAGGAGACAGAGTGTTATTGCGGAATCTGGGGGTCCCTGGAAAACATAAACTTGCAGATAGGTGGAGACCAGAACCTTATGTCATTTGTAAAAAATTACTGGGCCTCCCCGTTTACAGACTTAAGCCCGAGGGGAAGTTAGGGCCCTTGAAGACTTGGCATTGGAACCACCTACTTCCGCTCGCTGAAGCAGTTCAGTTGCCTCCTAGGATGGTATCTCCTGAACCCATGTCCATTCCGAACACCCCTAGACCCAACACTCGGTCTCAGACCCCTCGGATGGAGGATACAGAAGATTCAGAAATGAGTGAAGACGAGGGAGAGGAAATTGGCTGGCTTCCCAGGGCCCAACGACTTCTGCTATTGATCTTCCACCTGACGAAGATACCGAGGATCACACACTGAATGCAGAAGCTACGGAGTTCATTCCATCTAGTCACTGGTCAGATGCTTGGGAGAGTGTCGGTGAACTATCCCCTGAAGAGGACCCAAGGGAAGCCATGTATCTTCCTGCTCCGGAGCCAGATGCTCCTGAATTAGAAGGAACCCCCGAGTTGGTTACAGAAGAAGAATTGGTTCCCACAGAAAGTCCCAGAGGACAGAGGAAGCGGAGGGCCAAAAAACCTCCCAGGAGATTACCTACCCACAAATGGGGAAGAGTGCGGAAGACACTGTATTCACTGCCAGAAGGAGTATGGAAGACCCTGACCCTCCCACTGTTCATTTGGTGGGAGGCAACCCCAACTCACTCTCTGGCACAGTTAGACAGGATACTGTTGTTAATGTGTCCTGTGGGCAGAGGAGTTCACCGTCTCAATTCTGGTGGGAATTTCCTCTGCCGACATCATATGGAGAATTGATGGATGTTGTTAAATGTGTAGCTTGAAGTTATGTTATCTTTGGGGACCAAAGAGTTCAAGTGGGGGGAGTGTGTAGCGGGGTCTCTTCTAAGGCCCCAGGACTACGTTTCCCAGAACCCCATTCTGCCCCAGGGCGGAGGTTCCACCGCAGAGACTTAAGGGAGAGGCGAGGTGGAGCTCGCTCTCTTGGGACACGGCGCGTCAAGTGACAAGTCATCCTGTGCGGATCGGCTGTGAAGCAGGGCTTGAAGCCTGAGGCTTTGTTTGAAGTCCGAAGAGCCTTCCACCATACTGCGGAGCCTGGGTGGATCCTGACCTGTCGTGATAGGACGTGAGTTGGATCGAGGACTCGATCGGAGCAGACGCTGTGTGCGACACACAGGAGGTGGAAGTCCCAGGCTGGGATCGCGCCTGGAGTGGTGAGCGGGCACCTGCCCATATCAATAGACTGAGTTGTGTTCAGGCCTGTAGACTGCCTAGGCCCGCTGTTCGCTCACCAGTGTTTCTTGGGGGGTCCGGTAGCGGGACAGAGTTGAAGTATCTACCCCCCCCCCGTTTTGCCCTGTTATTTCAAGTTAACACCCAATGTGGATTACAAATGTTTTTTTCTTTAAGTGCACCAACGAAAGCTGGCCGGTGAAGAAACCTTCCTCCCTTAGGGGAAAGAAACTCAGTTCTATTCCATGTCAGGCCTGACTTAGGTGGGGAGTTTATAAAGTTTGTGTTACTACGCCATAGGCGAGCACACGCCATAATAGCACCGCGTGGCGGACACTGCGTGGCGCCATATTATTGTGCTGCACCTAGTACATTGATTGATGCAGGGCTCTGCAGGCCCATGTATATGTTGCATGTTATACCTTGAATCCTTCATTACCAGTAAAGCATATATATATATTTTATATTCTTGCCTCAGTGTGTTGTCTAACTGTTTAGAAATTATTAAGTATAATACACCTGAGAGTGATAGGAGTTTAACCCTAGACTGACTGTGCCAGAGTGGGTCGAGTAAGATTGCCGGGGGTTGGCGGTGCTGCGTGCAGGGCCCGAAATCAAATCAGCGGCTCTCTTAATTGGGGGTAGAGCTACATATATATAAAAAAAAAAAAATCTTTCTCAGTTTAGGCCGATACGTATTCTTCTACATATTTTTGGTAAAAAAATCGCAAAAAGCGTATGTTGATTGGTTTGCGCAAAAGTTATATCGTCTACAAAATAGGGGATAGATTTATAGCATTTTTATTAATAATTCATTTTTTACTAGTAATGACCGCGATCTGCGATTTTTATCGTGACTGCGACATTATGACAGACACATCGGAAACTTTTGACGCTATTTTGGGACCATTATCATTTATACAGCGATCAGTGCATTTTTATAGCACCGATTACTGTGTAAATGACAGTGGCAGGGAAGGGGTTAACCACCACTAGGGGGTGAGGAGGGGGTTAAGTATGTCCTAGGGAGTGATTCTAACTGTGGGGGGGCTGGGCTATGAGTGACACGACAGTGATCACTGCTCCCGATGACAGGGAGCAGTAGATCACTGTCCTGTCACTAGGCAGAACAGGGAAATGCCTTGTTCTGCAGCTCCGTGACACGATCGCAGGACACCGGTGGACATCGAGTCCGCAGGTCCCGCAGGCACGGTCACAGAGAGCTCGCGCCAGAAGCACTCGCGCGCGCGCACGGTGGAAAATTCAAAGCAAAGTACAGGTATAGGCTGCCTTAATCCCCCATAGGGACCAAAAATGTCTCCTGCAGCATGTTAGGCAGCACAGCACACCACATTGTAGGTGCATTTGGGTGCCATTCACAATGGGGCCCATTACTCTTTGTAAAAATTAACATTCCCTTTACCCAGTGTATTAGATAACTGGAAAAAAAATGGTCTACATTTACAAGCTCACTAATGGCAATGTGTAAATATACTTGATTTAATGCTGTAAGGAAGCATAGTTATCTGTTGTAAGGGCACTAATATCACACAATAGGCCTTCCCTAAAACATTATTGCATATTTATCATTGATTTAGAGATTAGAGTATGTAAAACAATTAAAGCTGAACTCCAGGTATGTTTAATGCTGCACAGTTACCTTGGACCAGCTTGGACTAATGAAGAATAAATATGCTATGCCTGTGGGATCCCTGTGGAAGTGGTGAATCACTGTAGTAGCGGCGCCATGGCTACTACAGTGATCCTCACTGGCTTCAAGGTCCCATGTTGAGCAGCTGCTCTTCTGCATAGTAACCACTGGGGGGTCACTCACTCAGCATGGACACCACTCAGATAAGGCTCTGCATTTTTTTCAACTAATACAATTCTCCGATTGGATGAGGTGAGGCGGTGACGTCACAATCTCCACCTTGTCCAATCAGACACTTTGTATTCATTGAGAAAGCTGCAAGGCATTCTGTGAGTGGCGCCTGTTTTTTTTTTGACAGGGAGAATCACTATAGTAGCAGCAACTACGACAATAAAGGCCCGTACACACGATTAGATTCCAACGGGAACTGTGTGATGGCAGGCTGCTGTCGGAAAATCCGACTGTATGCTCCATCGGACAATTGTTGTTGGATTTTCCGCCAACAAATGTTGGATATCATGCTTTAAAATTTTCCACCAACAAATGTGTGCTGTCGGATTATCCTATAGTGTGTACAGAAGTCCTTTGGACAAAACTCCAAAGTACAAACACGCATTCTCAGAAGCAATGCTCACCATAACACAACATTAGCAGAAGTTGCCCAAAGGGTGGCGCTAAAGAGCTGAAAAAACACATAGTTTCGTGTTTGTTGGCCAACAATTCTTTGCTGTTTGTATGCAAGACAAGTTTATGGCCAACGCCCTTTGGACAAAAGTCCTACGCTTTGTCCGCAGAAAATCCGATCGTGTGTACCAGGCTTAATTCTCAGTTTTCACAGGGTTTGGCCAAGTATAGCATTTGTATACTTATTTAGTCCAAGCTGGTTACATTGGCCCAAGCATCAGCTAAATACAGTATACGGCAAGGGGATGGAGACTCCCAGAACATAATTGAATTTAGCTGAGCACTGCTCAGCCATTCATGGGAAGCTTTGCATTTTCTAAATGAATACAAGACGTCCTCTGATTGGCTGAGATGGTGTGCGTGAAGTTATTTGTCTGCCCCTTCACCTCAGCCAACCAGAGGAAGCCTTGTATTCATTCAGAAAATATGCTTCCTGAGAATGGTTGAGCAGGGCTCAGCCCGACTTGATTTTGTTCTGGGAATGGGAAGAGAAATTCCCATACTGCTGCCTGTGCACAGCACTGTATACTGTATGTAGCTCATGCCACATACCTTTTATATATACAGTATTGCTGACAGTGACAGCAAGTTTGCCTGTTAGTGAAGGAAATAGACCGTAATTTGGACCAGTTTGGTCCAAATGAACTATTTTGAAGTTCAGTTAAACCTGAATGGCAGGTTAAACCTTTTTAATTCCTACAGCCTGCAGATCATGGCGCCCAGTCTTCTTTCTGCCTCCGCTTATCTGCTTCCTTCTGGGGAATTCTCTGACTGGGTTGGCTCACCGGCCCCAGCAGCTAGACCCTTGGCCCCAGCAGCCAGACCCTTGGCCCCAGCAGCCAGATCATTGGCCCCAGCAGCCAGACCCCAGGCCCCAGCAGCCAGACCCTTGGCCCCAGCAGCCAGACCCTTGGCCCCAGCAGCCAGATCCTTGGCCCCAGCAGCCAGACCCCAGGCCCCAGCAGCCAGACCCTTGGCCCCAGCAGCCAGACCCTTGGCCCCAGCAGCCAGACCCCAGGCCCCCTACATCCAGACTCTTGGCCCCAGCAGCCAAACCCTTGGCCCCAGTAGCCAGAGCCTTAGCCCCAGCAGCCAGACTCCAGGCCCCAGCAGCCAGACCCTTGGCCCCAGCAGCCAGGCCCCAGGACCAGCAGCCCAGCTCTAGCAGCCAGATCCTTGGCCCCAGCAGCCATGCCCCAGGCCCTAGCAGCCAGACCCCAGGCTCCAGCAGCCAGACACCAGGCCCCAGCAGCCAGGCACCAGCAGTCAGGCCCCAGCAGCCAGACCCCAGGGCCGAGCAGCCAGATCCCAGGACCAGCAGCCCAGCCTCAGCAGCCAGACCCCAGGGCCCAGCAGTCAGGCCCCAGAAGCCAGGACCCAGCCCAAAAAGCCAGGCCCCAGGACCAGCAGCACAGCTACAGCAGCCAGATCCTTGGCCCCAGCAGCCAGACCCCAGGCCCCAGCAGCCAGACCCCAGGCTCCAGCAGCCAGACCCCAGGCTCCAGCAGCCAGACCCCATGCCCCAACAGCCAGGCAACAGCAGCCTAGCAGCCAGATCCCAGGACCAGCAGCCCAGCCCCAGCAGCCAGACCCAAGGGCCCAGCAGCCAGGTGCCAGGGCCCAACCCCAAAAGCCAATCCCCAGGACCAGCAGCCAGCCCCAGTACCCATTATTTATGGTAAGTGAAGTTTTCTAGGGCTAGGCATGGGCATCAAAGAGCTATTCATATAATATTATTCATTTTTTCTGTTGTTCAGTGATACTATAATGTAGTCTCTCATGGGGCCTGGAGGGGATTCTATCTATCAGAGACTCTCCAATGGTCACAGAGAGTGCCTCTGTTAGATAGACCCACCTTCAGGTCTCATTACACCACGTTGTAGTCTCCAATGGGGCCTGGTGGGGGCTCCTTCTAACATAGACTCTCAAATGTACACAGAGAGGACCTCTGTTAGAGAGACCCCCCCTCCAGGATCCATTAGACCCCATTGTAGTCTCTAATGGGGCATGGTGGGGGCTGTAACAGACTCTAATGGACACCAAGAGGGCCTCTGTTATCGAGGCTGTATTCCATGGGTACTGGTAAGGCTTTATTCCATGGGCACTGGTAAGGCTGCATTCCATGGGCACTGGTAAGGCTGCATTTAATGGGCACTGGTAAGGCTGTATTTCATGGGCACTGGTAAGGCTGTATTTTATGGGCACTGGTATAGCTGCATTTAATTGGCACTGGTATAGCTGCAGTTAATTGGAACTGATCAGGCTTCATTTAATTGGCACTGGTAAGGCTGAATTTCATTGACACTGGTAAGGCTTCATTTAATTTGGTGGGTTGGTGCCGGCGCGAAGCGTCACCTCTTTGAAATTAGTTTGCCACCTCCCTGAAATTCGTTTTTGCAGGTTGGGATGTCTGCTCTCTGACCATGAGAAACAAAATTCTCTGGCCTAATGAAACAAAGATTGAACTCTTTGGCCTGAATGGCAAGTGTCATGTCTGGAGGAAACCAGACACTGCTCATCACCTGGCCAATACCATCCCTACAGTGAAGCATGGTGGTGGCAGCATCATGCTGTGGGGATGTTTTTCAGCAGCAGAAACTGTGAGATTATTCAGGGAGGGATGAGATGAATGCAGCAATGTACAGAGACATCCTTGAGGAAACCTGCTCCACAGAGCTCTGGACCTCAGACTTGGGCGAAGGTTCATCTTCCAACAGGACAATGACCAAAGGACACAGCCAAGATAACAAAGGAGTGGCTATGAGACAACTCTGTGAATGTCCTTGAGTGGCCCAGCCAGAGCCCAGACGTGAACCCAATTGAACATCTCTGAAGAGATCTAAAAAAAGGCTGTGCACTGACGCTCCCCATCCAACCTGATAGAGCATGAGAGGTCCTGCAAAGAAGAATGGGAGAAACTGCCCAAAATAGGTGTGCCAAGCTTGTAGCATCATACATAAAAAGAATTGTGGCTGTAATTGGTGCCAAAAGTGCTTCAACAAAGTATTGAGCAAAGGCTGTGAATACTTATGTACATGTAATATTTTTTTTCTTTTTTTTTTTTTAATACATTTGCATAGATTTCAAACAAACTTCTTTCATGTTGTCATTGTGGGGCATTGTTTGTAGAATTTTGAGGAAAATAATGAATTTAATCAATTTTGAAATAAGGCTGTAACATAACAAAATGTGAAAAAAGTGAAGCGCTGTGAATACTTTCCGGATGCACTGTAAATGGACTGATTGCACCCAGCACCTGGCAGCTAAAGCCACATAAATACATTAGTCCGGTGTTTCTCAACTCCAGTCCTCAAGGCGCCCCAACAGGTCATGTTTTCAGAATTTTCCTCAGATGAAACAGCTGTGGGAATTACTAAGGCAGTGAAACTGATCAAATCACCTGTGCAAAATAATGGAAAGCCTGAAAACATGACCTGTTGGGGCGCCTTATTCTGTGTGAATGAGGCCTAAAAAAAGTGCATGAGCTTCATGTAAGTGATTAGGATGCCCTATGCGTGTCGTGTGACAACACACAAAAAAAACTTGTGCAAAACTGCCGTGTGTAAATGGGCCTTCAGAGTAGCTAGACAGAAAGCTGCCCATCTAGAGGCATGTTGGGGATGCCTTCTTTAATGTAAGCCTGGGATTCCCAGGGAGGGCTGCAGTATGGGAGGAGTAGACTGGACTTGTGTCACTAGAAGTAAGGAAGGCTCCTAAATTAAAAGGAGAAGAGGAGGATACACGGAGAATTATGTGCAAGCTGCTGGACTGGGAGCCCTCCCCCTTAGCCGTGCTGTGAATACACAGAATGGAAGTGAAGTGATAAAAGGAGGGAAAATCAGAATAGACACAAATGAGCTTGGGAACAGTAGGCTGTCTGAGTGGCATGTTTGTGACAGGAATATTAGTGAAGGGGGTGATGGGAAAGTTCAGTGAGAGCAAGACCCATTTACTGCCAGACCAGAAACAACTAGAAAGTTTTCTCCTGTCAAAAAGGCTCAAAGCCTTTAATTTATTCAAAGTCTTAAAAATAATTGAAAGAATTAACTGTAAAGGAATGTAAAATGGGGACACAGGTATTAAAGTACTACGCTCTGAAAACTGGTGTGTTTCTGGGCCTAATGTGTTCATTTCCAAATTGCATATGTAGCAATACCCGCGAAGGGGCCGCTGGTTTAGATTTGGGACTGCTGTTATCTTTCTGTTCACCACACTCGTCTTAGGGGTCCCTTTTGAAGAGCTTTCATGAATGTCCACACCAACACTTGGTTACTTTTTCTTCAAGAGTTTTATTAAACAGATCCAACAGAGGGGTAGAGGGATAGGGGAGGATCAGGTACCTTGCTTTGCGGATCACGGGCACAATCTTAGCTCCAGAGGACAAATCGGTTCCACACTGGATTCAGCAACCACCGGATAGGCCTACTCTCACTGGCCTAGCAACCGGTGCGAAGCTCGTTCAAAGACTCTGCCACAGACTTGATGAGTGCCGTCGAGTCGTTTCACAATCTTCCACCACAAGATCGTGCAACCACACTCTGACACTTTGCAAAAGTTCCTTCAGAAAGTACACAGCTCACGGTGCCAGAATCTTTCAGCTAGCCGGCAGCACCGTGAGGTAAATTAGCCAGGATGAGTCCTTCAATTGAGTCCCCAATTTTTCCGCTTCTTCCCGCAGGCAAGACCGCGTAGGACCATCCCTGGACTAGTAGGCCCCAGAAACTCCTGGGCCTACTCTCAGTTGCAGAGCCTCGGGCCAGCAGCCCCCGAGGCCGAGAAACAGCTTGCACATCCCTGAAGCCAGGAGGGCCCTCAGGTTAGGATCCGGCAAACGAACCCCGATAGCGCGGTCTCTATCCCTTAAGTACCCCTTCCCAGAATGCACTGTGGGTTGACCACGCCCCCTGAGCCACTTCTGGGAAACAAACACCCAGCCCGCTGCATTTCCAACCTTGACCCATGGTGACAGTGACACCTACTGTCAAGGGGAAAACCATGCAACCCAGCTGGACTGAAACAGAGCCAACAATTTAGCTTAATCCTTGTGAGCTAAACTACAGCTCAGATAACTAAATTTAACACATAAAGCCTACCCAACAGGAGCAGGGCGCTACACATAGTAGTCTAAATATTCAGGGGTGTCAAACTCAATTTCATCGAGGGCCGCATCAGCATTATGATTGCCCTCAAAAGGGCCGGTTGTATCTGTAAGATTAGATGTCCAGTGCATCCCCTCCCCTTACATTAGATGTGAAGAGCCAACCAGTGGTGTATTTAGGTTTTGTGCTGCCCTAGGCCTGACTAAATTCGTGCAACCCCTAATTTAAATATGATCCACCCTTTCCTGTCAAGGTCACACCCCTTCCTGTTTAAGACCTGCCATGAAATTTTCCAGTGGGGACACTAGTTCTGAGGGCCTTGGGGGGGGATTCCCTTAATCTGCAGAGATTTGCTCTCACTTCCTGTTTGGCTATGGGGCAGGAAATTAACCACTTGTCCCCCGCCCACTGTCAATTGACGGCGGGCGGAGGATACTCTCGTTCTGGGAGGACATCATATGACGTCCTCCCTTTAAAACGAGCTAGGAGGCGCGCGCGCCCGCCGCGTTCACAAGGCCCCGGGCACCCGCGATTGCCCGGGAAACGAGCAGGAAACACAGAGATCCATGTCCTGTGAGGGAGAGGGGACCGATGGTGTGTCCCTTGTACATAGGGACAACCATCGGTCACCTCCCCCAGTCAGTCACCTCCCCCCACAGTAAGAACACATTGAGGGAACATATTTAACCCCTTCCCGCCCCCTAGTGGTTAACCCCTTCCCTGCCAATCACATTTATACAGTAATCAATGCATTTTTATAGCAGGGATCGCTGTATAAACGTGAATGGTCCCAAAAATGTGTCAAAAGTGTCCGATGTGTCTGCCGCAATATCGCAGTCACAATAAAAAATCGCAGATCGCCGCCATTACTAATAAAAAAAATAAAAAATAAAAATGCTATAAATCTATCCCCTATTTTGTACACGCTATAACTTTTGCGCAAACCAATCAATACGCGCTTATTGCGATTTTTTTTTTTACCAAAAATATGTAGAAGAATACGTATCGGCCTAAACTGAGGAAAATTTTATTTAAAAAAAAAAAAAATGGGTATTTATTATAGCAAAAAGTAAAAAATAGTGTTTTTTTTCCAAACTGGACGCTCTTCTTTTGTTTATAGCACAAAAAATAAAAACCGCAGAGGTGATCAAATACCACCAAAAGAAAGCTCTATTTGTGGGAAAAAAAGGACACAAATTTTGTTTGGGAGCCACGTCGCACGACCGCGCAATTGTCATTCAAAGTGTGACAGCGCTGAAAGCTGAAAAATGGCTTGGGCAGGAAGTGCGTTTTCGTGCACAGTAGAGAAGTGGTTAAGGGAAATGAACGGATGGCAAACATTTTTTAACAGGGGCTATAACCATCCCTTACTCTATCAAAAATGGAAAAAAAAGTGTGGCCTATAGTTCTACTTTAACCTCCATGGCGGTATGATTATTTCAGATTTTAGGTGCTGAAAGCGGTAACATTATTTTGCATGGAAATTTGGCTTTTTATATTGTAGGCCTGTAATTCTTAGTAATAACTCACTTAAATCTGTCCAAACCAGAGTCTAGTAAACATCCCGGGTATGATAAAGTTTGAAACACAAAATCATAAATTATAATATAATAAATAACTATAAATAATTAAAACAAATAATAATATAATAATAATAAAAATTATTCAATAATGTAATCAAATCAAAAATACAGAAATTTGCTCAGTTGCAGAATTGTCGCTGTCATTAGATTTAGTGTTTGATGATGAATTTCCCCCACAAATCGCTATCGCTCAATTCTGCAAGTGATTCTAAATTATTATCGTTGTTTTCTAGCTGATCTAAAACCACTTTTGACATAAAGGGACACTTTTTGGTTGCTATGGACAATCTCGTTTCCAGGCAGAAAGAAATGTATTTATAATATAAAAGTGCATGCAGGGCACTGGACAGACCACTAGGGACAAAGGGGATGTGTAATTATTTGATACAGTATTGTAATCTGTAAGATTACAGTATACTGTATGTATTGTGTGTTTTTTACTTTTTGAATTTGGCGCCGTGCTCCGTCCCCGTGCGTCACAACGCTCGCACGGAACGGAGCTCGGCACTCGGCACTGTGAATCGAGCGAGGAGACAGCTCGCAGACACAGCGGGGACACATCGCAGGATCCGGGGGACAAGGTAAGTAACTTTCCCTGGATACTGTGATGCGATCCCTAGTCTGGCTCGGGGTTACCGCTTTTGGTACTGAAATCTCACCCCGAGCCTGACTCGGGAATACCGCCAGGGAGGTTAAGCACAAATTTATGGAGGACTAAGAGGATATAACCATGCCAGTGGTGCAGCAAAAAACATATAGCACAATGATGAAGGTATGAGGTCCAGGCAGTGAGCAAAGGAAGGATTGGGACATTAACAAATAAATCCATCTGTTTATTTTTCTCATCAGCAATCAACAGAAATAAAGTTAAGGTTCCCTAATATGTAAAATAGACATGTACAAAAGGAAAAAAATTGTTTTGTTTCGTTTTAATTTGTTAATTAATTAATTTTGTTTAGTTGGATTCGGTAAATTCGTTAAATTCGTTTTCGGAATTCGTTTAATTTTCGACCGAATTCGAAAAATCGGTCGCATTCGAAAATATTTCAACCAAATTTCTACCGGATTTGATAATATTTCAACCAAATTCGATAATATTTCAACCGGATTCGAAATTATTTCAACCGAATAGAAAAGATTATAGTAAAAAAGAAAAACAGAGAATAGACTAGAAAAACAATAGAACAGAATAGAATATATTATATTTTATTCTATATTCTATTCTGTTCTATTCTTTTATATTCTATTCAAATCTTTTCTATTAAAATCGAAATCATTATATACTAAATTCGAATTTCGGAAGATGGTTATATATATATATATTTTTCTCCGACATTCGAATTTCGTATAGAATAAATTCGAATTTGAATAGAAAAGATTAGAATAGAAATAGAAAATAGACTATAAAAACAATAGAACAGAATAGAATATAGATACTATCTATTTCATTTTTTTTTTGCAGATTACTATTTGTTTCTATAAGATCTCCTGCAGACTTTTAGCATCTATTTCATTTTTTTGCAGATCTCCTGCAGACTATTAGTATCTATTTAGTTTTCTCACCAGATCTACTGCAGACTATTAGCATCTATTTCTTTTTTTAGCAGATCTCCTGTAGACTATTAACAACCATTTCACTTCTTTTTTTTTTTGCAGATCTCCTGCAGACTATTAGCATAGCATAGCAGGGATAGGGATAGGGTTATGGTTAGGGGTTAGGGTTGTGATTGGGGTTAGGGTTAGGGTTGGGGTTGGGGTTAGGGTTAGGGCTAGGGTTGGGGTTAGGGTTTCCCCTTGAAGAATAAGGCTTGGATTCAGTGATTGGAATAGAATAAAATAATATTTTATACTATTCTGTTCAATTGTTTTTCTAGTCTATTCTTTTCTATTCAAATCTTTTCTATTCTAATTCATTCTATAGGAAATTCGAATTTCGGAAGATGGCTATATATATATATATATATATATATATATATATTTTTTTTTTTTTCAGATCTGTTCTATTGTTTTTCTATGCAATTCTTTTCTATTCTTTTCTATTTTATTGTAATCTTTTCTATTCAAATTCTATTTCATACTATATGAAATTCGAATTTCGGAAAATGGTTATATATATATATATATATATATATATATATAAAACCATCTTCCGAAATTCGAATTTCGTATAGAATGAATTCAAATTCGAATCGAAAAGATTAGAATAGAATCGAAAATATTGGAAAGAATCAAATAAAAAAACAATAGAACAGAATAGAATAAAATACAATATATATATTATATTTTATTCTATTCTGTTCTATTGTTTTTCTAGTCTATTTTCTATTTATATTCTAATCTTTTCTAATTGGAATTCGAATTCATTCTATACGAAATTCGAATGTCGGAACATGGTTTGGTTATATATATATATATATATATATATATATATGTATGTGTATATATTTATTTTTCTGATTTGTTCTATTGTTTTATTTATGATATTATTTTCTATTAGTTTTAAATATTTTGTATTCAAATTCGATTTAATTCTATATGAAATTCGAATTTCGGAAAATGGTTTTATATATATATATATATATATATATATATATTATTATTATTATTATACAGGATTTATATAGCGCCAACAGTTTGGGCAGCGCTTTACAACATCGGGGAAGACAGTACAATTACAATACAATACAGGAGGAATCAGAGGGCCCTGCTCATTAGAGTTTACAATCTAGAAGGGAGGGTCAAGTGGAACAAAGGGTAGTAGCTGTGGGGAATGATCAGATGGACAAGATGAAAAGAAAAAAAAAAAACAGTTGTTAGGTGTGGGTGGGATAGGCTTCTCTGAAGAGAAGGGTTTTGAGGGATTGTCTAAAAGCTAGTAGAGAAGGAGATAGACGGATAGATTGGGGTAAGGCGTTCCATAGGCTTGGAGAGGCTCTGGAAAAGTCCTGGAGGCGAGCGTGGAAGGAGGTGATGAGAGAGCTAGAGAGCAGGAGGTCTTGCGAAGAACGAAGAGAACGAATATATAATATTTATATATATAACCATCTTCTGAAATTCAGATTTCGTATAGAATGAATTCAAATTCGAATCGAAAAGATTAGGATAGAATCGAAAATATTAGAAAGAATCAAATAGAAAAACAATAGAACAGAATAGAATAAAATACAATATATATATTATATTTTATTCTATTATGTTCTATTGTTTTTCTAGTCTATTTTCTATTTCTATTCTGATCTATTAATATTCTATTCTATTAATATTCGAATTTCGTATAGAATGAATTCGAATTTGAATAGAAAAGATTAGAATAGAAATAGAAAATAGACTAGAAAAACAATAGAACAGAATGGAATATAGATACTATCTATTTCATTTTAAAAAAAATTGCAGATTACTATTTGTTTCCATAAGATCTCCTGCAGACTATTAGCATCTATTTAATTTTTTTGCAGATCTCCTGCAGACTATTAGTATCTATTTCATTTTCTCACCAGATCTCCTGCAGACTATTAGCATCTATTTCTTTTTTTACAGATCTCCTGCAGACTATTAGCATCTATTTCATTTTTATTTTTTTGCAGATTACTATTTATTTCCATCAGATCTCCTGCAGTATATTAACATCTATTTCATTTTTTGCAGAGCTCCTGCAGACTATTAGCATCTATTTCATTTTTTTTTTCATTTTTTTTTGCATTAGAGCAGCCATTTCCTTTATTTCAGCAGATCTCCTGCAGACTATTAGCATGTATTTAATTTTTTTTTACAGATTACTATTTATTTCCATCAGAACTCCTGCAGACTATTAGCATTTATATATTTTTTTGCAGATCTCCTGCAGACTATTAGTATCTATTTCATTTTCTCATCAGATCTGCAGACTATAAGCATCTATTTCATATTTTTTTTGCAGGTCTCCTGCAAACTATTAGCAGCCATTTCCCTGTGTATAGAGATATAAGCGGTGATGATGTCTCTCTTGTTGTCTCTTCCTCAAACCGTTCCTCCATTCATAAATGAAATAGATGCTAAAAGCCTGCAGGAGATCTGCTGGAAATAAAGGAAATGGATCGTAATCTGCAAAAAAAAAAAAGTGATTGGAATAGAATAAAATAATATTTTATACTATTCTGTTCAATTGTTTTTCTAGTCTATTCTTTTCTATTCAAATCTTTTCTATTCTTATTCATTCTATAGGAAATTCGAATTTCCGAAGATGGCTATATATATATATATATATACATATTTTTTTTCAGATCTGTTCTATTGTTTTTCTATGCAATTCTTTACTATTCTTTTCTATTTTATTGTAATATTTTCTGTTCAAATTCTATTTCATTCTATATGAAATTCGAATTTTGTAAAATGGTTATATATATATATATATATATATATATATATATATATATATATATAAATCCATCTTTTGAAATTCAAATTTAGTATAAAAATTTGTATCAAATTCGAATAGAAAATATTAGAATATAAAATAATAGAAAAGAATAGACTAAGAATAGACTATAATAAAATATAATATATATTATTTTAGTTTCCATTGTTTTGAGTTATTTTCCAATCTATTCTCGATTTCGAATTTATACTATTCGAAATTAGAATTTCAGAAGAAGGTCATATTCTTCTATTGTATTTTATTACATTCTATTAAATTCTATTCTGTTCTTTACTATTCTTTTATTTTCATTCTATTGTATTATTATTTTATATTCTATTTTATTGTATTCTTTTTTAGAAATCGATTTATATTTTTTCGATTTCGATTCAAATTTGTTTTCGATTTCGATTTGAATTGTTTTTCAAATTTGATTTGAATAGAATTTGTTTTCGAATTCGATTCGAATTTCGTCCGTGGTTTTTCGATTCAAAACGTTATTTCGGATTCGGTTAAATTCGTTAGTATTGTAATTCGGTAATTCGGATGCATCCGAATAATGAAAAATTTGTCCGAATTTCGATTCGGAACTAAACGAAATGCACATGTCTAATGTACAACAGACACAAGCAAAGGATTGCAGGAGAGTCCTACTACCTTAACTGATAGGTATAGGTGACCATGTCAGTGTCCCTTGTGTATGTGCCATCCCTATCATACCAGCAGCAGTGCGGCCGCTTTATGGGGGCACCAGACCGATTTGTCTTGCGGCCCAGTCCACCTCATCAGACTGGCGCTGCACTAAAAGTGTAGCGCAAGCCGGTGGAGACTCCTTTCATGCTGCCCCCCTGCAAAGTGCTGCCCTAGGCCTGGGCCTTGTTGGCCTAGGCCAAGATACAGCGTTGGAGTTGAGTCTCCCACTCTCCCTTACATCACAATGCACCCCCCTTTCCTTAAAGGGGAGTTCCAGCCTTTTTTTATGTTTATTAAAAGTCAGCAGCTACAAAAAGTGTAGCTGCTGGCTTTTAATAAACATACACTTACCTGTTCCACTGTCCAGCGACACGACGCCCGGAGCTTCGCTCCTCTCCCCCCCCTTCTCCCTCGGCGCCTCCATTCATAGTGTGGGCACCCAGGCCGTGACAGCTTTCAGCTTCACGGCCGGGCACTCACTGCGCATGCGCGAATGGCGCAGCACTCTCTGAGTGGACAGGCGATCGCCTGGGACCTGTCACGTGTCCCAGGTGATCGCCTACAGGGAGGGGCCGCCTTAGGCGATATGACGAGTTGCCTAGGCGGTCCCTGGGCGGAAGGAGGAAGTGGGACAGGAAGTCCCACTCCTACTGAAGACCCACTCCCCCCCAAAAAAATTACATGCCAAATGTGGCATGTAAGGGGGTGAGGAGTGGATTAAGCGGATTAAGCGGAAGTTCCAAATTTGGGTGGAACTCCGCTTTAAGTTGCTGCTGGATGCATTGCTTAAAAGCAGAAAGTAAGGGTCTTGAGGAGGACGAGGGCCACATGAAATGGCCTGGAGAGCCGGATTCGGCCCGCAGGCCTTGTGTTTGACACATGTGTTCTAGATAAATCAAACATAATGTGGCGCTAAACTCTGGTTAAATAAATACACTATATTACCAAAAGTATTGGGACGCCTTTACACGCACATGAACTTTAATGGCATCCCAGTCTTAAGCATCATAAACACAATCTGTTTTTCCGAAGGGAATTGTGTGATGACAGGCTGTTGGCATATATCCCGACAGTTTGCATGCTCCATCGGACAATTGTTGTCACATTTTCCGCGGACAAATGTTGGATGGCAGGCTTTAAAAATTTCCGTAGGCAATTGTCTGTTGTCAGATTTTCCATCGTGTGTACAGAAGTCCGTCGGGCAAAAGTCCAAAGTACAAACACGCATGCTTGGAATTAATGCTCACCAAACACGACATTAGCAGAAGGTGCCCAAAGGGTGGCGCTAAAGAGCTGAAAAACCACGTAGTTTCGTGTTTGTTGGCCGACAATTGTGTGCCGTTTGTATGCAAGACAAAATCCTGGCCAACGCCCTTTGGACAAAAGTTCTACGCTTTGTCTGCGGAAAATCCGATCGTGTGTATGAGGCTTAAGTCCGTAGGGTTCAATATTGAGTTGGCCTACCCTTTGCAGCTATAACAGCTTCAACTCTTCTGGGAAGGCTGTTCACAAGGTTTAGGAGTGTGTCTATGGGAATGTTTGACAATTCTTCCAAAAGCACATTTGTGAGGTCAGGCACTGATGTGGATGAGAAGGCCTGGCTCGCAGATGAGAGAGGCCTGTAATTGTCATCATAGGTATACCTCAACTATAAGAGACAAAATGTGGAAACAAATCCAGACAATCATATTGTCTGATTTGGAAAGAATTTATTTGCAAATTATGGTGGAAAATAAGTATTTGGTCAATATCAAAAGTTCATCTCAATACTTTGTTATATATCCTTTGTTGGCAATGACAGAGGTCAAACGTTTTCTGTAAGTCTTCACAAGGTTGTCACACACTGTTGCTGGTATGTTGGCCCATTCCTCCATGCAGATCTCCTCTAGAACAGTGATGTTTTGGGGCTGTCGCTGGGCAACACGGACTTTCAACTCCCTCCAAAGGTTTTCTATGGGGTTGAGATTTGGAGACTGGCTAGGCCACTTCAGGACCTTGAAATGCTTCTTACGAAGCCACTCCTTCGTTGCCCGGAGTGTGTTTGGGATCATTGTCATGCTGAAAGACCCAGCCACGTTTCATCTTCAATGCCCTTGCTGATGGGAGAAGGTTTGCACTCAAAATCTCACGATACATGGCCCCATTCATTCTTTCATGTACACGGATCAGTCGTCCTGTTCCCTTTGCAGAGAAACAGCCCCAAAGCACGATGTTGCCACCCCCGTGCTTCACAGTAGGTATGGTGTTCTTTGGTTGCAACTCATCATTCTCTCTCCTCCAAACACGACGAGTTGTGTTTCTACCAAACAGTTCTACTTTGGTTTCATCTGACCATATGACATTCTCCCAATCCTCTTCTGGATCATCCAAATGCTCTCTAGCAAACCTCAGATGGGCCCGGGTACTGGCTTAAGCAGGGGGAGACGTCTGGCACTGCAGGATCTGAGTCCCTGGCGGCGTAGTGTGTTACTGATGGTAGCCTTTGTTACGTTGGTCCCAGCTCTCTGCAGGTCATTCACTAGGTCCCCCCCCGTGTGGTTCTGGGATTTTTGCTTACTGTTCTTGTGATCATTTTGACCCCACGGGATGAGATCTTGCGTGGAGCCCCAGATTGAGGGAGATTATCAGTGGTATTGTATGTTTTCCATTTTCTAATTATTGCTCCCACAGTTGATTTCTTCACACCAAGCTGCTTGCCTATTGCAGATTCAGTCTTCCCAGCCTGGTGCAGGTCTACAATTTTGTTTCTGGTGTCCTTCGACAGCTCTTTGGTCTTCACCATAGTGGAGTTTGGAGTGTGACTGTTTGAGGTTGTGGACAGGTGTCTTTTATACTGATAACAAGTTCAAACAGGTGCCATTAATACAGGTAATGAGTGGAGGACAGAGGAGCCTCTTAACCACTTAAGCCCCGGACCATTTTGTTGCTAAAGGACCAGGCCCCTTTTTGCGATTCGGCACTGCGTCGCTTTAACTGACAATTGCGCAGTCGTGCGACGTGCCTTCCAAACAAAATTGACGTCCTTTTTTCCCACAAATAGAGCTTTCTTTTGGTGGTATTTGATCACCTTTGCGGTTTTTATTTTTTGCGCTATAAACAAAAATAGAGCGACAATTTTGAAAAAAAATTACATATTTTTTACTTTTTACTATAATAAATATCCCCCAAAAATATATAAAAAAAATATTTTTTTCCTCAGTTTAGGCCGATACGTATTCTTCTACATATTTTTGGTAAAATAAATCTCAATAAGCGTATAGTGATTGGTTTGCGCAAACGTTATAGAGTCTACAAAATAGGGGATAATTTTATGGAATTTTTATTAATATTTTTTTTTTTTTACTACTAATTGCGGCGATCTGCGATTTTTATCGTAACTGCGACATTATGGCGGACACATCGGACACCTTTGACACATTTTTGGGACCATTGTCATTTTTACAGCGATCAGTGCTGATTACTGTGAAAATGACACTGGCAGTGAAGGGGATAACCTCTAGGTGGCGCTGTAGGGGTTAAGTGTGCCCTAGTGAGTGATTCTTACTGTAGGGGGCGTGGCTTGGCGTGTGACATCACTGATCGTCGTTTCCTATAACAGGGAACAGACGATCACTGACATGCCACTAGGAAGAACGGGGAAAGGTTTATTTACACTTACCTCTCCCCGTTCTTCAGCTCTGTGACCCGATCGCGGGACACTGGTGGCGATCGGGTCCGCGGGTCCCGCGGGCGCGGTCATAGAGCTTTGGACCGGGCCGCAAGCGCGACCCAAGGCTGGGATCTTAAAGGGGACGTACCCATACGCCCTTGTGCCCAGCCGTGCCATTCTGTCAACGTATATCGTCGTGCGGCGGTCCTTAAGTGGTTAAAGAAGAAGATACAGGTCTGTGAGAGCCAGAAATCTTGCTTGTTTGTAGGTGACCAAATACTTATTTTCCACCATAATTTGCAAATAAATTATTTCCAAATCAGACAATGTGACATTCACATTTTGTCTCTCATAGTTGAGGTATACCTATGATGACAATTACAGGCCTCTCTCATCGTTTTAAGTGGGAGAACTTGCACAATTGGTGGCTGACTAAATACTTTTTTGCCCCACTGTAGCTGCGAAGGGTGGGCCAACTCAATATTGAACCCTACGGACTAAGACTGGGATGCCAGTAAAGTTCATGTGCGTGTAAAGGCAGGCGTCCCAATACTTCTGGTAATATAGTGTACACATGTACTATTTAAGTATGTATTATTAACTCAAAAACACCTTTTATTACTCTCCTCGAAACATCCAAATTCCTTATTTTATTTTTTATTTTGCTGCTGTGATCCAACTCCATGTTAGGCCCCATTCACACCTGATTTTACCATGATTTTGCTGCGTTTTTTGACGATTTTGTACAGGTCAAAAGGTCACCAATGTATAAACCAGAAAAACGCCCAAATCTGCCTAAAAAAAAAAAAGTTTCAGAACTTGTTTGAGCTTCAGGCGTGTTGGAGCTTCTGGCTTCAGGTGTTTTGGAGTAGAGATGTGAACCATCTCCATAGAGAATAATTGATTTTTTCCCTTCCAGTGTTTTGTAGCTTCAGGCTTCAAGCTACAAAATGCTCAGGTGTGAATGGGGCCTTACAGAGTGGCTACATTCGTTCTCTATGACCCCACTGTATGTGGTAACATAGCCACCCTCTCTTGCTCGCTTCCGAGATGGACTAGGGACTATGGACTATGGATTTGTAACGTGAGGACGTTACAAGAAGGCAAAAAAACAATTTCACAATAAAAAACTTAATGAAAAATTGATTACAGGGTCATTAACCTGCTGAGCGGTATTTCCGAGTGTGGCTCGGGGTGAATTTTCAGTACCAAGAGCGGTAACCCCAAGCCATACTCGGGATTGCCTCGCAGGATCCATGTACAGGTTACTTACTTGTCCCCTGGATCCTGCGATGTCTCCCCGCTGTGATGTGCGAGTCGCCGTGTCTCGCTCGATTCACAGTGCCGAGCTCTGTTCCCCACGAGCGTTGCGACGCACGGGGACGGAGTTCGGCGCCAAATTCAAAAAGTAAAAAACACAGTTTACATACAGTACACTGTAATCTTACAGATTACAGTACTGTATCAAATAATAACACACCCTCTTTGTCTCTAGTGGTTTGTCCAGTGCCCTGCATGCACTTTTACATTATAAATACTTTTCTTTCTGCCTGGAAACTGGAGATTGTCCATAGCAACCAAAAAGTGTCCCTTTACATCAAAAGTGGTTTTAGACCAGCTAGAAAACAGCGATAATAAATTAGAATCACTTGCAGAATTGAGCGATAGTGTTTG
Organism: Rana muscosa; assembly: GCA_029206835.1. Taxonomy (NCBI): domain Eukaryota; kingdom Metazoa; phylum Chordata; class Amphibia; order Anura; family Ranidae; genus Rana; species Rana muscosa. The sequence continues at coordinate 309,569,603 of CM055127.1, read as the reverse complement.
TGGGGAAATTCGTCATCAAACACTGAAAAACACTTTTATTATTATTATATTATTATTTGTTATAATTATTTTATAGTTATTTATTATATTATAATTTATGATTTTGTGTGTTCAAACTTTATCATACCCGGGATGTTTACTAGACTCTGGTTTGGACAGATTTAAGTGAGTTATTACTAAGAATTACAGGCCTACAATATAAAATGCCAAATTTCCATGCAAAATAATGGTACCGCTTTAAGCACCTAAAATCTGAAATAATCATACCGCCAGGGAGGTTAAAAAATTTTCACCAATTTTTACTCCCCCATTATTTTTAAAATGTTTAAATTCAGTACATCATTATTCCCATGCACTTTTTTCCAGCCACCATCCTGGCAGGCCATGCTGGACGGTTTTGTTTGCCTGTTTTCCATCTGCCTGTTTTTGCTCTGCTGGCCCATCATTGGATCCTTTACCCACAGCTCTCAGGGCGCCTGCTGGTGCAACTTTGGCACGCAGCACCCTGCATCTTTGTGAGTATAGATCCCTCAGTTTGATTCCCACGTCTCAATTCATTTGACATATTTCCATGTTCTTTACTATGGTATTTCTTGTTACTATTTTACTTTATAGATCATGTCTATGCATCAACCCCTGAACACTGAGACTGAACTCACGAAACATGTTGGGTCACCATAGATGCTATGACACACCTACTATAGATTATTTTATGACTGCATGTAACGATGTAATGGATATGTTCATTTAGGCCAACTGCTAGCATATTCAATAAATCTATGCTATGTTTTTATTACTGACTGTGTGGCGCTTCATCTAAAGTCCCAATGGGCAAAACTCTGTGTAGCAATACCCCCCGCAGGGAAGGCTGGTTTAAGATTTTGGGCCTGCCGTTACCTTATTGTTCACCACGTCTGTCTTAGGGGTCTTCCTTGAAGAGTTGTTCACAAATGTCTGCACCAAACACTTATGCCTTGTACACACGATCGGATTTCCGATGGAATAAAATCCGATGGATTTTTCCATCGGAAATCCGATGAAGCTGACTTCCATCAGTCTTGCCTACACACCATCAGTCAAAAATCCGACCGTCCCAAACGCTGTGACGTAAAACACTCCGAAGAGCTGAGAAAAATAAAGTTCAATGCTTCTGAGCATGCGTCGACTTGATTCTGAGCATGCGTGGGTTTTTTCTCCGATGGAGTTCCCCACAGACGATCGGAATTTGCTATCAGTTTTTTTCCATCAGTACAATTTAAAACATGTTCTATTTTTTTATACCGATGGAAAAAAGACCGATGGGGCCCAAACACGATCGGTTTGTTCGATGAAAAAAGTCCATCGGTCTTTTTTTACCAGAAAAAACGATCGTGTGTACACAGCATAAGTCTCTTTTTCTCAAGGGTTTTATTAAAGAACTCCAGACAGAGGGATGGAGGGTTGGGGGAGATTCAGGTACCTTAGTTTTGCAGATCACGGGTACTTTCTTTAATCCAGAGGACAAACAGCTTCCACACTGGATCTAGCAACCACCAGATAGGCCTCTCTCATTGACCTAGCAACCGGTGCAAGCTCGTTCAAAAGTCTCTGCCACAGACTTGAAGAACACGAATAGTCTAAGTTCAGTCACACAGTGCCAGTTTCTTTCAGCCAATCCGGCAATACTGTGAGGTAGATATGTAGGGATGCGACCTCCAATTGAGTCTCCAGGTTCTTCCCGAGGCACCAGCCTTTTTGCTCGGTCCTCTCCTGGGAAAAGTCCTCCCCTGGTTCCTGCAATTGCTCGGCTTCTTCCCGCAGGCAAGACAGCAAGGACCACCCCTGATTAGTAGGCCCCAGAACTCCTGGGCCTACTTCCAGTAACGAAGCCTCGGGCCAGCCGGCCCCGAGGCGAGAGACTGCCACGGTACACCTTAGGCCAAGAGGGCCATCAGGTCAGAGCTCCTTAAGTACCCTCTGGTGTCTGCTCCTTAAGTACCCTCTCCCAGAATGTACAGCGGGTGACCACTCCCACTGCGCTGTTTCTGGGAAAGGAATACCCAATGCACCCAGCCTACTGCATTTCCAACCTTGACCTATGGTGACAACGACACCTACAGTCAGGTGGAAAATGTGCAACACAGCTGAACTGGAACAGAGACCAATAATTTGGTACAATTATTCTGAGCTAAACTACAGCTCAGACAACTAAATTTATCACTAGCGCCTACCCAATAGGAGCAGGGCGCTACACACTTCCCCCACCGCAACAGACGATGTCCTCATTGTCGAGAAAAATTTTACTCTCACTCCTGAGAGTCGATACCTGAATCCCAAAAACTTGGATGGGGAAGGGAAAGGGTGAGGTAGCAAAGAAATACAAATTTAACATGCACATACAGTAAAGTCACATTAATGTATATTACAATATTTCTCTCTCTCTCTATCTAAACCACCCATTCTCCAGTAGTTTGACAGAAGATCCATGTACCTAAAAGACAAAACAAAACAGACACAGGTAATCATATAAAATGCCTCATTGTACAACGGGAAGCAAAGCCTCACTCCCGAAGAAATTAGCCTTTCTTTCCCCATATTTATTTTTGTGTGTGGGTAGCTAGATGTAAAAGAAATTAAGTCCAGTTTTGTTGAGCAAACTCCCACCACCTAGTGGCAGAAAAACAACATGACAGAGTCCTTAAACACAAGTACTGAACCAGGCAGAGGAATCTTGACTCTGAAGTTTCCGGTAACCTAACACTACCTAGCTATATCCCACAGTCCATTAAAGGAAAAAAGAAAGAAAAATCTTCTTCTTTAGCAAAGTGACAACCAGAACAGTCACTGTAGATGATCACCAGTAAAATCGGGGGTCAGGCAGAGCCAGTGGTTTCCCCTGTTTGTCTAAAGTGGTGATAAAATACACGTAGCTGTCCTTTCCAAGCCTGCAGATGACCACTTTGTCAGCATGAATGTGTCTACTGTAGCTCTAGTGCAACAAGCACCCATTAAAGCGATCATCCATAATAGGAGAATGACCTGCTCTCCGGAACGGTTTAGGCATGGCCAAATAGTCCCAAACAGCCTTACCGTACCATTTCTCTCTGTTGGCCTCGATCTCTTGCATGATCTCCCTGGGAACATAGGGAAACTCCAGTCCGTATTCAGTGGCTACCCGCTTGTTGAGTAATCTTTGTGACCGGGCAAGCCTAGGCAAAGATCTGTTGCTTCCAAGTCCGGGAGGTATACAAGAAGTTGGGGACTTGTGTACCATAGCATTAACAAACAATTTTCCTGACCCAAAAAAAATGGTACATCTGGGCAGGATTTCATTAGTAGCGACAGGGGTTTCCACACTGGGTGTTGTCTTCCCCAAGTTCATATCTGCCCATTCAGAAAAGGTGAAGGTCGAAGCAACATCATCTCCATTGGCCCACAGCATCTCTTGACACATGGTCTCGAACAAATCATCATCCCCAGAGATGTCTGATAAAGAGACTAATTCAGAGTCCTGTAACTCCTCTGTGGGCATATATTTGCAGACAGTTCCCTTATGTACATTTTCCCAGATCTCTCACCCGTTCCTGTAGTGGACTTCTCAGGAATCAAACTTTCCTCTGGATCGGGTCCGGGTAGTCTTTGGGGTAGGCCTTGACCATGGCCACGGGAGGCTTTTACGCATCCCACCTTCTTTTGGACAGGTGCAGCGGGACCAAATGCAGTAGTAGAGGTAACAGCAGTAGCGGTGTCCGCTGATGACCCCTCAATGGCAGTAACAGCGCCATCTCCCTCCGGAATAGTCGCTGGAGCAGATGCGGCAAGCGCAGATCTAGCCACAGGATTGAAAGCAGCGACTTCCTCTGTTACATTGCCCATGGCCCAGTCCTCTCTGTAAGCACGGGTCGGCATGGTGGGTTGCTCCACAGCAAACAGGTACTCCCTGCACCGTAGACAACGAACAAATGGACGGGGTGAATAGCCAGTCCTTCGCACCTGTTGCACAGCATACCCAATGCTTCCACATCTCCATTTGTGCACAGCACGAACCTTCCATGCGGTCTCAGACGAATGCCGGTATCTGTCAGCGTATCTCTCGGCAGCATAGCACCCGCAGCGGTGCCCACAGAAAACATCCTGGGTCCCATAGCAGACTGCATCGACCAAGCTGAAGACATGGCGGTGTTCCAATTCTTTCCAAGTATTGGACACACACGCGGCGTCTCACGCAGCAAGCAGGCGGCAGCTCCTCCTACTTGTCTCCTCAGTCACGTAGTTCGCTGGTTTTTCTCTTTCTTGGCTCCGCCCACAGCCCACGTGACTAAAAAGTGATCCGCAAATTACCCCCCCCCCTTTTTTTTTGTGGGGAAAACGACACAGTCCAAAGCCCTCTGTAGCATAAGCCCCGGTGAACAGCTTACTTGAGTTGCGGTCGGTAATGGCAAATCCAGGACTCAAGCCCCCACATGTAGCAATACCCCCGCATTGGCCGCTGGTTTAAGATTTTGGGCCTGCCGTTACCTTACTGTTCACCACGTCCGTCTTAGGGGTCTTCCTTGAAGAGTTGTTCACAAATGTCTGCACCAAACACTTAGGGGGTGATTTACTAAAGACCTGCGCCTGTGGTGCAGTGGAGAAACTGGAGCAATTGCACAAAAAACGGGACTCAAAACATTAATCAAAAATTATGGTGCACTTATATGCCCCAAACCATATTTACATAGGAAGCGCTGTTGCGCACTTGCGCAATCTTTTGCACCTACCATTAGCAAGCGCAGCCAATGTAATCTTCCACATTTTTGTCTGAATACTGTAGATAACTTTACTAGTTTACAATCTTCTGTTACCAGGCTAAAAAGTATGTATATAATATTGTTTAAATGCACAAATTCTGTCCAGAACATGTAGATCTGTCTTACAACTAATCAAGCCTTTTTACACCCTTCTTTCAGCTTACTCAACTGCACATGTGCATTGACAAAGCACACCATTTTATGCTCGCCTGACAGGGCGCACACACTTTAGCTTGTTAAATATGTGTGTTGCACACTGGCGCATCTGCGTTCTCTAGAGTGCACAACTGCTTATACATTGGGCTTGTGCTCATTGTAATGCTGATCATGTTAATGAGCTTTTCCTTATCACATGGAGAATATCGCTTCCACTTTTATTCCTTTCATTCACTTCTTTTTGAAACAACTCAATATTCATTCTAGAGATCTTACTCCTATTAACAACTGTGCAGATGTTTACTGTAATTGAATATTGTTGTACAGTTGTTGATAGGAGGAAGATCTCTAGAATAAATATTGAGTTGTTTCTAAAAGAAATGAATGAAATGAATAAAAGTGGAAGCAATATTCTCCATGTGATAAGGAAAAGCTCATTAACATGATCAGCATTACAATAAGCAAGTGCCCAATATCTGTTTCATATTTAAGAATGTGTATGCGCCCGTACGCGCAACGATTCCACAAATCCGGCGCAAGTCGACAGCATGCGCCATGTCGCAATAATTATTCCTGCCCGCGCAAATGCGCCAACATTTTCTTACATCAGCCCCTTAGTCTCTTTTTCTCAAGGGTTTTATTAAAGAACTCCAGACAGAGGGATGGAGGGTTGGGGGAGATTCAGGTACCTTACTTTTGCGGATCACGGGTACTTTCTTTAATCCAGAGGACAAACAGCTTCCACACTGGATCTGGCAACCACCGGATAGGCCTCTCTCACTGACCTAGCAACCGGTGCGAGCTCGTTCAAAAGTCTCTGCCACAGACTTGAAGAACACGAATAGTCTAAGTTTAGTCACACAGTACTAGTTTCTTTCAGCCTATCCGGCAATACTGTGAGGTATATATGTAGGGATGCGTCCTCCAATTGAGTCTCCAGGCTCTTCCCGAGGCACCAGCCTTTTTGCTTGGTCCTCTCCTGGGAAAAGTCCTCCCCTGGTTCCTTCAATTGCTCGGCTTCTTCCCGCAGACAAGACAGCAAGGACCACCCCTGATTAGTAGGCCCCAGAACTCCTGGGCCTACTTCCAGTAACGAAGCCTCGGGCCAGCCGGCCCCGAGGCGAGAGACTGCCACGGCACACCTTAGGCCAAGAGGGCCATCAGGTCAGAGCTCCCGGAAAACGGTGTCTGCTCCTTAAGTACCCTCTCCCAGAATGCACAGCGGGTGACCACTCCCACTGCACTGTTTCTGGGAAAGGAATACCCAATGCACCCAGCCTACTGCATTTCCAACCTTGACCTGTGGTGACAACGACACCTACAGTCAGGTGGAAAATGTGCAACTCAGCTGAACTGGAACAGAGACTAATAATTTGGTACAATTATTCTGAGCTAAACTACAGCTCAGACAACTCAATTTATCACTAGCGCCTACCCAATAGGAGCAGGGCGCTACATCTGTAATTGTACATTCCTTTTGTAGAACTGACTGTGGACTTGGCTTTGTAGTCAAAAAATTTAAAAGCACAAAAACTTATTCTTTATAGCATTCGAATCAGAGTCCCTTCACAAGAAATTAGATAGGCTGAGCTTTTCAGGACACTAGCCAATGAGCTTTTCAGGACACCAGCCAACCACTTTACATAAACACACAGCTGACTCTCTAGCACTAGAGGGATGGCAGCAGCTCAAAAGTCTCTAAGATCTCTCTCACTATGTGTACTCACAAATGTCTTTGGAAAGTTCGGAGGGATTCACATCTATTCCTCTACACAGGTATATACTTGGATGTGCGGATGTGCGATTACCAGCGTTCAGCTGCAGCCTGGCATTGATTTGTACGGGCAGCTGTACGCAACACCTGTAACCCCTAGGTGCAGAAATACCCTTGATTTTTACAGTGTATGGACCTCTGCACCCATGTGAATGAGCCCTTAGAAAATATATTTATAATACCATGAGCATCTCTGTTGACACCAGTCTACACCTCAGAGCTAGAGCAAAGGTTAGAATCTTCACCATCCAAAGCACCCAGGTATATCACATACAGAAGATTCTAGCTATGGCATTAGCTTTGCATGCAAATGAAGTCAACAGGGTCGGCAATGGCAATGGTAATATAAATGAATTTCCTAAAGTTGTATTTGATTAAACTTGTAAAAGTTAAGACAGTGGGGGTTATTTACGAAAGGCAAATTCACTTTGCACTACAAGTGCAAACTACAAGTGCAAAGTGCCCGAGGGGGACATGCAAGGAAAATAAAAAACAGCATTTTAGCTTGCACATGATTGGATGATAAAATCAGCAGGGCTTTCCCTCATTTCAGATCTACCCCTCAGATTTACAGCGACTACACTTCCAAGTGCACTTTCAGTGCAATTTCCAGTGCACTTTGCACTTGTAGTTTGCACTTGTAGTGCAAAGTGGATTTGCCTTTCGTAAATAACCCCCAGTGTCTCTTTAATCAGTTCAGCCCCGGAAGGATTTCCCCCCTTCCTGACCAGAGCATTTTTTGCGATACGGCACTGCGTTGCTTTAACTGACAATTGCCTGCTAGCCCTTGATTTAAAGAGGACGTACACGTACGACCATTTGCGCAGCCGTGCCATTCTGCAGACGTATATCATCGTGCGCTGGTCGGCAAGCGGTTAAAGCAAAATGTCAGGAAAATATTAAAAAAGAACACCAATTATTATAGTTATGTGGTAATTAAAATTCATGAAAATGTCAATAAACACGTGTCCATATGCTTTTATTTAGGTTATGGCATCATTAAAATCAAGTTCAGTGTATTGGTAAAGTAGAAGGCTTGTATATACCTTAAAGTGATTGTAAAGTCTTGTTTAAAAAAAAAAAAAATAACAAACATGTTATACTTACCTTCTCTGTGCAGTGGATTTGTACAGAGCAGCCTGGATCCTCATCTTTTCGGGTCCCTCTTCACTGCTCCTGGCTCCTCCCTCCTGTTAAGTGCTCCCAAGGCAAGCAGCTTGCTATGGGGGCACCCGAGCCGAGCTGCAGCTCTGTGTGTCCATTTAGACACGGAGCTGCGGCCCATCCCTGCCCCCTCTCTCTCCTGATTGACTGAGTTTGATTGACAGCCAATGGCACCACTGCTGTGTCTCAGCCAATCAGGAGGAGAGTCCCGGATGGCTTAGACACTTGTGGACATCGCTGGAGAGAGATGAAGCTCAAATAAGAATTAGGGGGTGCTGGGGATGCTGCTACACACAGAAGGTTTTTTATCTTAATGCATTAAGATAAAAAAACATTCTGCCTTTACAACTCCTTTAAAGTCATGTGATCCTTCTCCATTTTTTCAATATATCTACAGTATGTGCTATATGTGGGAGGAGCTTTAATGGTCTGGTGATTGATTGAAAAATAAGATTCAATCTAAATGTAAATAGCATTGTGTAAATTAAAATACACGAAAGCGATGGCTGCTTAATTTATGGACGTTGATTGACATTGACATTTATTATGGGACAAAAAGATCTTTGTCGTCTTCTCAGCTGCCCAGCGCCATGCAAGTCGGCTCATGGATCATGATTGACAGTGGAGCATTTCCTTATTGCTCCACATTTTATCATGGCTGTCTATGTAAATATGTGGGTGCAGCTCTTGCAGTTAGGTGATTGATTAAATAACAATTTAAATGAGATTCACATAATGTGAAACAAAGCCATGAAAGCAATGCTACTTGCGTTGCACATTTAGATCAGTTTTTAGTTACTGACATGATTTCCAGAGCTTCACCCACATAGTCACATAGTCACATAGCCGGCAATGTTAAACAGTGGAGCAATGAGGAAATGCCCTGCTGTCAATCATGATCCTTGAGCCATCCCACATGACATGCATGAGTGTCACAAGAGGCAGCTTGTTGAGGAGGAAGAAAAGAATTCAGAGCATGTGGAAGCTGAGTGACAACGCTAAAGTGTGTAGACCACCCGCAATAGTGTTGTCACTCTGAAGGGTAGGTAAAGGAAGTCCTAAAAGTCGCACATTGCAGCAAAACCCTGTAAGGAGGTGTATGACAGCCTCAGCCCGGGCTCCAACCAGGCCACACCCCTCAACATGTTTCACTCTGCCCCCAGACCTTAAAGTGGTTCTAAAGTCTAAAGTTTTTTTTATATAACAGAGAAAAAAAATATGGGTGGAGCACTAGCCTTTGACTTCATCACGCTTAACAGCCAGCTGGCTTGAGCCGCAGCTGTTTTCAAATTAGTTTCTTATCGTTCCCGTTTTTTTGGATGTAACCTGCTGTGGTTTTTTATGAATAAACCTTTTGAAGATATACTACACCATGAAGCCTTCCTTCTTTGTCTCTTATGCCCCATACACACGATCGTTTTTCATGCCGTTAAAAATGCCATTTTAAAAAATGGCCATTAAAAATGATCGTGTGTAGGCTCCAGAGCATTTTTAACGACGTGAAAAACGGCCATTAAAAATTCCGGACATGCTCTCTTTTTTCACGTCGTTTTTCATGTCGTTTTTTTTAACGACGTGAAAAACGATAGTGTGTATGCTTTCACGACGTGAAAAAAAACGCGCATGCTCAGAATCAAGTCTGAGACGGGAGCGCTCGTTCTGGTAAAACTAGCGTTCGTAATGGAGATAGCACATTCATTACACAGTAACGGACTGAAAAGCGCAAATTGTCGCTCAACAAACTTTACTAACATGAAGGGTGGCGCCATTCGAACGGAACTTCCCCTTTATAGTGCCGTCGTACGTGTTGAACGTCACTGCGCTTTGCTTGATCGTTTTTTTTAATGATAGTGTGTACGCAAGGCAGGCTTGAGAGGAAACATGAAAAAAAACGAGGAGAAAAACGTCGGTTTAAAAAATGACATTAAAAACGATCGTGTGTACGGGGCATTACTGAATGAGAGTATCCAGGACCAGATTGGATACAGGATGATTCCTGTTTGTGGAAACCTCTTTTTTCTCTTGAAACCAAGTGTCTTGCTGGAAGTATCTTGCCGCAACCGAAGGAGCTTTTCTTTCTGGATTGAACTACAGGTGGATTGTATTCCTGCCGGCAGGCTGATGCACAGGCGCTCGTGATCTCTATAATTTGAGATCTTACAAAGCTGGTAAGCGGCATTGATATTATTCTTCTGGCTTTAGGATATCAGAGTATCAAAGTATTGGAAGATATTGGAGGCTCCACATAGTGGTCACTTTTTGCTATATATTTATATGGACTTTTGTTTGTTCATACACAGTATATATATAATTTCTTATATATGTTCACATTATTTGCTGAATCTCTTTTACATTGGTATATTTCTTATTAGTATAACCCTTTATTTTGTTTTAAGGACTGTATGAGATTCACTATTTCATTTTTTTTCTCACATATTAGTCAAATTTAGTTGATGCGCGCTTGTTTATTTATTTCTAAGTTTTTTTTTTACCTTAATAGATTGTATGTGTAGCGGGGTCCCCAAATTTAACCCCGCTATACCTAAATTTAGGGGTAACCAGAGCAATAGTTTGGCTCGGGTCTCTTAATTATTGGACTCTGCCTTACTGCTGTGTCACCTGGCGTGCAGTTCCCCTTTGGGCGTATAGGTGGTGCTTTCACCTATGCCTGGGGTTGAACCACAGGTGATGGAGTAGGTATTGGATGTCCTCTCTCAGCTGCCGTTGGTGGGCGGTTCTTGCCTTCTGTGCATGCCGGGAGAGGATATATAAGGGGCAGACGCCATTACACGGAGAGCGATTTCCCGGGGCCCATGCCCAGACAACAATTCCGGGGCCCACTGCCCGGAGGGAGCTACCCCTCAGAGGGGGGTGCGTCCCATTTTGATCGAGGAGTCTCGGGCACCTTCAGCCTGAGGCTACAGAGTTCCAGGTTGATCCAGGTAGGCCCAGTACCTTTGACTGGGTCTACAACTGAAGAGGAGTCCCAGGGAACCTGCGTGAGGGTAACCACTCTGACACAGAGGAAACCAGGGGAGGATCGATCCCATAACAAGAGGGCGAGTAATAGAGTATTGCTGACTCGGGAAAGGCCTGGTGACCTGTCGGAGGGAAGGATTCCTCACTTTGCAGACTGCCTCTGCGGAGTGTTGAAAGTTCAGGAGGGATCTCCTCGATTTGGTCCTTGGAGGGGACTGAGTTATTGTTCCAGCATCATGCCGGCTGCTAGTGCTATTGAGTGACTATCCGAGTGAGCTGTACCCACTCGGGACCGAGTGGCGACGAAGCCAATAGTGTGCCTGAATCCACTTCTATCTGCTAACCTTTTTCTCACTTCAACTCTCTGGTTCCTGAAAGCAAGATAAAATAAACTCACGTTGGAGTTGATATGTTGTGTGGACATTGACCTAATTTGGGAAAGATAGAGACTCGCCTCTATAAAGATAGAGGGGAGAACCAGAAGAAGGAAGCGACTAACTGCACGACCCAAGTATGTAACGCCGCCTGACCTTTATAATCTATAGGACACGGGCATGTGGCATGGTGTGTCTTATCCCCCTGCTTGAGAAGGTAAGAAGGGGAAAAAGATCCGTGTGCTACATATGCATTAAGGTTAAATAAAAAAAATTTAAAAACGGGGCATACCCGTGCCATACCTTAAAAACTCTGTGCCAGGGCGGGGCTCCTGCGCGCATTCGCTGCTGCTGGAGTAACTTCATCATGGCTTCGGCCATTTATACAGCAAAAGCCTGCGAACCCGGGAGGAAGACGGGTGAAAATGTTTGCACCAGGGAGCCATAACAACGCTGCGCTGGAGGGCTCCGTGTGCGGGTAAGTCTGTCACAATGTGCTAGTATGCGGTGCATACTAGCAAATTATGGCATAACGCTGCAGGGGGCCCAATTTTTCTTATTCTTTGGGGGGTAGCTTACTACCACTTTAACCACCTCGCGCCCGCCGTACGAGAATATACGGCCGCAAGGTGGTTGTCAAATGCCGGGAGGCCGTTAATATACGGCCTCCGCTATTTGGCCACTGGGGGGCGCGCGAGCGCCGCCGGCGGCACGCGCGCGCGCCCGGCGCATCACTGAGATGCCGATGCGCGTGCCTGGCGGCCGCGATGGCCGCCAGGCACCCGCGATCGGCGGTTACAGAGACAAGGACATGGATCTGTGTGTGTAAACACACAGATCCATGTCCTGTCAGGGAGAGGGGACCGATGCTGTGTCCCTTGTACATAGGGACACAGATCGGTCACCTCCCCCAGTCAGTCCCCTCCCCCCACAGTAACAATCACACATAGGGAACACATTTAACCCCTTCCTCGCCCCTAGTGTTAACCCCTTCCCTGCCAGTCACATTTATACAATAATCTGTGCATATTTATAGCACTGTTCGCTGTATAAATGTGAATGGCCCCAAATTAGTGTCAAAAGTGTCCGATGTGTCCGCCATAATGTCGCAGTCACGAAAAAAATCACTGATCGCCGCCATTACTAATAAAAAAAAAAATATATAAAAATGCCATAAAACTACCCCCTATTTTATAAACGCTATAACTTTTGCGCAAACCAATCAATAAACGCTGAGTGCGATTTTTTTTTACCAAAAATATGTAGAAGAATACGTATCGGCCTAAACTGAGGAAAAAAATATATTAAAAAAAATAAAAAATTGGGATATTTATTATAGCAAAAATCAAAAAATATTGCTTTTTTTTCAAAATTGTCGCTCTATTTTTGTTTATAGCGCAAAAAATAAAATCCGCCGAGGTGATCAAATACCACCAAAAGAAAGCTCTATTTGTGCGAAAAAAAGGACGTCAATTTTGTTTGGGAGCCACGTCGCACGACCGCGCAATTGTCATTCAAAGCGTGACAGTGCTGAAAGCTGAAATTTCGCCTGGGCAGGAAGGGGGTATATGTGCCCAGTAAGGAAGGGGTTAAGGTAAAAAAAAAAAAAAAACCTTCAGCTTTTATAATCACTTTAAATTGAACTTTAAATGCAGCTAACACCTGTTTCTGTCTTGGTGTCAGTCTCTTAAAATCGCCTGCACAGCAGCAGTAGCAATCGGAGTTGAGCTGAAGTGTCCATGATCTGGCTGGGACCATTTTGATAAAAGTAGAGAATAGAGGGATGACTAGTTTTTCATAGAAGGTCAGCTCAGTGCCGGCCCAAGACATTGTGCTGCCTGGTACCAAGAATGAAATGCTGCCCCCCCCCCCCCCAAATAAAATAAAAAATCACGCACACCGAAATGCCCCCACATCCATTATTTGATATGATAAATAAAGAGGAACTGTCATGGCTCTATACATGTAAAGGAGTATATAGAGGACCTGTCATGGCTCTATAAAATGGACCTGTTATGGCTCTATTCATGTATAGGAGTATAAAGAGGACCATCATGGCATTATGCGTGTATATAGAAGTATAATGAGGACCTGTCATGGCACTATACATGTATGTAGGAGTATAAAAAGGACCTGTCATGGCTCTATACATGTATGTAGGAGTATAAAGAGGACCTGTCATGGCTCTATACATCTATGTAGAAGTATAAAGAGGACCTGTCATGGCTCTATACATGTATGTAGGAGTATAAAGAGGACCTGTCATGGCTCTATACATCTATGTAGAAGTATAAAGAGGACCTGTCATGGCTCTATACATGTATGTAGGAGTATAAAGAGGACCTGTCATGGCTCTATACATGTATGTAGGAGTATAAAGAGGACCTGTCATGGCTCTATACATCTATGTAGAAGTATAAAGAGGACCTGTCATGGCTCTATACATGTATGTAGGAGTATAAAGAGGACCTGTCATGGCTCTATACATGTATGTAGGAGTATAAAAAGGACCTGTCATGGCTCTATACATGTATATAGGAGTATAAAAGGACCTGTGCCTGGCCGGCGGCCACAATGTCAGCCGTCCACCCACGATCGGTCCACAGAGAGCCAGAACGGGGAACTGTCAATGTAAATAGACAGATCCCCATTCTGACAGGGGAGGAGAGACAGATCTGCTGTTCCTAGTGATTAGGAACAGAGATTTCTCTCCTCCTCCTGTCATTCCCATCCCCCCCCACTGTTAGAAACACCTCCCAGGAAACACATTTAACCCCTTCCCTAACAGTGACATTTACACAGTAATCAGTGCATTTTTATAGCACAGATCGCTGTATAGATGTCAATGGTCCCAAAAATGTGTCAAAAGTGTCCGACCTGTCCACCGCAATGTCGCAGTCTCGCAAAAAAAAAATCTCAGATCACTACCATTACTAGTAAAAAAATAATAATAATAAAAATGCTTCAAGTGCATTATTTCTATTATTACATTGTTATATAAAATAAAATAGTTCAACTCACCATTATTGCAGAATCAGTGGGAGCCCCGAGCGTGTCACTTGCCAACGTCACCTGCCTTCAGATGCACATTGTCACCTGCCACACATTGCGGATTGTCACTTGCCACGATGTCACCTGCTACACGTAGCTGATTGTCACTTGCCACGTCACCTGCCACATGTAGCAGATTGTCACGTGCCACCTGTCACACATTGCGGATTGCCACTTGCCATGATGTCACCTGCCACACGTTGCAGATTGTCACTTGCCACGTCACCTACCACACGTAGGGGATTGTCACTTGCCACAACGCCACCTGCCACACATTGCGGATTTTCACTTGCCACGACGTCACATGCCACATGTTGCAGATTGTCACTTGCCACGTCACCTGCTACACGTAGCGGATTGTCACTTGCCACGTCACCTGCCACACATTGCGGATTGTCACTTGCCACAATGTCACCTGCCACACATAGCGGATTGTCACTTGCCACGTCATCTGCCACACATTGCAGATTGTCACTTGCCATGACGTCACCTGCCACACATAACGGATTGCCACTTGCTGTGTCCCAGAGTAAAGGAGGGCAGCAGAGAGATAATGTAATCTCTCTGCTGCCCACACAGTGGGGGCCGAACTGCAGCGATGCAGGGCGGGCAGTGAGAGATGATGTCATCTCTCTGCTCCCCCGCCCGCTGATTGGCCAGCAAGCCCGCTCACCTGCTGACTGTCACGCCCGCTGACTGTTCCCCTGTTCTGCCCGCACGCTCCTTTTACCTGGGCCCGACGCCCAGGTGAATTGAGCGTGCGGGCAGAACAGGTGGAGCGGAGCAGGCTGGCTGGCAGGCGGGCGTCAATTTGCCTCACAGTGAAGCGCGGAGCGGGCGGAACGAGTTGGCGACAATTTGCCTCACAGTGCAGCGGGGAGTGAAGCGGGCAGAACGGGCTGGCGGGCGGAACGGGCTGGCCAGTGGCAATTTGCCTCACAGTGCAGGCAGGGCCGGTGCTAGGCAATTTGGCGCCCTAGGCAAGACCAGCTATGTGCGCCCCCCCCCCAAAAAAAAAATGTCCCTGCGTCCATCATATGTGATGTGCACCAGTAAATTAAGGGGGTGGGGTGGTAGGAAGCTGGCAGGGGGGGATGAAGATTACAGGGGGTGGTAGGAATATGACAGGGGTGGGTGGGTGGTAGGAAGCTGACAGGGAGGATGAAGATTACAGGGGGTGGTAGGAAGATGACAGGGAGGATGGAGATGACAGGGGTGGGTGGTAGGAAGCTTACAGGGAGGATGGAGATGACAGGGGTGGGTGGTAGGAAGCTGACAGGGGGGATGGAGATGACAGGGGTGGGTGGTAGGAAGCTGACAGGGAGGATGGAGATGACAGGGAATATGGAGATGACAGGGGTGGGTGGTAGGAAGCTGACAGGGAGGATGGAGATGACAGGGGTGGGTGGTAGGAAGCTGACAGGGAGGATGGAGATGACAGGGGTGGGTGGTAGGAAGCTGACAGGGAGGATGGAGATGACAGGGGTGGGTGGTAGGAAGCTGATAGGGAGGATGAAGACGACAGGGGTGGGTGGTAGGAAGCTGACAGGGAGGATGGAGATGACAGGGGCGGGTGGTAGGAAGCTGACAGGGAGGATGGAGATGACAGGAGTGGGTGGTAGGAAGCTGACAGGGAGGATGAAGATGACAGGGGTGGGTGGTAGGAAGCTGACAGGGAGGATGGAGATGACAGGAGTGGGTGGTAGGAAGCTGACAGGGAGGATGGAGATGACAGGAGTGGGTGGTAGGAAGCTGACAGGGAGGATGGAGATGACAGGGGCGGGTGGTAGGAAGCTGACAAAGAGGATGGAGATGACAGGGGTGGGTGGTAGGAAGCTGACAGGGAGGATGGAGATGACAGGAGTGGGTGGTAGGAAGCTGACAGGGAGGATGAAGATGACAGGGGTGGGTGGTAGGAAGCTGACAGGGAGGATGGAGATGACAGGAGTGGGTGGTAGGAAGCTGACAGGGAGGATGGAGATGACAGGAGTGGGTGGTAGGAAGCTGACAGGGAGGATGGAGATGACAGGGGTGGGTGGTAGGAAGCTAATAGGGAGGATGGAGATGACAGGGGTGGGTGGTAGGAAGCTGACAGGGAGGATGGAGATGACAGGGGCGGGTGGTAGGAAGCTGACAAAGAGGATAGAGATGACAGGGGTGGGTGGTAGGAAGCTGACAGGGAGGATGGAGATGACAGGAGTGGGTGGTAGGAAGCTGACAGGGAGGATGAAGATGACAGGGGTGGGTGGTAGGAAGCTGACAGGGAGGATGGAGATGACAGGGGCGGGTGGTAGGAAGCTGACAAAGAGGATGGAGATGACAGGGGTGGGTGGTAGGAAGCTGATAGGGAGGATGGAGATGACAGGGGTGGGTGGTAGGAAGCTGACAGGGAGGATGGAGATGACAGGGGCGGGTGGTAGGAAGCTGACAAAGAGGATGGAGATGACAGGGGTGGGTGGTAGGAAGCTGACAGGGAGGATGGAGATGACAGGAGTGGGTGGTAGGAAGCTGACAGGGAGGATGAAGATGACAGGGGTGGGTGGTAGGAAGCTGACAGGGAGGATAGAGATGACAGGGGTGGGTGGTAGGAAGCTGACAGGGAGGATGAAGATGACAGGGGTGGGTGGTAGGAAGATGACAGGGAGGATGGAGATGACAGGAGTGGGTGGTAGGAAGCTGACAAAGAGGATGGAGATGACAGGGGTGGGTGGTAGGAAGCTGACAGGGAGGATGGAGATGACAGGAGTGGGTGGTAGGAAGCTGACAGGGAGGATGAAGATGACAGGGGTGGGTGGTAGGAAGCTGACAGGGAGGATGGAGATGACAGGGGCGGGTGGTAGGAAGCTGACAAAGAGGATGGAGATGACAGGGGTGGGTGGTAGGAAGCTGATAGGGAGGATGGAGATGACAGGGGTGGGTGGTAGGAAGCTGACAGGGAGGATGGAGATGACAGGGGCGGGTGGTAGGAAGCTGACAAAGAGGATGGAGATGACAGGGGTGGGTGGTAGGAAGCTGACAGGGAGGATGGAGATGACAGGAGTGGGTGGTAGGAAGCTGACAGGGAGGATGAAGATGACAGGGGTGGGTGGTAGGAAGCTGACAGGGAGGATAGAGATGACAGGGGTGGGTGGTAGGAAGCTGACAAAGAGGATGGAGATGACAGGGGTGGGTGGTAGGAAGCTGACAGGGAGGATGGAGATGACAGGGGTGGGTGGTAGGAAGCTGATAGGGAGGATGGAGATGACAGGGGTGGGTGGTAGGAAGCTGACAGGGAGGATAGAGATGACAGGGGCGGGTGGTAGGAAGCTGACAAAGAGGATGGAGATGACAGGGGTGGGTGGTAGGAAGCTGACAGGGAGGATGGAGATGACAGGGGTGGGTGGTAGGAAGCTGACAGGGAGGATGAAGATGACAGGGGTGGGTGGTAGGAAGCTGACAGGGAGGATAGAGATGACAGGGGTGGGTGGTAGGAAGCTGACAGGGAGGATGAAGATGACAGGGGTGGGTGGTAGGAAGATGACAGGGAGGATGGAGATGACAGGGAATATGGAGATGACAGGGAATATGGAGATGACAGGGGTGGGTGGTAGGAAGATGACAGGGAGGATGGAGATGACAGGGGGTGATAAAATGTAAGACAGGCCTCAGAGGTAGGGTGGTGGGATCATGCCAGGAACAGGGGGATGACGAGGAGCATGATGATGACAGGAGACAGTAGATGGCATCATAGCATTAGGGCTGTGTGTGAGGTCATCACGGGCGGCTGGTAGCAGGGATGTTCGGGCTCCCTCGTTCAGGGAGTGACGTCACTGGATGCTGTCAGTGTCGGTCAGCGGACCGTCATTCACAGTACCTACGTCTTCCACACTACGGCCGTCCATCCTGGAGAGGAATTCAAGGAGCTGCTCAGCAGCGGCGGCGGCGGCAGCCATTATCCGCGCTCTGCACATGGTACTTGGTAGGAGATTCGCAGAGCGCGGGAGAAGGGGAGGAGCCGGGGGAGGGGAGCACATTGATCCACCTACTGACCCAACAACTGTTGGATGATCGAGGCTGCGTCAAGCTCCCAGTGCCTCCTCCTCTTCCTCCACAGGACTGCGCGGCGGCAAGGACTACTACTGTCACACATTGAGATAGGGAACCAGTGGCCATGGCTGCGCCCTAGGCGGCTGCCTAGTGGTACCGCCAGCCCTGAGTGCAGGGGGAGTGGAGTGGGCGGAACTGGATAGTGGCAACTTGCCGCTCCCCTGAATGTGCCGCCTGGTACAATGGTACCACCGGGTCCCATGGTAGGGCCGGCCCTGGGTCAGCTTTACATTTTGTGACAGAGTAACTTTGAAGAACAACCATCACAAAATAAATGCAGAAATGTTTCTAGATTGTAGTCAGGTCAGTAATGTAAACCTCTGACTTCTTGTCATTCTTTTATTTGGATATGTATAAATTAAATTTACTGCTTCATCCAGCCTGGCTCTTATTAACAGAGCTGCTGGGTACTTACATGAGATGACAGTTGTCTGATGTGACCTTTTTATGATTAGACAACAATCTTGTGTCTATAGAGAGGTTTTCAACTGTCTGCTAGAAAATGAATCCTGCTAGAAAACATGTCCTGATTTCTTTTGTTCCCACCAATAAGCCTGTATATCCATTCACCGTCTCCGGTTTATAGGCAGCATAGTAGTGTGCCATGTTGAGAGGTGGGTTTTATGTTTTTTAATTTTATACAATAAAGTATTTTGTTGTTTTTGCTGTTACAAGTCATTTTAAAATAAAATCAGTTTTTATTGTTTTTTTTTTCTTTTCAATTTCATACCCAATTGTTTTCTGTATGTAGATGTAGCTGAGATTTAATATACTCATAACTGTTTGTTAGCAACAGTTCATTATATTCTTTAAATAACAATACTATAATTTAATTCAAAAATACCAGATCTCATGACACATTAGAACAGATCAACAGGCCACCCATTACTAAACTTGGCAAGAAAACAGTTTGGCTTCCAATAATGTATGGAAGAGTTCCCGTTTATCTGTGTCCTCCGTGTACTAGTCAGTTCTATTTTTATTGTGACTGTCAAAAACAACAAAATTAACTTAATTCATTTAGATTTAGCATATTTATTATCATTAAGGCAGGTAATTCTTGCCAAGATGCTGCAGTCTGTCAGGGACACTTAGTAAAATGTTGTCTTGTTCTTCCATCTGCACATGTGAAGCAGGAAACAATACACTCTCTGTATAAATGGTCTCCGTCAAGAGATATTAAAGGGAACCTGTGCTTTTTGCTAACAGAAAAAAATTGTATGTACACAACCTGCTGAGCAGCATTATCTGAGCATATAAATGATTGGGGATACTTTGTTCCCATAACATGAGTGTGGGAGAAAAAGATCAGTTTTTAAAACTGTTACATGCAGCATTTTTGTAAATTAGGCCCTTTCACACGGGGTGGATCCGCTCAGCGGAGTCCGCCAGCTCTGCGGGAGATCGATCTGTTGATCACCGCTGAGACGGCAGATGACAGGTCCGTCTCTCCTCACTGAGCCGGGAGGGACCTGTCAGAGTCCCGCTGATCTCTATGGGGACAGAATGTCAGTTTTTATCAGATCTCATCCGATCCGCCACGACGGATGGCAGACGTATCTCCATACGTCTGTCTTGAGCGGATCGGATGGCAGACGGGTGTCAGTGGACGCATCTCTGCTGACATCCGCCTGCCCATAGGAGTCAATGGATGGCCCGCTCGGATCCGCCTGAAAAACGGACAGCCGGATCCGAGCGGGCTTATCGTGTGAAAGAGGCCTTAATCATATTCCACTATGGTTGAGTGACAGGTGAAAAGTATTTTAATATCTATGTAGGGGCTTTGCACCAATAAAGGTTTAAGCTGGACAAATGTTTTTTTTTCATTTTTAGATAGAGTGGGGTAGGGTTAAAGTCTAGGCTGGATCTGTACTGAGATTCAGGGAGTCTGTTATAGAGATTTACTCCCTGTCCTGCTGACATTTAACTGGACAGGACTTGGGGACTCTCCAAAAGCAACTCAAACTGAATTAAAAACACTTTTTAATAGAGTATGTAGCAAAGTCCGGGGCCCCTTGAGGCCTAATGGTGACCTCCAGAGTTAGGGACATCTGACATCCTTCTGTGTATTGTGGGTTACATGGCATGGTGGGTGTATTGCAAGATGAAAAGGGTGAGTGCCAGACACTTTTTGAATGCAAATAGATTTATTGTTTCCTAAACAGAACTGTGGGATAGAGGGTTAGGGCCAGGACACCCTTAGGTAGATGCAATGTTAATTGGCAGACTCTGAGACTTTTATAGGCAGACAGCTATACAGGTGAAGGCCTCCAGTCGGACACCCCTTCTGTATAGGTAGGATGCTGTCTCCTATGGCAACAGTCTTGTGGAAGTTACTAACTGTAATTGTATCCAACTATTTGCAACACAAACAGTTCTCCGCTTACCCCACAATCACTCACTGTGGTTCTTCACTCAATGAGCTCCAAGTCTCTCTCACTAGACTTCAGATCCAATAGCCACTGGATCCCCTGAGCTCTTCCACTGTTAGCACTCAAAATCTTCCTCAAGCGTCACCCCCTTCTACCTCTGACCTCGACTGGTTCCCTGGTCGGCGGAACCATTACTTCTGGTTGGACTACAAGCTCGCAGTCCCAACCCTACGCTGCTCTCCTGCTTCTGGATAGGCCCTCAGACAGCCTAGCTCACTGAATAGGTTAGCATACATAGGGGGTTATTTACGAAAGGCAAATCCACTTTGCACTGCAAAGTGCACTTGAAATTGCACTGAAAGTGCATTGGAAGTGCAGTCGCTGTAGATCCGAAGGGGACATGCAAGGAAAGTAAAAAACAGCATTTTAGCTTGCACATGATTGGATAATAAAATCAGCAGAGCTTCCCCTCATTTCAGATCTACCCCTCAGATTTACAGCGACTGCACTTCCAAGTACACTTTCAGTACAATTTCAAGTGCACTTTGCACTTGTAGTTTGCACTTGTAGTGCAAAGTGGATTTGCCTTTAGTAAATAACCCCATAGAGTACCACTTTACCTTCCACGGTGCTGCTCATGAAATTAAAGTTTTAGCTTAATGTGCTGAAATTGGGCATGAGTGGTGACAGTGTAAAAAATAAACATTTCAGTTACAAATCAAAGCAATGTGAAACATGATATAATTAGCTTTTTTTTTTTTTTTTATAAATAATATATATATATATATATATATATATGTATATATATACAGTATATATTACATTTCTAAAGCTTTTTTCTCAAAACCATAGGCAGAATAAAAGTTACAAATGTGCATTCTATCCCCATTGTTCTTTACCCATAAATAATAACATATTAACCTATTAAACAGTAACTATTACTCAGACAGACTAGCGTCCCAGAGCACTGATTTTACTGCTTGTACATCACACAAAATAGTTGTCTAGGAAGGTCCCTTTCCTCTTAGGTGAAACACATTTAATTGCCAGCAAGCTGTCATTTCCTTGTGTAATTGAAGCATCAGTCACTACAAATGAGAACGGAGTTTTACTGTAGTTATGTGCAATTTGAAATCTATCATAACAGCGAAATTCTCCTGTAACTACACACGCTAATACATTTTACTGATCTTATTAGTTAAACAAGGGAATGTATAGCACACATCAAGTGTGCGGAGGAAGCAGGAGTGGATGAATTGATGCAATCTAGTATTCTTTCTCCCCAAAGATTTCATAGATAAAAAATATGTGAAATTAGGCAAAAATTGAAAAAAGCACTTAAACTAATAATAATATAGGACCCTTCTTCTACTGCTGGAAAGCAATATTTCTCAGATCTGCCAGTTCTAACACTACATTGTAATTAGCCTCTTAGAAATGTGTAGGGCTCCAATATAGATGTCCATTAATAACCACTGATGTTGGAAAGGCTGTTCCGCCTACACGTGCTGTTTAATTATGCTTAGAGTTCTTCATTTAAACAGACAATTACGAAAAACAGGTGGCTTCTAACTCACAGATAATGAATAGATGAATTTCAGTACATTTTCCTATTCCCCAATGTTTGCTTTTTCATTCTTTCTCTGCAATGCATTTTTTTTCCTCTCTACAGCTCTGTTTGCTCTTATCAGTTATGGTGTTAATCAGGACTCTCTGACTTTTTCGGTGATTAATCCTTTTGGAGCCTAAGGGACCTGCAATACATTTCCAGGCAAAAAGAAACCTTTTAATAATGTGCTGAGATGCTTAAACTTTTTATGGCGATGATGCTAAGCAGTGCTCTACTTTGATAAAGGACCCTCGTTTAATGTGGAGCAAATAGGTTAAAACTGCAAGTAGCTCTGCCAAACGAAAAGCATGATGTATATATACTGTAAAGCAAGAGATGGTTATCCAAAACAGAATCTGGTGGCTAATATGTAGTGAAATGAACTCTCAATAATGTCTGTACCATAAATATTATAAAAACTCAGATTCTTCGACAAAGACCTTAGAACTGAAACTGGCTAATGTGGAATCTAACACCTGCTAGGAAATAGTTTTATTGAAGGTTTGCAGCTGCATTTCAACCAATTTGATTTCAACTAATTGCCGTTAATGTTTCAAAAAATGTAGAAAACACATTATCCAGGTAAATACTTATTTCAGAATTCTCTGATGAATGCAGCTAGCCCTACAGTGGTAAAGTGTGATCAATGAATCTGCTGAAATTGTTTTAATTCTAATTTCTTCAATATAGAAAATTCCACAAGCTCAGATTGTAAAATTAAATGGCATTGAAGTCCATGGGGGACTATTTTTGATAATTTGGAGGTCTGAAATATAAGATAGCGTCTTCTACAAGGCAAAGGAAGCCCCCACAAACACAAATGTTTTTGGAACTTTGCAAATGCAACTATTTCCTTCGGGTACTCTGGTTTCCTTCCACACTCTAAAGACATGCTGTAAGGTTAATTGGATTCTGTCTAAATTGGCCCTACTGTATATATGAATGTGTGTTAGGGACCTTAGGTTGTAAGCTCCTTGAGGGTAGGGACTGATGTGAATGTATAATGTACATGTATAATGTATATTGACAGCGCTATATAAGTACCTGAAATAAATAAAATAAATACCCCAGCTCTTTAATATATCTTCAAGGGCTACATGGGAAACATACAAATCCCTTTAAATCAGTGATCCCTGCACCATCAAGTCAAGACCTAAATTGAGTCTTGATGGGACATTACACGACTGTGTAATACACTTAGCCTAGTTTGCCATATTTGTTCTTGAGCCCCAACACCATAATCATTTTTTATTAGGGTCCATGGATTAAAACACTTAGCTCTGCTTTAAATTAAATTGCAACTAAAGTTTTTTTTTTTAAAAGAGATGATCAGGATTTAAAAAAGTTAACATTTATACTAACCTAGGTGGATCTAGCACCAATCGGATGCTGCATCTGTCCCCCGACGCTGATCACTCAGTTCTCCCCCTCCACTCTGAGCAGAGAGCCATGACTGTCAGTCCCCTCCAGCGCTCACTGGAGCACTGGGCTGTGGAGGGGCGGAAGGGGGTGGCTGAGGCTTTCGGTAGAAGCTTTGGCCATACTTCCCTTTAAATGTTAACAGGTAGGCTTTTATTATAGGAGGCATTTTGTTAGTGAACTTCATAAAGAGTGTTTAAGAATGCTTCCACATGACAAATGTTGCAGTGGGCGACAGATTTATGTACCTGTTATAAACAGGTACACTGAGGCCGGAGTGTCTATCCTCTTTGAAGCTGGGTTCCTCCTGCCACTGCAGCTGTCACACAAGAGTAAAGCGGTGGGACAGTTTTGAAGCTGGGTTGGCAGGGTCAGATTCACAGACACAAGTTCTGCTCCACTTGTGATTGATGGCAGGCAATGAGCAGATCCTACACAACCTGCTATTGGCTATAGAATCTACCCACTAGCAGCCAATCACAAAAAGAGAGCGAACCTGATGGGGAACTAGTGTCTTAGCTTCCCAATCAGGGTCTGCCCACTCTATCATCACTGGTTGTTAGGAGGCTGTCGTCTGTGAAGCTGGCAGCATCCAGGCACTCGGCCTAATAACCGCTAGTTTTGTTATCTACAAACTGGAGGTATATATTTTTGAATTTGGTGCATATTAAAAACTACCTGAAGCTACTACCTGTGTTGGTAAAGCTACCAAATCTGGGGCAGTTCATTTTAAAAGGCCATAGTACCAGATAAGTGTTGTTAGCAATTTATTGAATTCCCCCGTATATTTTTTTCTGCCATAACAACTTCTGCTTTGCCTTCTAGCCCTTTTCTTATGATTGTAAACTGAGCCGCACATGCACAGCTCATTGTGAAATCCCAGCATTTTTTACTGGGGCGAATTATGCTAAACCAGTTAGGTCATCTCAGGGGTGCTGATCAAGGTGACCAAAGGAGACACTTTGGGAGATATGTGGGCCATAATGTGGAAATATTTTGTGCATACTTGAACGTGAAGAAAAGCTTAGCCACCACCATGATGACTTTAGTTATACTTTAATTATTAGCTGAGACAACATGTAGACTGCCATCGTTGAACTCTGATTTGAAAATACTATCTGCCTAGCTGTTATATTGGCCCAAAGGTTTCAATACTTAATCAGTCACAAACAGAATCAAGTATAGATTTCTGCCCGCTATTCTTGTTTCAGGACAGTAATTCAGAAAGTACTGAAACCAGTGACAGACAGCCAATTAGCATTTTAAAAAGATGGTGAGCCATTAAAGCCTCTGTATTTATTGCTGGGAAGCATCTTCCAGGCAGTGGTGCTGCTCTGAATACAGTGCAGATTAAATAATTGTATTTTATTAGCACACTTTATTCAAATGTAACAAAGTGACATTTCATTTGATTCTATTGGTCGTGGTGTGATGTGGTGGATTGTGTTACACAATGCTGCTCTGAAAAGGACAGCATGCAGTCTTTTCTACAGTACACACCACCATAGCCTGATAGTGGGAACTTACATGATCTGGAGCAAGGCTTTTTGTTTTATGTATGCTTTGGGACTGCATTGGGCAAGGCTGTGCATCCCAATGCATCTGGTGTGAATGGAGCCTAAAAGAGCATAATATGTCAATAGCACAGGGACTTCATAAAGATATATCATTAAGGATGTTACCCCATAAATCAAATTCTGGTATTTCCAATGGAAAGATTTACCTCAGATTTTTTGCAACACTGTGATCAGTGCTGGAAATATTATATTTATTTATATATTTTCACAACCTGTTTCCAAAGTTAACCAGTCCTTTGTTCAACTAAGGTAAACTAGTCTTGGGTAGAGATGAGCCTGGGCATCCTCCAACCTCATCTTTACTCAAACTCACACTCTTTTTTCATTTCAATGAGCTGCAGACTAGGTTGTTTCTTTCCAGCAGCCCTCTTCTTTTTTTTTTTTTTTTACTTAGGCTATGGGGCGAGAATGATTTGGCCCTCAGCTCATTGGAGTAAAAAAAAGGAGTGCAAGCTTGGAGTTCAGAGGATGCTAAATCTCATCTCATGCCCATGCCTGCACTTATGTTTGTTAGCTTTCGGAGAGGGGGGGGGGGCGTTCAGAGAGGTGCAGACAAAATTGGGATAATCAAAACTATGTTTATAGACATAACAGGATAATAATGAGATTTCTAAGTTGCTCTGGAAATCAAGTGAACATAAGTGAGGTTACCTTGGGGGACAACCAGGCAGGCACATGTATTTCCGACAATGGCATTTTCCAGCAGCCAGCTATCTATCTTAATATCACATACTCTTTTGAAGTTAATGAAAGTGAGAACAAAGAAACAGTTGTATTATTTTCAGTGCACTAGCAACTGTCTATTTACAAAGGGAACAACAAGGCTTGTGACAGGTTCTCTTTGATCCACACACTAAAGTATGGCTTATCTAGTAGCATTCTCAAAAACAATCAGCGCTCTGATTTAGTTTCGTCATAAGTCCCTGTCTTCTCTCACTGTGCAAACAGGATCACTCACCGGATAATTTTGACCTCAAATAAACATATGCAGGTTAATACAAGCTTGCTTCTGTTGTTTGATCTTCTGTTTTTCATTCTGGCCTCCTGCTGGTAAGGATTGTATTTTACTATCCTCACTCCTACAGGTATACTTCTCAGTGCAACATAATAAAGGGGAGCTGGGGCACAATCAGGGTACCTCTTTTTGGTGTAGTAAGCTTTTTGAGGGCCCAATTAGATCTATAAGTGTGCATATACAGTATCTCACAAAAGTGAGTACACTCCTCACATTTTTGTAAATATTTTATATCTTTTCACGTGACAACACTGAAGACATGACACTTTGCTACAATGTAAAGTAGAGATTGTACAGCTTGTATAACTGTGTAAATGACCAGCATGAGAGAGTGAGAGCGATAACACCAAATTTAACACACCTGCTCCCCATTCACACCTGAGACCTTGTAACACTATCGAGTCACATGACACCGGGGAGGGAAAATGGCTAATTGGGCCCAATTTTTACATTTTCACTTAGGGGTGTGCTCACTTTTGTTGCCAGTGGTCTGGACATTACTGGCTGTGTGTTGAGTTATTTTGAGGGGACAGCAAATTTACACCGTTATACAAGTTGTACACTCACTACTTTACATTGTAGCAAAGTGTCATTTCTTCAGTGTTGTCACATGAAAAGATATAATAAAATATTTACAAAAATGCGAGGGGTGTACTCACTTTTGTGAGATACTGTAGGTGCAAATTTTGTAACAATAGACAAGTGCATTGTTGTGCGTAAACATGTGCTTTCTTTGTGCATGAACACATGTTTTTGGTGCATTTTTCATTTTAGGATTTGGAGCGGATAATATTAAAGTGACACTAAACTCTGGTATATTATATAAAAGAAAATAATCTATTCATGTATGTATTCTTAACTCAAAAATGTACTTTCTATTTCTGTCAGCCTCGACCAAATTCCTTTTTTTTTTTGCTGCTGTGAGCTTACTACCTGTTAGAGGGTGGCTATTTTCATTCTCCATGATCTTGTCATGTGTAGAAACTTAGCCACACTCTCTTGCTTGCTACCAACAGGGACTGTAGACTATGGGATATGTAGTGTGCATAGAGCAGTGCACACGACCACAACTAATGTGCTGCTACTTCCAAACACATGGAAGTGAGGGGGAAAAGAAGTTCAGGAACACAGAGGGGGTTATTTACTAAAGGCAAATCCACTTTGCACTACAAGTGCAAACTACAAGTGCAAAGTGCACTTGAAAATTCCACTGAAAGTGCACTTGGAAGTTCAGTCGCTGTAGATCTGAGGGGGACATGCATGGAAAATAAAAAACAGCATTTTAGCTTACACATGAGTGGATAATAAAATGAGCAGAGCTTCCCCTAATTTCAGATCTACCCCTCAGATTTACAGTGACTGCACTTCAAAGTGCACTTTCAAGTGCACTTTGCACTTGAAGTTTGCACTTGTAGTGCAAAGTGGAGTTGCCTTTAGTAAATATCCCCCAGAGTATGGTACCAGGAGGCAGAAAAACACACAATTTCACAAAAAAAAAAAGAAGAAGATTACAGGGCCACCAAGTATTGAATCATATGGATTACTGTTTAAAATAAGGATATTGTTTTGTGTCACTTTTATAAAAATTAACCAAGGCTTATTGAAATCCATTGTTAATGCATCAAAATGCATGTAATATACATTTTGATGCATTGCTATTGACTTTTATGGGACTCTTTATGCACTAAAACACAGAAAAAAAGGACACATGATTTTTTAAAACCCACTGCATTGCAGCACTGTAATGGGAATAGACAATAGTTTTATTATAGGAAAGTAGAACACATGTCTTTAAGGAAGTTATAATGCATGTACTGTATTAAAATTAAAAAGTGTAAATGGGCCTTAAAGGTTTATAAATATTCAATTTAGAGCCCATTCACACAGGGGCGTCTTTGGATCCGACTCCAAATCGCCCCAGGTCGCCCCTAGTCGCCTCAGGTCGCGCTGGCTGAAGAAATCAATGTAAGTTAATGAAGCCGTCCTTATGCACACTACTGCAGTCGCTCCGACTTCAAAAAAGGTCCCTGTACTACTTCAATCCGACTCCTAGGCGACCTGTAACCATTCATTTCAATGGGAGTCGCCTCTCACTGTCTTAATAGGAGCGACTCTCCAGGAAGATAACATACATTTATCAGGCAAAGCTCTCCCTCCCCCTCCCTCCCACAGAGCTGATTCTTGTTTGATTGGCCACTGGAATGTCTCCTGTCCTGCAGGCAACTTGGAGTTGCCTTGTAAATAGCTCCAGGTTGTGCTGAGTTGCCTCATAAAATCGTGTCTGAGTTGCCTCATAAAATCGCACTGGAAGTCGTGTTGCCCCAGTGTGAATGGGCTCTAACTGAAAATATTACAGATACATTTTTGTTTAAAAATTACACATCAATGAAGCTATTCTGCTTATAACATGATCGCTAGTTATTTAGTAGTAACATAATCCAAGAAGTGATTCCTTTTGTAATGCTATTGCACAGAGCTGCCTTGAACCTCCTATTTTGGGGTTCCCAGGTGTCTCTCTAGTCTCCTCCTTTTCTCTGTGCAACATGATAGCAAGCCGCTTGTTATGGGGGTGCATGTGCAGGCTCGCTCCTGACCTGGGCTGTGTGCAACCATAGACATACGTGTAGCACACGGACCCTTTTTCCTGCTTACCTTCACTTGCAGGGTAAGGCACACCGTGCCACATGCCTGTATTCTCCTGGTATAAGAGGTTGAGCGGTGTTCATACTATTGTTGGGTCCTGCAGCGAGTTGCCTAACTCCATTGGTTCTCGCCCCTAGAGTATAGGGAAAAGTCTATTCTTTCTCCGAAAAGAAGGCCAATGTCCAGACTGTGTTTGAACTCCAACAGATGAGTTTATTTTCCTTGCTTGAAACAGATTGGGAAAAGGTTGAAACAGAGATAGAGTTGGGTAGGGAGACAGGTTCAGGCACGCGGCACCCAGTTACCCTATTCTCCACTCAAGCCTGAGTGGGTATTGCTCACCCGAATAGATCCCTCTCACAGTTCTAGCAGTCGGAGTGGAGCACAAACAATTACTTCAGATTTAGTCCCCTTCAAAGACAAGTTCAGGAGATCCTCTGCCACAGAATCCTTTAGTTCCTGAATCTAGAACTCTTTAACGCCTGCAACCTTTAGAGACTATCATAGGTGCCAATGGGGCACATCACAGGTGCTACTGTACAACTCACAGAATCCTTCCCTCTGATAGGTAACCAGGCCTCTCCCGAGACAGTGACTTCCTTCGCCGATCCTCCGGACAGGTCCTCCCCTGGTTTCCTCTCTTTCAGAGCGGGCCACCCTCCCTCGGGTTCCCTGGGACTCCAATGGTTGAGCTGTAGACCCAGTTGAAGGTACTGGGCCTACCTGGAACACTATAGCCTCGGGCTAAAGGTGCCCGAGACTTCTCGACCAGTTCACGCACCCCTGGCCAGCAGGCCAACGGGCGCGACTCTCGCCAACAGGGGTTCCCCCTTGGATTCCCCCGGCCAATCTCCTCAAATCATGGCGTCTGCCCCTTATGTACCCTCTCCAAGCATGCACAGCAGGCAAACCACGCCCACTGTATGGCTGCCAAGAGAGGACACCCAATCACGCTATAATGTCACCTGTGGTTCAACCCGAGACCTGAGTGACAGCGCCACCCGCAGGCCAAGGGGAACTATACACCCAGGCAACACCACAGCAGAGCAGAGTCCAATCTATAGAATCAGAATAACCTGAGCCAAACTATTGCTCAGGCTGCCCTTAAATTTGCCCTTAAATTTAACCACTTAACGACCGCTCACTGTATATATACGTCGGCAGAATGGCACCGACAGGCACAATCACGTAGAGCATACGTGATCGCCTTTGTATAGTTGGGGGGTCCGATCGGACCCCCCTCCTATACAGTGAGCGGCCGTTAATCGTGGGGGAGCGTTCGGAGATGAGGGGTTGACCATTCGATTTCGGCCACCCCCTTGCGATCGCTCCCGGCCAATGAAAATGCTTCCTCTGCCATGTGATGTAAACACAGGCAGGAGGAAGTGATGTCATCTCCCTCGCGGCGGTCTTTTCGATTCCGGCGCCGAGGAGAGAGGAAGCAGGTTAGTGCACCAACAGTCCACTGACACATAGGTACACATAGGCACACATTTCACCCCCCAGTCACCCCCAGATCACCCCCCAGGTCACCCCCCAGCCCCCAATCACAGTGTCACTGATTGCAGTGATCATTTATTTTACTGATCACTGCATTTAGTGTCATCTGTGATAATAAAAAGTAGCAGGGCAGTTAGGAGTAGGCCCTTTTAGGTCCAGGGTAGCCCCCTAACCCCCCCTAATAAAGGTTTACCCCTTGATCGCCCCCCAGGTAACCCTTTCACCCCCTAACGCCAGCGTCACTAATCAATCGTATTTTCGATCGCTGTATTTAGTGCCGGTGGTTCCCTAGATAGCCAGTTAATTATTTTTAGGTTCGCCGCAGGTTTTTATTAGCGTCAGATTCCCCCATATATTATTTTAACCCCCTGATTGCCCCTAGAGTTAACCCTTTCACCAGTGATCACCGTATAAGCGTCACTGGTGACACTGGTTACCCAGTTAGTTATTTAGTTATTTAGGTAACCCGTCAGGTTTTTATATAGCGTCGGTTACCCCCATATTCAACCTAATAAAGGTTTTAACCCCCTGATTGCCCCTAGTTAACCCTTTCACCAGTGATCACCATATAAAGGTTACGGGTGACGCTGGTTGGTTAGTTTGCTTTTTATAGCATCAGGGCACCCGCCGTATATAACCCAATAAAGGTTTAACCCCCTGATCGCCCGGCGGGTGAGATCAATTAGGTTTTAGCGCCAGAGAGGGTCTGCGTCGCCCCAGGCAGCATTAGGTTAGTGCCAGTAACGCTAACACCCACGCGCAAAGCATACACCTCCCTTAGTGGTATAGTATCTGATCAGATCTATACTAGCGTCCCCAGCGGTTTAGGGTTCCCAAAAACGCAGTGTTAGCGGGATCAGCCCAGATACCTGCTAGCACCTGCGTTTAGCCCCTCCGCCCAGCCCAGCCCACCCAAGTGCAGTATCGATCGATCACTGTCACTTACCAAACACAAAACACATAACTGCAGCGTTCGCAGAGACAGTCCTGATCCCTGCGACCGCTAACAGTTTTTTTTGTAGCGTTTGATATATTTGCTGACGACAGTCGGGTGCTTTTTTTCCTGTGAATCTTACTAGTGTACCCCTAAATTTAGAGCCCAAAATGGCAAGTCGAAGGTACACTAGTAAAGAGGCCTACGAGATTCTGAGCATGACAGATAGTGAAGAGGAGGTCACGTATCTGTCAGATTCAGCCTCAGAATATCTTCCCGTAGAAGACAGTGACGTCAGCGGCCCCACGTCAGATAGCTCTGACGACGAAGTTGAGGTCCCTGCTAAGGTCAGGCGTACCCGATCCCGATCTTCTGAGGTTGTTGAGGAGCAAGAACCGCAGGGCTCTCGTATCATGGAGCAGAGGAGTACTAGCGCCGCTATTCCTTCTGGTGAATTGGCAAGCACCAGCGGCCTAGTACAGCCTGGGCGTACATCCAGCACTGCAGTATCACGTGGTGACGTGGCGAGTCCCATAAGTGCAGTTCAAGCTGGCGAGGTGGCAAGCACAAGTAATGTCCCGCTGCCACCAATAAGAAGACAAAGGCAGGCCCGTCGTGCCCATAGTGCCCTTCCTGCAGAATTTGCCTATCCTGATTGGGTCCCCACCACTTCTGCAGAACCCGTACTTCCCCCATTCACTGCCCAACCCGGTATTCAGATGGAAACAGCTGATTTTATGCCAATCGATTATTATTCGCTGTTTTTCACGGAAGATCTCTATAGATCTATTGTGGACCAGAGTAATTTATATGCTGGTCAATTCATCGCCGCTAATCCCCAGTTGCCTTCCATTGCCAAAGATTGGAAACCAATTACGGTTTCCGAATTTAAGACCTTTCTGGGCCTTTCCCTCAACATGGGCACACATAAATTCCCGTCATTGCGTGCTTATTGGTCCACGCACCCAATTGACCACATGCCCGTGTTCTCTGCCTCCATGCCCAGGAAACGATACGAGCAGATTTTGCGGTTCATGCACTTCAACGACAATGAACTTTGTCGTCCACGTGGGGACCCTGAATACGACCGGCTCTATAAAATTCGGCCCCTCATAAACCACTTCAACAAACGTTTTGCAGCCTTGTTTATTCCCAATCAAGCTGTCTGCGTTGATGAGTCCCTGATTAAATTTTCTGGCCGCTTGGCTTTCAAGCAGTACCTTCCCAGCAAGCGTGCCAGATACGGGGTCAAGCTCTATAAGTGCTGTGACAGGGCAACAGGCTATGTATGGAGCTTTATGGTTTATGAGGGAAAAGATAGTCAGGTTGAGCCGGTCAACTGCCCGGATTACATAGGGAGCGCTGGCAAGATAGTGTGGAACTTGGTGTCACCCTTATTCGGAAAGGGGTACCACTTGTATGTGGACAATTATTACACGAGCGTGCCACTGTTTAGTCACTTGTTTGATCATCAGATTGGAGCATGTGGCACCGTGCGACCTAATCGCCGGGGCTTTCCCCAGCAGGTTGTAGAGGGCCCGTCTTAGGCTGGGGGAGAGAGCCTGCGTAAAGTGTAATAACTTGCTCGCTATGAAGTGGAGGGACAATAAGAATGTTTTCCTTCTTTCCTCCCTTCATGCAGACACGACAGTCCAAATTCGTACGGCGACTGGTGTTGTGGAGAAACCCCTCTGTGTCCACGAATATAACAAAAATATGGGAGGGGTGGACCTCAACGACCAGTTGATGGCGCCGTATCTAATTGACCGTAAGGCGAGACGCTGGTACAAAAAAGTGTCTCTATCCTTATTTCAATTGGCTTTGCTGAACGCTCATGTGCTATACAGAGCTGCAGGCGGGACTTTATCTCTTCTAAAATTCCAGAATGAGATAGTCACAGAACTCCTGTATCCAGGCGGTTCTGCACCTCACCATCCCCTACCAAATGCAGTAAGCCGGCTGCATGAGAGGCATTATACGCATCTCCTCCCGAGTACCCCTACCCAACGAACCCCCCAAAAAAGATGTCGTGTCTGTAGCAAGCGCGGATTTAGGCGTGACACCCGTTATTATTGTCCACTCTGTCCTGACAAACCTGGTCTTTGCCTTGGTGAATGTTTTGAACGCTACCACTCAAAAGTGAAGTTTTAGCGTAGGGTACAGCATTTCACAGACTAGGACACACTTACACAGGGTCTCCCAAGATGCCATTACATTTTGAGAGACCCAAACCATTACAGTTGTTAAAGTTTAAAAAAAAAAGTGTAAAAAAGAAAAAAAAAAAAACGTAAAAAACAAAAACACAAAAAAAATATAAAATAAAAAAACCAAAAATAGTTGTAGTTTTATTGTTCTCTCTCTCTCTCTCTCTCTCTCTCTATTTTCTCTCTATTGTTCTGCTCTTTTTTACTGTATTCCATTCTGCAATGTTTTATCATGCTTGCTTTTCAGGTATGTAATTTTTTGTTTTCAGGTGCGCCATTCAACTGCAGCGCGGAATTATTTATCTTGACAGCAACAGCGTTTGCTCCCACGATACATAAAGCCGTGACTCCAGTGCTGTAGGAGGTGATTTCACCACCACAGTTAAAAAAAAAGAGCATATATGTCAAAGCATGGGGGCAGCAGGGGCGGAGGTGCGATTTTGCTCCTAATGCCGCGTATATACGGTCGAAATTTCGACAAAGGCTTGCCCGTGGAAAAGTCCGACCGTGTGTACGCGGCATAACTTTTTTGCGTGAGGATGCCCCCATGCTTCGGCATATATATATTTTAGGCACAGGTTGCGTTAAAAAAATGTTTTATTTTTTACTAGGTTTTGTTTTGGTATTTGCTTTGCAGGTATGGTATGGTAAGGTCTTACTGTTGTACTGTAATGTTACTTTGTTTTAATGTTAACCATCATTTGCTTAGCAGGTACGCCATTCAGTTGCATCGCGGATTTATTTATCTTGACAGCAACAGCGTTTGCTCCCACGATACATAAAGCCGTGACTCCAACGCTGTAGGAGGTGATTTCACCACCACAGTTAAAAAAAGAGCATATATGCCGAAGCATGGGGGCAGCAGGGGCGGAGGAGCGATTTTGCTCCTAATGCCGCGTATATACGGTCGAAATTCCGACGGAGGCTTGCCCGTGGAAAAGTTTGACCGTGTGTACGCGGCATAACCTTTTATGCCGCGTACATACGGTCGAAATTTCGACAAAGGCTTGCCCGTGGAAAAGTCAGACCGTGTGTACGCGGCATAACTTTTTTGCGGGAGGATGCCCCCATGCTTCGGCATATATATATTTTAAGCACAGGTTGCGTTAAAAAAATGTTTTATTTTTTACTAGGTTTTGTTTTGGTATTTGCTTTGCAGGTATGGTATGGTAAGGTCTTACTGTTGTACTGTAATGTTACTTTGTTTTAATGTTAACCATCATTTGCTTAGCAGGTACGCCATTCAGTTGCATCGCAGATTTATTTATCTTGACAGCAACAGCGTTTGCTCCCACGATACATAAAGCCGTGACTCCAACGCTGTAGGAGGTGATTTCACCACCACAGTTAAAAAAAGAGCATATATGCCGAAGCATGGGGGCAGCAGGGGCGGAGAAGCGATTTTGCTCCTAATGCCGCGTATATACGGTCGAAATTCCGACGGAGGCTTGCCCGTGGAAAAGTTTGACCGTGTGTACGCGGCATAACCTTTTATGCCGCGTACATACGGTCGAAATTCCGACAAAGGCTTGCCCGTGGAAAAGTCCGACCGTGTGTACGCGGCATAACTTTTTTGCGGGAGGATGCCCCCATGCTTCGGCATATATGCCGATCATTAGAAGTGGGTGGATGAAGGGAGGTATTCTAATGGTGGGCATACCCACCGATCAATCTCTTTTACTCTTTCGTCCATGGACCGACACAGCTTCTCTATTGACAAAGTGGGTATTATCCGTTAATTAGGAGTGACTAGGCAGAAAAACTTGTAAAAAGTGTTGCATCACACCTTCTACAGTACCGCCCAGGGGGCGGACCCTCTGGGTATACCCTCTCAGTCTGCACATCGCAGATCAGTTTTTTTCTGTCTAGCAAGGAGTAGGACATGGCTCCCTTCGGGCCCATTGGTCCGGGGAAAAAAGATATATATATATTTTTTTTTTGCTACATTTGTTGTTTCCTGCGATCTTCGATCAACTGCCGACTGGGTGACAGGCTGGATCCTCGATCCTTGTAGTCTCCCCAGTTTCGGCCATCGAGCGTGTGCCGACCCTAGCTACGCGCTGGGTTTTCCACGACATGCCCGTCGCTCCACGGGTGGCCGGTGAGCCTACGCTCCAGGGCCTGCATCGGACCGCTCAGCTTCGGCTGACCTTACGGCCGAGTCGCAGCAGCCTGGCCGGTGAGCTTACGCTCCAAGGCTTGCATCGGACCGCTTAGCTTCGGCTGACCTTACGGCCGAGTCGCAGCAGCCTGTCCGGTGAGCGTCATGCTCCAGGGCATACATATGATCGTCCCTTCTGGGTCCAATCACAGCATGCCTGGCCAACAGTCACCTTCCGTGCGCGGACGATGATCTGTTTGGAATGTCTTCCAGCAGAATACATGCAGGATAGGTAAGTAAAACTCCCCTGCCTCGGCTGGGTGATTTAGCTGGACATTCCTGGAGAGATCAAGTAAGTGGTTGTGGCCCCTTTCTTCCCTCTCTCCCTGCCTTTCCCTCCTCCCTGGGCTTCTAGCTAAAGGTTGCTGGGTGCTGGGGGTCACCTAGGGGGTCCCACTGGAGCGGGGCTGGCTGTAACTAACATTTAAAAGAAATGTCATTTTTGCTTACCTGTGTTTCTGTGTCTCCATGCTGTCGGCGGCCATTTTGAGGTGGTCCATGCCAAGTTTGGCCTCTTGTAACTGCCTGGCGGCCATCTTCCTGTGGTTCGGCCACACCCACTGGCCCCTATCAGGTGATCGGCGGCCATGTTGGTCCACCCTGTATGCAGATATTGCCGTTCGGCGGCCATCTTTTTGTGGGCTGTGGCTGCCTGGCCTCTATCTTCTGTCGGCGGCCATTTTCTTAGAGCCCACATTATCTTCCATACAGACGTTTTTGGCAACCATTTTGCGAGAGCCTCCGGCCTCTAGGGTGCATTACACTGGCGCGAAAATTCACACAGGAAGTGCTGATAAAAGAAGCAGACTGACACAGCAGCAAGGGGACAGCATCACAGGCGCAGCATAGCAGTACCTATCCAGGGTGGTGAGTCCTCTGGGTAACCCAGCATCTCTGCAGCGCAGGAGGGTGGCCTATTGATATCTTGCCTGGAGCCCTGTGAGTGTCAGCGTGTGGTCAGCATGGCATCTGAGCCAGATGTCTTCTCCCCTGAAACACCAGATTTAGAAGCTGGTGTCCCTGAGGTGTCTATGGACGCTATGTCGGCAATCCTAGAGGCGTTTGCTGCCAGGGTGGAAGCAGCACACGGGAATACAGGGGGTAATAAACGCCCCCATCCCCTGCAATCTTCTGGGGATATTTCTGATGCAGAACCAGGTCCAGCTACGGCTCATGGCCCAGATTCTGATGCATCAGAGACTGCAGACCGTGACCGATCGGACAGTGAGGAGGACTCCAAGTCCAGGTCAGTACGCGAGACGGCTTTGGTATCTGACCTTATTACTGCAGTGCGGGATACGCTAAAGTTGGAAAGGACTGAAGAAGTAGCAGATACTCCAGTCCCCTTTGGGTTTCGTAAACCTGCCCGCACTGCTAAGGTGTTCCCTTGTGTGTCTTATTTTGACAAACTCTTATACAAGGAATGGGAGAACCCACTGAGGGTCTTTACAGCCCCAAAGAGGTTTGCAGTACGGTACCCCTTTGAGGAGAGTTTTCTGAAGATATGGACCTCTCCCCCTATAGTGGACCCTTCGGTGTCCAGACTTAATAGAGCCACCACTATTCCAGTAGAAGGGGCTCCTGTTTTCAAGGACCCTGTGGATAAGAAGGCTGAAGCACGCGCTCGCTACCTATACTCAGTGGTAGGCTCGGCAGTACGCCCGGCATTGGCGGGGGCCCTAGTGTCTCAGACACTTACTGAATGGGCAAAATTGCTACTCCAGGGGTTAAAGGAGCGAGATGCTCCTCCTAATGAGATAACTTTGGCCGACCAGTTGGTCCAGGGCCTTAAGTTTGTCTGCGAGTCAGACATGGATACTATTCCCCTGCTGTCAAGAGCTTCGGTTTATGCAGTAGCAATACGCCGCCTGATCTGGCTAAAGGGCTGGTCTGCGGACCAGACTTCCAAGAAAGCCCTATTGGATCTGCCTTTTAAGGGCGACAGACTTTTTGGGGCTTCTCTGGATGACATCATCAAGGATGCCACAGGAGGTAAAAGCACTTTGCTTCCCCAAACTAGCAAGGGTAGGGGACCACGCCAAGGGCAAGGGCCCTCCTTTACTGCACGTAAGCGTTTTTTTCGCCCCCTTAAGGCGACAGGGAAAAGACCCCAGGCCGATAAAGCGCCTGCCCAAGGACAAAAGCGTCCTTGGTCCCGCAGACCCAACAAGCCTGCGGACAAATCTGCGTCCACATGAAGGTCCGCCCCCACCCAGCTCTCGGGTGGGGGGACGTCTTCGCAAATTCACGACTCGGTGGACTGCTCTAGTCTCCGACAGGTGGGTTTGCGAAGTAATCTCCTCAGGCTACAAGATAGAATTTCTCTCTTGTCCACCAGACAGATTCATCACCTCCAATCTCCAGCTACTACCGATCCCCGTCTGGAGGCCCTGTATGGGGCGGTCCAGGGTCTACTGGAACGCGGGGTAGTTATTCCAGTTCCAGAACAGGAACGGGGTCAGGGTTTTTACTCAAATCTGTTCATTGTGCCAAAGAAGGAGGGGGTTCGTCCAATCTTGGATCTCAGAGCCCTCAATTGCTTTGTGAAGGTACAAAGATTTCGGATGGAGTCGGTTCGATCCGTAGTCACGGCTCTCCATCCGGGGGACTTTCTGGCCTCCTTGGACATCAAGGACGCATACCTGCATGTCCCCATATACTCCAGACACCAGAGGTTTCTGCGATTTGCTATCGGGAAGAACCACTACCAGTTTGTGGCCCTCCCGTTTGGCCTTGCCTCAGCACCCAGGACGTTCACCAAGGTGCTCGCTCCGATTCTGGCACTTCTAAGACAGCGGGGTATCGCTATCACAGGTTACTTGGACGACCTTCTGCTGAAGGCCCCTTCAAGCTCAGAATTAGAGGTAAGCGTGTCCATTACCTGTCAGACTCTTCGAGACTGTGGTTGGATACTAAACACGCAAAAGTCAGTATTGGTGCCCACTCAACGCCTAGTGTACCTGGGGTTGATTCTGGATTCCTCAGAGGCAAAGGTATTCCTCCCTGTGGAGAAGTTGCAGACCCTCCGGGCTGCAGTACGGCAGCTGACTTCCAGGAATTGGTCGTCACTCTGTTTTTGCATGCGAGTGTTGGGCCTCATGGTAGCCTCCTTCGAGGCGGTCCCATATGCTCAATACCACACTCGAGTGTTACAGAAGGAAGTTCTGT
The DNA here is from genome assembly GCA_029206835.1 of Rana muscosa. Lineage (NCBI taxonomy): Eukaryota > Metazoa > Chordata > Amphibia > Anura > Ranidae > Rana > Rana muscosa. Next base: position 309,530,648 of record CM055127.1, on the reverse strand, counting down.
CCAGATGGAACAGATGCCCTTCATCTCTGGATTATCAAATCCGAGTGAGCCACCTAGTCAGGAGATCCCTGGTATATTGGCTGACAGCACCGGCTCTAATGGCCGGGAAGTCATTTCTTCCGGTTTACTGGATAGTGATCACGACGGACGCCAGCCTTACAGGTTGGGGGGGAGTCTGGGGTGTCCAGTCGGCGCAAGGTCGCTGGACCCCAGAGGAAGCCCTCCTGCCGATCAATGTCCTGGAGATCCGGGCGATCAAGCTGTGCCTCTTCAAATGGTCTCAGAGACTGCAAGGGCGTCCAGTCAGGATCCAGTCAGACAACGCCACAGCAGTGGCATATGTCAATCATCAAGGAGGAACAAGAAGCTCAGCTGCAGCATCGGAGATCGCTTGCATCCTGAAGTGGGCAGAGAGGAGCGTACCGGCACTGTCGGCCGTGTACATTCCGGGTGTGGAAAACTGGCAGGCGGACTACCTGAGCCGCCAGATGCTGGACCAGGGAGAATGGTCCTTACACCCGGAGGTGTTCCAACTCCTCTGCCAAAGATGGGGCACACCAGACGCAGATCTTCTGGCTTCCCGACTCAATCGGAAGGTATTGAGGTTTGTGGCCCGGTCAAGAGACCCATGGGCAGACGCAACGGACGCGTTGGTAGCATCGTGGGGTCAGTATCGGCTAATCTATGCCTTCCCTCCCTTAAGGCTTCTTCCTCTTCTGCTCCGCAGAGTGGAGGCAGAGGGAATTCCAATGATCCTAATCGCTCCAGATTGGCCTCAGCGTCCTTGGTACGCCGATCTAGTATGTCTGGTAGCAGACGTCCCCTGGCGCCTACCACTACGGAAGGACCTGCTATCGCAAGGTCCCATATTCCATCCTGCTTTACAGTCATTGGCTTTAACGGCATGGCTGTTGAGAACCAGGTACTGAGAGATCGGGGCCTGTCAGACTCAGTAATCTCTACTATGAGAAGTGCTCGGAAACCGTCCTCTAGGAAGGTCTATCACCGCACTTGGAGGGCCTACATCTCCATGTGTGAGAAAATGAAATGGCATCCGCGTACCTATTTGGTTTCCAGAATCCTGCTGTTTTTACAGCATGGGGTAGACCAAAGGCTTGCCCTAAGTACGATTAAGGGACAGATATCTGCCCTGGCTGTCTTTTTTCAGCGACCCCTGGCGACTCACTCTCTCGTGAGTACATTTGTGCAGGGGGTTCGACATGTGGCCCCTCCGGTCCGCCCCCCGTTACCTCCGTGGGACTTGAACCTGGTCCTCTCGGTGCTTCAGACGGCACCGTTTGAGAATATTAGAGATATTCCCCTGTTGACACTTTCTCAGAAGGTGGTCTTTTTGGTGGCTGTTACGTCAGTTAGACGAGTCTCTGAGCTGGCAGCCCTGTCCTGCAAGGCTCCCTATTTGATTTTCCACAAGGATAAGGTGGTGCTGCGGCCGCAGCCTTCCTTTCTTCCGAAAAGTCGTTTCGGCTTTTCATCTCAACGAAGACATTGTACTTCCATCCTTGTGTCCTCAGCCGTCGAATCCTAAGGAGTCGGCGTTGCATTCCTTGGACGTTGTCCGAGCTTTGAGAGTATACATATCTGCTACTTCCCTGTTCCGGAAGTCAGACTCACTGTTTGTTTCGGTGGCTGGTCCCAAGAAGGGCCAAGCAGTCTCATCGGCCACCATCTCTAGGTGGATCCGACAGATAGTAATCCAGGCTTACGCCTTAAAGGGTCAGGCACCCCCCTTTCCTGTCACGGCGCATTCGACCAGGGCAATAGGTGCCTCTTGGGCTTTCCGACATCAAGCGTCTGTTTCCCAACTATGTAAAGCGGCGACTTGGTCGTCCGCTCACACTTTCACAAAATTCTACAAAGTTGATGTAGGTGCATCTTCGGATGCCTCTTTCGGCCGCAAGGTTTTGCAGGCGGCTGTTTAGAGTTGCAACTCCTCCGTTGGAGGAGTGCTGTTTTGTGTTTTGGGGTGAAGTTTGTTTTTATGCTGTTACCACCCCTCGTTTTTTCTCTGACACTGCTTTGGGACGTCCCACTTTGTCAATAGAGAAGCTGTGTCGGTCCATGGATGAAAGAGTAAATAGGATTTTTTACTCACCGTAAAATCCTTTTCTCTGAGTCCATGGACCGACACAGCACCCACCCCTCCTTTTAAGTTTGTACTGCTTTTTGACGAACTGATCTGCCATGTGCAGACTGAGAGGGTATACCCAGAGGGTCCGCCCCCTGGGCGGTACTGTAGAAGGTGTGATGCAACACTTTTTACAAGTTTTTCTGCCTAGTCACTCCTAATTAACGGATAATACCCACTTTGTCAATAGAGAAGCTGTGTCGGTCCATGGACTCAGAGAAAAGGATTTTACGGTGAGTAAAAAATCCTATTTTTTCGTTCAGCCAACAGGCTGCATGAAAAAAAAGATTACAATACATGTCCAACAAGGACCAGCAACGTACTGGTATGTTGCTGGACTTTGAATGGTTATACCAGATTGATGCCTGCGGGTATCATTCTTTTCAGCCAGCGGCCGGCTTTCATGTAAAAGCAATCCTAGTGGCTAATTAGCCTCTGGACTGCTTTTACAAGCAGTGGGAGGGAATGCCCCCCCCGGATATAAACAGCACCATTGGGAAATTGGGAAAACATTTTATCACACCGATCTTGGTGTGGTCAGATGCTTTGAGGGCAGAGGAAAGATCTAGGGTCTAACCCCCCATTTTTTTTTTCAAAAAAAGAGTACCTGTCACTACTTATTGCTATCATAGGGGATATTTACATTCCCTGAGATAACAATAAAAATGATAAAAAAAAAAATATGGAAGGAACAATTTAAAAAAAAAAAGCAAAATAAATAATAAAAAAAAAAAAAAAAAATCACCGCTGTCCCCCCCTGCTCTTGTGCAAAGGCGAACGCAAGCGTCGGTCTAGCGTCATATGTAAATAGCAATTGCATCATGCATGTGAGGTATCACCGCGAAGGTCAGATCGAGGGCAGTAATTTTAGCAGTAGACCTCCTCTGTAAATCCAACGTGGTAGCCTGTAAAGGCTTTTAAATGCTTTTAAAAATGAATGTAGTTTCTCGCCGCTGCGCGTTTGTGCGCAATTTTAAAGCATGTCGTGTTTGGTATCCATGTACTCGGCCTAAGATCATCTTTTTTATTTCATCAAACATTTGGGCAATATAGTGTTTTTTAGTGCATTAAAAATAAAAAAAAGTGTGTTTTTCCCCCAAAAAATGCGTTTGAAAAATCGCAGCGCAAATACTGTGTGGAAAAAAAAAATGCAACACCCACTATTTTAATCTGTAGGGCCTTTGCTTTAAAAATATATATAATGTTTGGGGGTTCAACATAATTTTCTTGCAAAAAAAAAAATGTTTTCATGTAAACAAAAAGTGTCAGAAAGGGCTTTGTCTTCAAGTGGTTAGAAGAGTGGATGATGTGTGACATAAGCTTCCTAATGTTGTGCATAAAATGCCAGGACAGTTCAAAACCCCCCCAAATGACCCCATTTTGGAAAGTAGACACCTCAAGCTATTTGCTGAGAGGCATGTTGAGCCCATTGAATATTTTTTTTTTTGTCCCAAGTGATTGAATAATGACAAAAAGAAAAAAAAAAGAAAAATTTACAAAAAGTTGTCACTAAATCATATATTGCTCAAACATGCCATGGTTATATGTGGAATTGCACCCCAAAATACATTCTGTTGCTTCTCCTGAGTACGGGGATACCACATGTGTGAGACATTTTGGGAGCCTAGCCGCGTACAGGACCCCGAAAACCAAGCACCGCCTTCAGGATTTCTATGGGTGTAAATTTTTGATTTTACTCCTCACTGCCTATCACAGTTTCGGAGGCCATGGAATGCCCAGATGGCACAAAACCCCCCCAAATGACCCCATTTTGGAAAGTAGACACCCCAAGCTATTTGCTGAGAGGTATGTTGAGTATTTTGCAGATCTCACTTTTTGTCACAAAGTTTTAAAAATTGAAAAAATAAAAAAAAATTAAAAATATGTCTTTCTTCATTTTCAAAAACAAATGAGAGCTGTAAAATACTCACCATGCCTCTCGGCAAATAGCTTGGGGTGTCTACTTTCCAAAATGGGGTCATTTGTGGGGGTTTTGGGCTATCTTGGCATTTTATGGCCTTCAAAACTGTGATAGGTAGTGAGGAGTAAAATCAAAAATTTGTGCCCTTAGAAATCCTGAAGGCGGTGCTTGGTTTTCGGGGGCCCGTACGCGGATAGGCTCTCAAAAAGTCCCACACATGTGGTATCCCCGTACTCAGGAGAAGCAACCAAATGTGTTTTGGGGTGCAATTCCGCATATAACCATGGCATGTTTGAGCAATATATCATTTAGTGACAACTTTTTGTACATTTTTTTTTTGTTTTTTCTTTTCGTCATTATTCAATCACTTGGGACAAAAAAAAAAAAACATTCAATGGGCTCAACATGCCTCTCAGCAATTTCCTTGGGGTGTCTACTTTCCAAAATGGGGTCATTTTGGGGGGTTTTGTGCTATCTTGGCATTTTATGGCCTTCAAAACTGTGATAGGTAGTGAGGAGTGAAATCAAAAATTTATGCCCTTAGAAACCTTGAAGGCTGTGCTTGGATTTTAGGGTCCCGTACGCGGCTAGGCTCCCAAAAAGTCCCACACATGTGGTATCCCCGTACTCAGGAGAAGCAGCAGAATGTATTTTGGGGTGCAATTCCACATATAACCATGGCATGTGTGAGCAATATATCATTTAGTGACAACTTTGTGCAAAAAAAACAAAGTTTGTCATATTCCCGCAACTTGTGGCAAAATATAAAATATTCCATGGACTGAACATGCCTCTCAGTAAATAGCTTGGGGTGTCTACTTTCCAAAATGGGGTCATTTGGGGGGATTTTGTGCTATTTTGGCATTTTATGGCCTTCGAAACTGTGATAGGTAGTGAGGAGTGAAATCAAAAATTTACGCCCTTAGAAAGCCTGAAGGCGGTGCTTGGTTTTTGGGGCCCCGTACCCGGCTAGGCTCCCAAAAAGTCCCACACATGTGGTATCCCCGTACTCAGGAGAAGCAGCAGAATGTATTTTGGGGTGCAATTCCACATATAACCATGGCATGTGTGAGCAATATATCATTTAGTGACAACTTTTTGTACATTTTTTCATTTTTTTTTCTTTTTGTCATTATTCAATCATTTGGGACAAAAAAAAAATATTCAATGGGCTCAACATGCCTCTCAGCAAATAGCTTGGGGTGTCTAATTTCCAAAATGGGGTCATTTGGGGGGGTTTGTGCCATCTTGGCATTTTATGGCCTTCAAAACTGTGATAGGTAGTGATAGGTAGTGAGGAGTGAAATCAAAAATTTATGCCCTTAGAAACCTTGAAGGCGGTGCTTGGTTTTTGGGGTCCCGTACGCGACTAGGCTCCCAAAAAGTCCCACACATGTGGTATCCCCATACTCAAGAGAAGCAGCAGAATGTATTTTGGGGTGTAATTTCACATATGCCCATGGCATGTGTGAGCAATATATCATTTAGTGACAACTTTGTGCAAAAAAAATAAAGTTTGTCATATTCCCGCAACTTGTGGCAAAATATAAAATATTCCATGGACTAATCATGCCTCTCAGTAAATAGCTTGGGGTGTCTACTTTCCAAAATGGGGTCATTTAGGGGGGTTTTGTGCTATTTTGGCATTTTATGGCCTTCGAAACTGTGATAGGTAGTGAGGAGTGAAATCAAAAATTTGCGCCCTTAGAAATCCTGAAGGCGGTGCTTGGTTTCCGGGGTCCCGTACGTGGCTAGGCTCCTAAAAAGTCCCACACATGTGGTATCCCCGTACTCAGGAGAAGCAGCAGAATGTATTTTGGGGTGCAAGTCCACATATAACCATGGCATGTGTGAGCAATATATCATTTAGTGACAACTTTGTGTAATTTTTATTTATTTTTATTTTTTTTGTCATTATTCAATCACTTGGGACAAAAAAAAAATATTCAATGGGCTCAACATGCCTCTCAGCAATTTCCCTGGGGTGTCTACTTTCCAAAATGGGGTCATTTGGGGGGGTTTTGTACTGCCCTGCCATTTTAGCACCTCAAGAAATGAGATAGGCAGTCATAAATTAAAAGCTGTGTAAATTCCAGAAAATGTACCCTAGTTTGTAGACGCTATAACTTTTGCGCAAACCAATAAATATACGCTTATTGACATTTTTTTTTACTAAAGACATGTGGCTGAATACATTTTGGCCTAAATGTATGACTACAATTGAGTTTATTCGATTTTTCTTATAACAAAAAGTAGAAAATATCATTTTTTTTCAAAATTTTCGGTCTTTTTCCGTTTATATCGCAAAAAAAAAAAATCGCAGAGGCAATCAAATACCATTAAAAGAAAGCTCTATTTGTGGGAAGAAAAGGACGCAAATTTCGTTTCAGTACAACATTGCATGTCCGCACAATTTACAGTTAAAGCAGCGCAGTGCAAAATTCTGAATTCACCTCTGGTCCTTTAGCTACCAAATGGTCCGGGGCTTAAGTGGTTAAGGCATAGCGACCCCAACACGGCTTGCCCCCCCACTCCCTGCTCACTGAATTTGGCTGACAGCAACAGGAGATAATGACTCCCACTGCTCTCAGCAAAGCCTGTGAGACCAGGATAAGGAGAGGAGAGAAAACTTGCAGCCAGGCACTGGATCGATACAAGAGTCAGGTAAGTGTTATGCCAATTTCTGGGCAATTTCTAGGCATTTTGTCAAGGTACCTCAAAGAAACCTGAAGGCACCCTGGTTGAAAAAGGCCTTTATAGAAACTTGATTTAACATCAAGGCAAAGAACTAGTTAAGATATCAGTGAGGCTTTAATAGTTGAGCAGGAAGCTGAATGATACACCTGATCTTAGGTTAATTGGACGAGATTAGGTTTAAAAGTTCAGTTCTCGCAGCAGAAAAAAACTGGGGATCACAGGCTTGTTGCTATGACAGCAAGTATAATCTGCAGTTGAAAGAAATCTATTATTGCCTGTTTAGTGGAACTTTCAATTGTATTTAATAAGGCAGCGCATACAGAAGTAGAGATATGTCAGATGCAGTTCTTTGACCATTCTCCTGCCTCCGATTATGAATTTGATCTGATCGTTCAGTGTATGGCCTGGCTTGTCTGACTCTGCTTATGTTCCAGCCACTCCAGAGCTACCAAGTTGCTAGCACTTGTCCAGCTACATCTGGGACCTGCTCTTCGGCTAAGTACCAGCCTGTTCCTGCCCATGGAGATCCACTGCCATCTGCCAGACTACTGGATCAGCAACCCAACAGCAAGCACGTCTACCGGCACTCGTGCGACTCTGCACTCCTGCGCCACCTGTATATGCTACCTCTACCATATACTCTACTCCTCTGCATAAACCAGGCTCTACCCACCAGGTACATGACACCTCCTTTCCTTGGGAGCACCACAGAGCCAGGACAATTTCCCCCATGTATATCAAGTCCACAGTATTGAGTTTCCTTCACCAAGGAGGATTATGGTTCACTCATTAGTATATCAGTCTTCCCCAATTTCCCCTCCATAGCTACGCTCCCAGATGACACTGTAATCACCAGACTCCACCACTAGTCACATCAGATGACTCTGGTCTGGCCTAAAAGGGCTTTTGCACCTCGCTGCATGACCTGTAGAAGAAGGGCAGGAGAGACAGGGCAACTATAGCATTCCTTCTGTTTTCTGTTTAACCTTGCCTGGGACTTCAGTCCTACAAAGGGCCTTGTAGATAAGCTATACTATATAAACTATATGCTAACAGCTCTCCTCCCACATTGGCATTTATATAGACACTAACACCACCAACTACATCTCCAGAGGAAGGTTTTCTCTTAAAGGAACCTAACACCCAATTACCACTTTCCCTTTACAATACTATATTTGGAACAGAGACATCTGGTGGCAAATAGGCTAACTGCACCTGCCTTTAGGTTAGGGGTGACTGCCAGAAAAAATCTGCATATCTGAGCGGTTACATGCGAAAATAACCTCCAACTGACCCTGGATGCAGCCAGTGTGCATCCAGGGTCAGCGTTTCTGCAGAGTTTTGGTCATGTGCAGCAAATCAGCCAGATTGTATGTGACCATGGTACAGAGTGTTGCTGTGTCCAGAGGTGGTGTTTAGCCTTCTCTGAGTGCAGCAAACTATCTACTGCTATTCGGCTTTCTGAATGTAGTCTACAGCTGGCCGTACAGGGTTAGTTTTTCGTTTGAACATTTTGTGCAGAAATTCTGAAAAATTATTTATCAATTCATTCTTTCTTGTCATTATCGAGTCAACTAATTTCAAAAGCTCTTATAATTTCATCTAGACCTGCTATATGAATGGAATCCCAGATGTATTAAACAGGTTTCATTACAATATATACAAATTGTTCTGTAGGAAAACCATATTTATAGTTAGAATTTAGTTTGTAAATAAATAAATTTTCACCCTACTCCTAAATTTATTACTACGGTCAAAAACGATTGGTCCTACTAACTCTTAGAAAATCAAACAAACATTCCAAAAAGGAACATTTTCAAACAAAATTCTACTGGGGATTGGTCAGCAGAGATGAACTAGGGCAGGGATATGCAATTAGCGGACCTCCAGCTGTTGCAAAACTACAAGTCCCATCATGCCTCTGCCTCTGGGTGTCATGCTTGCTGCTGTCAGAGTTTCGCTATGCCTCATGGGACTTGTAGTTTGGCAACAGCTGGAGGTCCGCTAATTGCATATCCCTGAACTAGGGCGTCCTCCAAACTCATCTTTATTCAAACTTCGAACATGTGCCCCTTTTTTTACTCGGATGAACTGTGGGCAAAGGTAATTTCCGTGCCCACTGCATGACTGTTAAATTGGGCTGCTGCATTCCCATAAACATAAATCGGCTACCCGCACACAGCATCTTTTGGTTCCAGCTGCTTAAGGACTCAACGTATTTACAGACTATGGCTGTAAGTGCCTGTGTGAATGAGGCCTTATACTTGCCTGCCCCATCATTTGTGGCTTGGATATTTGCGCTTTTATTGAGAGCTACTTGTGGGATGTGTGGACCTCGACGACATGCTGGCTGGTGTTAGACCTTCTTTGACTTTATATATAATTATAGCTCATAAATGAATTATGATTATTTCAGCATAACAAAATGTGCTTAGCAGCTGCACATTTTATGAACTTGCACAATTATAGGCAAAAGCAAAGAGCTTTGATTTTCAGTAGAGTGGCATAACTACAAGTTATATCTCCATGGCCTTTTAATTAGAATTTAGCTTTTTTGCCTTTTAACTCTTTTACCAAAATAATCTCTGGTTTTACACAGGAAAAAGCAAGAAAAAAAACTTCAAAATAATTTAGTATGATGCTACTTAATACTTTGTATACATTTCCAGAACTTGCATATTGCACAACAAGCTATCATACTATGGCTGCAGATTTCAGACTTCATTGGTTTCAGCCTGATCAACGTCTGCATTATAAAGAATATTTTATGGGTAAAAGTTCTGCTTTTTTTACTCTCATTACCATCTTTGTCATGCAGTGAAATATTGGAATTTTAATGTCTTTCCATGAGAGTGAATTACAGCCACTTGCTGTCTTAAACCACATTCAGTGCACCAGTCTGACCTTTTCAAAATTCCACTTTTTGACTGGTTGGCCATTTTATATTTTTTCCTATTTACAGCCATGCTAAACTGCAGGAAGATGCTCATAACAATCAGCCAATGGAAAGACAGGTCTTTAAAAAGGTCACTGTGGCATACAGTAAAACACCATCGTATTTTAAAAGATAATTATAGCCTTAAAAAAGTAGTCTGTCTACTGCTCATGAATTTTACAACCAAGAGAGTGAAATTATTGGCTGTTAGAATATAGTTAAAGTGCATCTAAACTCAAACCCAGCTTATAAGTTCTTAAATGTGGTGGCTGCATCAGATTATTATTTTTTTTTTTATCTCAAGACAATTTTATTAAACATACATAATACATCCTTTACTGGCTTCAGAGCAATACAATTTGTTATACATTCACAATCCTTAAAGTGATTGTAAACCCTCGTTATTTTTTTATTTTTTTAAATAACAAACATATCATACTTACCTCCACTGTGCAGTTCATTTTGCACAGTGTGGCCCCGATCCTCCTCTTATGGGGTCCCCCAACGGCACTCACAGCTCCTCCTCGCATCGCTAAACCCCCTAGGAGATGCACTCTCCCAGGTGGTTACATTGCGGGCACGCTCCAGAGTCCAGCATTTGTGTCCATAGACACAGAATGCCGGACTCGGCCCCGCCCCCTGCATGATTGGATTTGATTGACAGCAGCGGGAGCCAATGGCTTTGCTGCTATCAATCTATCCAATCAAGAGTCGAGAACCCTAGGCAGAGAGGTACAGCACGTCTCTGACGATAGAACGAACAAGCTCAGGTGAGCAAAACAACCCCTTTAACTACACATAGGATGCTGAAAGTATCAAACGAACATGTTCAGTATTAACATCTACACTATAGAAACAAATAAAACGGCATCATGTGTCATATGTGCAGAGATATAAGATGGATCTACGCAAAGGCACAGCTCCCCCCCATTAGTTTATTTTTTAATGTTTTTTTTTCTTTTTTTGTCATCCGGTGAACCTGCAAATAGTACGCTTCCTGTCTTAAGGCGCCTATGCTCACTCTCTCTACTGTATCGATAAAAGAGGTCATGGATATACAGTAACCCAGGCGGCTCTCCTGATTCAACTACAAACATGTCTTCCGCTAGTCGTTTCTATTACATGGGGTGATTTGTAGTTTACAAAAGATAGCTTGGAGGGAATTTCAGCTCAGAGAAGTGGCAAGGTAACTAACTGCATTTCTGGCAAGATCAATGGGTATTTTCGTAGTTGTTAAAAATGTTTTTACATTGAAAAACAAAAATGAATGCCATATCTGAGGAATGGTAAGTTGCATTATGTTAAAGATTGGGGTTGGATATCATTTAAAAACCTTTTTACTTTTTACTAATGATCCATCAACCGCAACAATAAAAAAAAAAATCTTTATTGGCCTTCTGAGTGACACGGGAAAGTAGTAGTAAATCTTAGACATTTGGGTTATACCGCCCCCATTGGAAGGTTTGGACAATACCAAACAAAGAAAGTTTTTTTGCTAGTGTCCTAAGAGCTTAGACATACTTTCCTCAGATATTTTTTTTTCTTAAATCAATTAAGTAAAAAAATACTGATTTAGCTAGTCTCCACACTGCAGCTATCTAGATTGACATATCCTTTGCACCAGCTTTGGAGGCTGTAACCGGTCCCTGCTAGAATGAAAAAAATTGTGGGATTAGCCTGCAATGCGACCTTTGGGCACCATACTCTGCATTGTGGTGCTTGCCAGTAGGGATGGGCCCGATGTTCGAATTGAATGTAAGTTCCACTTGAACAACGGGTGTTTGTTTGTTTGACGAGCTCCCCATAATGCACTGTGAGATCACAGTGCATTAATGGCTGCTGATTTTACAAAGCATGCACCTGACCTGTTTGCTTTAGCCAATCACAGTGCGATGTGCTGTGAGAGCCATGATTGGCCAAAGGTGGTTTTGGCCAATCATAGCTCAGGGGCTAAGTTCACGCCCCACACTATATATGTGTAATGCCCTGCTACTTTTGAACAGGCGCTATTCTGTAAATTTAGTTTATCTGAGCTGTAAATAACTCAGAATGATTATGTAAATTGTTGGTTTCTGTTCCAGCTTTGGTTGTTTGTGCGCATTTCCCACTGTTGCCAGTAGGTGTCACTGTTGTCACAGGCCAGTGCAAGAAATACAGCCAGCTGAAGTGTATTGGATATTCTTTCTCCCAGAAAACAGCCCAATCAGGAGCATCTTTGTAGCTGGGCATGCTGGGGGAAGGATATTTAAGGGGCAGTGTCATGTGCTTCGGGGTTTGTCTCGCCTCATGGCCCTCCAGGCCGGAGGCTATGCTGCTGTGTTTGCTACAAGTAGGCCCAGAAGCCTGTCTGGGGCCTACTTACCTGAAGGTGATCCTGTGCTGTCTGTCCTGCGGGAAGAAGCCACTCAAGCGGAGAATATTCCAGGGGAGGACCTTACTGGAGAGGACTGAGCTGATGGCTGGTATCTCAGGAAGGGCCTGGTGACTCGTTTGGAGGATCCACCCAAGTAACCTACCTCACAGTACTGCCGGTTGGCTTAAAGGTTCAGGTACTGTGCAGCTGACCTAACTAACTGACTACTGGCTAAACGATCCCGTGGCAGGGGATTATCCAGGAGTTTTCCACTTTTCTTTTTTTTTAATTCTTTATTTCTATATTTTTCTTACAAACAATGTCAAAGACATAAAAGAAAACATTTTGCGTATTGCTAAGGCCCCTTTCACACTCACACGTTTTTCAGGCGGTTTAGCGCTAATAATAGCGCTGCTATACCGCCTGAAAAAATCGTGCCCTGCAGTCTTCAGTGTGAAAGCCCAAAGGCTTTCACACTGAAGCGGTGCGCTAGCAGGACCGCTCCAAAAGTCCTGCTAGCCGCATCTTTACAGCGGTGAAGGAGCGGTGTGTTCACCGCTCCTTTACCGCTGCTGCCCATTGAAAGCAATGGGAAACCGCGGTAATACCGCCCGCAATGCGCCTCTGCAGAGGCGCATTGCGGGCGGTATTAACCCTTTTTCGGCCGCTAGCGGGGGTTAAATTCACCCCGCTAGCGGCCGAATACCGCGGTAAAAACGAAGGTATAGCGGCGCTAAAAATAGCGCCGCTATACCCACAGCGCACCTTCCCGCCCCAGTGTGAAAGGGGCCTAATCAGTTATGTTATCTTAACCACTTAAGCCCCGGACCATTACGCAGCTTAATGACCAGAGGTGTTTTCACAATTTGGCACTGCGCTGCTTTAACTGGAAATTGTGCGGACATGCAATGTTGTACCCAAACTAAATTTGCGTCCTTTTCTTCCCACAAATAGAGCTTTATTTTAATGGTATTTTATTGCCTCTGCGATTTTTTTTTTTTTGCGATATAAACGGAAAAATACAGAAAATGTTGAAAAAAAATGATATTTTCTACTTTTTGTTATAAGAAAAATCGAATAAACTAAATTTTAGTCATACATTTAGGCCAAAATGTATTCAGCCACATGTCTTTAGTAAAAAAAATGTCAATAAGCGTATATTTATTGGTTTGCGCAAAAGTTATAGGGTCTATTTTCTGTAATTTACACAGCTTTAAATTTATGACTGCCTATCTCATTTCTTGAGGTGCTAAAATGGCAGAGCAGTACAAACCCCCCCCAAATGACCCCATTTTGGAAAGTAGACACCCCAAGGAAATTGCTGAGAGGCATTTTGAGCCCATTGAATATTTTTTTTTTTTGTCCCAAGTGATTGAATAATGACAAAAAAAAAAATGACAAAAAGTTGTCACTAAATGATATATTACTCACACATGCCATGGTTATATGTGGAATTGCACCCCAAAATACATTCTGCTGCTTCTCCTGAGTACGGGGATACCACATGTGTGGGACTTTTTAGGAGCCTAGCCACGTACGGGACCCCGAAAACCAAGCACCGCCTTCAGGATTTCTAAGTGCGCAAATTTTTGATTTCACTTCTCACTACCTATCACAGTTTCGAAGGCCATAAAATGCCAAAATAGCACAAAACCCCCCCAAATGACCCCATTTTGGAAAGTAGACACCCCAAGCTATTTGCTGAGAGGCATGGTGAGTATTTTACAGCTCTCATTTGTTTTTGAAAATGAAGAAAGAAAATATATATATATTTTTTTTCTTTTTTAAATTTTCAAAACTTTGTGACAAAAAGTGAGATCTGCAAAATACTCACCATACCTCTCAGCAAATAGCTTGGGGTGTCTACTTTCCAAAATGGGGTCATTTGGGGGGGGGGGGTTTGTGCCATTTGGGCATTCCATGGCCTCCGAAACTGTGATAGGCAGTCAGGAGTGAAATACAAAATTTACTGTACACCCTTAGAAAGCCTGAAGGCGGTGCTTGGGTTTTGGGGTCCTGTACGGGGCTCCCAAAAAGTCTCACACATGTGGTATCCCCGTACTCAGGAGAAGCAACAGAATGTATTTTGGGGTGTAATTACACATATGCCCATGGCATGTTTGAGCAATATATCGTTTAGTGACAACTTTGTGCAAAAAAATAAAAAATAAAAAAAGAATTGTCTTTTTTCCGCAACTTGTGTCAACATATAAAATATTCCATGGACTCGACATGCCTCTCAGCAAATAGCTTGGGGTGTCTACTTTCCAAAATGGGGTCATTTGGGGGGGACTGAAGTGACCGGCAATCACCTTTTTCAAAAAAACTACTAACATAGACTCTTAAGTTCTGGGACGGTGGAAGTGTGGGGTAACGGCAGGACCCCAAATTATTTCCAGCAGCTCCTTCGGGGGTATCGCTGCATAAGGCTGCTTACATGGCGGCCGTGTATAGTGTATATGTACCGGTTGGTTGCTACATGTTACAACATCCACACATTCCACTCTGCTGCCAGACATCCATTGGACACACTCCTTTAGTCAATGAACAGTCTCTTGCTTGTTTTTGTTGTTTTATTAGGGGATTAACGTTGGAGAAAGGGACATGGAATGCCCATAGAACAATTTAGTACTTTGAAGAATATAGTAACTTCTTCACACTTCTCAAAAAAAACAAGGTGGCTGATCCTAAATTTGACAGTCTTTTACCTCAGAACACTTCTTCCAGCACATTCCTTGACAGACTTTTACCTCAGAAGACTTCTTCCTCCAGCACACTACTTTCTGTCACAGGCTTAGTAATCCTGTCACGCCATCAGAACATGACTAGGCCTCACTCTGAATAAGTCCCAGTTAATTTACTTGATGACCCTTTATAGGCCGTTGCCTGAAGTACCCCTTTATGGCAGCAACCAATTTACTTGAGAAGAATAAATGATGATGGACTACTGATCCCAGCAAGTCCGACTTGCAAATCCTACCCGCCCTCATGGCTGCATCGATTTGACACAAACTCCACAGTCTCTCCCTCTGACTCTACATCCAGCTCCCCTGGCATGCCTCTTCCAGATCTCTCCAGTGTGCTTTCCACTCACCGACACCTGCCCTGGATCCTACCTCAATGACTTACTCTGGACCAACTGCCTACTTCAGCTCCTGTTCCAGGACACCTCTCCATGACCGTATAAGGAGAGGCTCCCTCCCAGCTCCCAAACTCCTCCGCCTGAGGTACACCCCCCCAGATGGGGGTTTCCTCAGGCACGGCAGTCTAACACTCCATCATCCAGTTCACCCAGCCGACAACGCCTCTCCCAGCAGGCTGACCATGGGTATATGTAGGTGGCCTGCCCCCTGCCAATCCTAGTTGGGGATTGGTCAGAACTCCTTACATCTACCCCACGTCACTCCAGCTCTCTGCCCTGTCCCTTTTCCAAAACATTCTCCCTGGAAACAGGGAAGACACCCAAGAGCTAAAGTACATGTCAGTCACCCACTACTACACTAAACCACTCCCCTGCCCCCAGATCAAAAACAAACAGGTCTAGCTCGCAGCATAGGCCTGCTTAAATTTACCTGCACTGACAGCTTACACAAAAAACCTTACACTTAGCACTAACCTAAGGTAGAGGGTGCTACACTCACCCCCACCAAAATACAGCTGGTCCCCAGCTGTGAAAAATAAAGGGCATCCCATGTTACAAGTTGGATGGGGGAAAGGAAATAATTGGACAGGGCTATAGTACAAATAAATTACGTACAAAAATACAAAAATATATATTTACACTTCTGTCATGTATTTACACTGTACACTTCAACACACAACCCTAACTACAGATCCCTGCAGCTAGGCACATACACTTTGGAGCCTGAGCATTGCTCCCGCAGGAGGAATACTCTGACTCACCACAATTCTTGTCCTCCGTAGCGGCGGAGATGGACAGCAGTCCCATCTCTAGAGTTCCTAAGAGAAGACAAAATTGCACAACATCCTATCTTTACACACTAACTGTACACTTTACATCACTACTGGAAGGGGGTTATAATCCTCCCAGCAGAGAAATATCAGATCCACATTACCACATATATTTACCCGCTTGCCATTATTCTGTCAGAAGGGAACTTTTTAACCCTAAACAGAACAATAACCAAACATATATGTGAAATCTGTAACAGTCTTTCTTTTGCTCTTGAATGAAGGGCCCCTTCCTGGATAGCAGGTAGCAAAGAGGTGGGCAGGGACAGTACACCCTAGTGTCCATGATCAATAGTCCTTCCATCAGGCACTCTGGATTGCAGGCAAAGACTGTCCCTGTAAAAGAAAATTGTCAGTGAAGAAAACCACACAGACCTTGCCCTGTTCTTGCATTCCTTGTGGCTGCTCTTATGGTGGCTGCACAGCACAGCAGTCCTCCTCACACATAGAAGCGGGGATCTGGCAACCTCCTCCTATTATCCCCTTCTCCTCTGACTGAGACTGAATGGCTCCTGGTAGGCCGATCCGCCTTTACAACGAGGACTCGGTCTCTGTAGATGGAATGTCCCAGCTTCCATTCCTCCCGAATGTCCTTGAACCGGGCCCAAGCATCACTCTCTAGCACCCTTAAATGCTTTGGGATGTGCATTAACTCCCAGATTAGGTCATCCTCCCACTCTCCCAGGAGTTCTCCACGATGTCCATAATCTGAGAGGGGACATACGGAAAGTCAGGACCACACTCCAAAGCAACCCTTCTCTGTATTTCCCTCTGAAACCGAGGGAGCCTCGGCAATTCCTTTAGCTTCCCTTTCTTGGGCAAGACACAATAATCCTGGGCCTTTATCACCCATTGCCTGTAGGTGGGCGCTCTGGTCTGGGTAGTGGAAGGTCTGCTTAAAAAGAGTCTACTGCAAAAAACTGGGGTCCATACTGGGGGCTGAAGTTCTTTCTTTGCCTCTGAATGGGATTCAGCAGAATGGGAGTTTCCTGTCCCCCATGCCTCCTCACTGGAGCTCTCCTCAGGGGACAACCAGTCAAACAAGTTTTCCAAGGACCCATATTTTTCCAGTATTCTGGGGGAACCCCAATCAATAACCCGGCCCTCGGGACTTAGAGCAGACCGGCTCTTCAGGGATGTCATCTGGTTTCTGCACACTGGCACCTGCAGTCACCAAGCCCCTGGCCAGGCCATGGGTCGCGGCAGCATTCTCTTCCTCCAGTATGTCCAGGATCTTTGCGGAGGAGTCACCAGGCTGCAACACCTCTCCGCCTCAGGCTGATGATCCCTGGCCCTATCTGGCCCTCCAAGTCTCCTGCAGCTGTACCATATAAAGTCCTGAAAGCAGATTAACGGTATAGTACCTTGACTCCTGCTGAACAGGTCCCAGCTGGGTTAGTGGCTCCCCACAATGACCGCACCGGGCCCAAGCTGTTACTCCCAATGTCGGGATGTAGCACTTGGGGCAGAGTTGGCACAGCCGCTCCGCTCCTCCGATCAACCCCAAAGGGAGTCCTCCACGAATCTCCAATCAAACGCTGCAGTCAACTACTAGCGTCCGCTCCTGCATGTCAGAAATACACTGTAAAGCGGGCATCAAACCGACCACCCTCCGCCATCTTCATCTGTCTTGTGGTGTGCGTAGCAGGCTGGAACCCGTCAGCTTCCTCCAGGGTGTGGTTCCGCCCCTTAGCTCTCCATCTGTTCGGCGCCTGAGGAACTGATAAGCAGGCTCCGTGCTGCATGTGCTGCGCTGACCCCTTGTGGTAGAAGCTGGGATTAGCAGGTGCACTGGTACTAACTGGTTCTGTCCGGATATGTGTCTCCACACAAACTGAAGAAGAACCCAGAAGTTGAACACTGATGGCAGGCAAACTGTACAGTGGTTGCCCTTGGCAACAATAAAGTCAATCTCCAATGTCTTCATGTATAGGACCAGCATAGAAAAGTCTCATCCGCAGACACCCCCTGGTTGCGTTCTGTTACCAGGAGTAGCAGTCAACATTCTCACTCCCCCTTTACTGTTGTCGAGCAGGAGTTTTAAAAGAAAAGTTCAGATAATCTGCAATGCAGTGGGTAATGTCTGCGCCATGCAGGGCGCTGGGCATATTTGTAATCCATGAGCGCGATTGCTCGCCGTGTTTGCAACGGGTAACGGCACATGTTTTACAGTCCCTGAGTTGCAGGGCTAAGTACAAGTGTCCGCCCCAGGACTGGTTGAAGTAACTGGGTAGCGGGAAGCAATAATAATGACAATCCCGGACGGTTGCTATGGGCAACGGGACTTGTAAAAAGCTGATTTTTAGGCAAACACACAGTCTTTTCCCATAGTTGAATCCTCTAGGTGATGAAACAAGCAAAGTCTTCCCTAGGGGCGACGGACAGCAGGTTAACCGTGAAGGTGGATCTCGGTGGGACCTTAAAATGTAGCGGTTGTTTGCTACCTGTTACAACATCCACACATTCCACCCTGCTGCCAGACATCCATTAGACACATTCCTTTAGTCAATGAACAGTCTCTTGCTTGTTTTTGTTGTTTTATTAGGGGATTAACTTGGTTGGGGAAAGGGACATGGGATGCCCATAGAACAAATTAGTACTTTTAACGTTGAACAAAGGTTTTTATTGATCAAAAGGTGCATACATGTTAAGTATACTTTGCATATAAACTTGGTAACTGATACATTGAATATCATACATTAGGTCGGTAAGGTAACAGGTACATTGTTGTTGCCATGTGAGCATGTTCTATAAGAATACATTGTAGACCCAAAGACTACCAAGGAAAACATGTGTCAGAATGTTCATTTCTGACTGACGTGGTTTTGTTATGCACAGGTATCAGACTCTTGAAGCCAGCGGTCCCATATCTTATTATATTTGTTAGGGCAACCTCTGTTGATATATATATACATTTCTTGTATGGCAGGGTATAATTTACTTCTATTTTCCATTCTACTATTTTGGGAGGTGTTTGTCTCATCCATTTTTTAGCAATGATTTTCCTGGCTGAAAACAGCGTCTCATGAAGAAATAGTTTCGTATATTTATCTGTTGTGTCTGGTAACATTCCAAGAAGGCATTGTTTGGGGTCTAATTCTAAGGATGAGCCCATTTTGTCATGTAGAAATGTCACGATTGGTTTCCACAAACCTTGTATCTTAGGGCATGCCCAGATCAGGTGGAAAAATGTGCCTGTCTCTTGTCCACACATCAGACATGTTGTAGAAGGGGTGCGTTTGTATCTTGCCACTCTGAGGGGTGTGAGGTACGCCCTATGTACAATATAAAGTCGCGAAAGTTGATAGCTTGGGAGCCACTACTTTACAGGACTCCAGTGCCTCGCCCCCTCCTCATCCTCTATTGGACCCACCTCCCTCTCCCTTCTGGGTTTCAGATCATACGCTATTTTGGTAGAAATTGGGGTGGAAAGCATATTGTAAAATGCTGAGATCAGTTTGTGAGGGTCCGTGCTCTTAATTACTGCCATAATTACATTTTGTGTGGGGCGTGGGACGGAGTCAGGAAATTGCGATTGTGTCGCGTGGCGGATTTGTAAAAATCTAAAAAACATTCGGTTTTGAAGTGTAAATTCTTCTCTGAGTGAATCAAAGGTTTTTAGATGTCCGTTTTTCAGGAGGTGATGGAGATAAAATACTACAAATAAGTACTTTAAAGAATTTTTGTAACTGCGTCACACTTCTCAAAAAGGACACAATGGCTGACCCTAAACTTGAAGGCCAACAAGAAGAGGCAGATGCTCATAGGCCACTAAAAGAGGGCAAGCAGCCTCTTTTAAAAAAAGTGGTGGTCCTGACATTGGAACATCATCTGCAGGCAGAACACGCTTCTCCTTTTTTTCCTGTGCTGTCTGTGTTACTGTCTGTGTTATTGAGCCACACCTGTTTGACAGGTGCATGTAATTATTATAATTTTTTTAATTTCTAACAGCAGGGACTGTTCCTGCACCCAGCAAGAGTAACTGTGAGGGGTTACAGTTTTCAGGCACCACAAACACCCAAGGCCCAATTTTTCTGCACCTGTTCATAAAGTTAAAAAAATTGGGGAAAAAAAAACGGTGTAGGTCTGGTATAGGTTTTAACCACTTCCCTACCAGAGCATTGTAAAATGACACCAGCAGGAACACTCCCCCCCTCCTGCAGCCCATCAGAGTACCCAAGTACCTGTTTGCAGCCCATTAGACTACCTAAGTACCTATCTGCAGCCCATCAGAGTTACCTGTTTACCTATCTGCAGCCCATGCCTCTTAGAATATGTGTTGGGATGTTTTCTTTCCAAAATGGGGTAATTGTGTGGGTAATTCCACTGTCCTGGTGCTTCGGGACCTTCAAAAGTGTGATAGGTAGGAATGAAATTAGATGTGTAATTTATGCTCGTAGAAAGCCTGATGGTGCTCCCTGCATGTTGGGCCTCTCCATATGGCCAGGCTGAGAAAAAGTCTCACACATGTGGTATCACTATACTCAGTAGGAGTAGCAGAATGTATTTTGGGGTGTAATTGTTAGTATGCATTTGCTGTGTGAGACATAACTTATTAGGACAATTTTGTTGAAAAAATAAATAAAAACTTTCTTCAGGTTTCCAAGAATTGTGGGAAAAATACAAACTCACCATGCCTCTTACTAAATACCTTGGACTGTCTACTTTCCAAAAAGGGGTAATTTGGGGTATTTTTACTGTCCTAAAGTTTCAGGGCCTCAATCATAAAATGAGATAGGCAGTCAGTACATCAGGTGCGATACATTTTTTATGATTTGCACCATAGCTTGTAGACTCTATAACTTTCACACAGACTAAATAATATCCACTAATTTGGGTTACTTTTACCAAAAAAATGTAGCAATACAAATTCATGAACAAAAATAAAAAAAAATTATAATAGAAACTAAACAAAAGTATTTTTTCTAAAAAAAAAAAACTCTCTTTTTTTACTTATATCGCAAAAAAAGAAAAACAGCGGTGTTTAAATACCACCAAAACAAAGCTCTATTTGTGTGAAAAAAATGATAAAAATGTTGTTTGAGTACAGTGTTACATGACTGAGTAATTGCCATTCAAAGTGTGAGAGCACTGAAAGCTGAAAATTGGTTTGGGCAGGAACAGGGTGAAAGTGCTCTGTATTGAAGTGATTAGTGACAGATTTTAGAAAAAAAAAACAGTGTGGGGTCCCCCCCCAAGATTAATGCCAGGCCCTTTGGGTCTGATATAGATTTTAAGGGTAACGCCATGCCAAAATGTAAAAAAAAATCATACCAGACCCTTATCCGAACATGCAGCCTGGCAGGCCAGGATAGGGGGGTGACGGACACGTGATGTCAGAAGGGGGCGGTGCCACCGGGTGACGTAAACAGGTGGCCCCACCCCTTGCCTATATAAGAGCTGTCAAAGCAGAAAGGAGGCAGATGGCCAGTGGCCTCCGAAGAGATGACAGCAGGCTTTTTTTCGGGTGAGCGGGCGGCGTGATTGATGATGGATTACATCGAGGGACATTATTTATTTTTTATTTTTGAATAAAGGACTTGTCAAAAACTGTTTACTGTGTTTCTTACTTTGACACATTTTTGAATGGGAAGGGGTATGATGGATACCCATTGACATGGGGGGGTGGGATCTTCTAGATTCTGATAAGCCCCCCAACCGCAGACCCCGACAACCCTAGCCCAGGGTTGTCGGGAAGAGGCCCTTGTCCCCATCAACATGGGAACAAGGTGCTTTGGGGTGGGGGGGTGCAGAACCCCCCTGCCTCAAAGCACCCACCCCCCAATGTTGAGGGCATATGGCCTGGTATTGTTCAGGAGGGGGGGTGCTCGCTTGTCCCCCCTTTTCGTGACCTGCCAGGCTGCATGCTCGGATAAGGGTCTGGTATGTTTTTTTTGGGGGGGGACCCCACGCCAAAGAGCCTGGTATGGACAGGGGGGAGGGAATCCACAACAATGTTTTTTCATTTTTTTAAATCTGTATTGCAGAGAGCCGGCAATACATTACAGCCGCGAGCAAGTTTAAATGATATTTTACCGTTAGAAATGTCATTATTGCTACGGCATGTTCTATACATCGCACAGTTGCACCACTTTACAGGCAGACTAAGGGGACCCCCCAGGCACAATATTTAAAGGGATACCTGGGTCCCCATACACGTTTTATGGCAAAAACTTGCATATAAGCCTTTAAAATTATGACTTTGATTTTTCATGTTCATGTCCCATAGACTTTAATAGAGGTTGCGTGTTCCGTATAACTTTTTGTCTGTTCGAGATGTTCTAGTGGGAACCAAACCGAGGTGTGTTCGGCCCAGCCCTACTTACCAGACCTCTGTATACTGTTTTAGTTAGCTGGAGAACACAGTCTAGGTCCACAGCCTCTGGTGTGACCCAGCCTCTAAGGACTCAAATAATAATGCGAACTGGGCTGAAGTGGGAGATATCTCACGTTTGGTACCATTGGGCACCCTTTTCAAATTCTGGCCATCACCATCTTACATTGGTAATGGTTACAGCTGAGGGAGCTGAGCAATGATGTCATTCACTAGGGGGAGTGTTACTTGTGCTAGTTCCATTCTTGTTCTCCACCATTTAGCTTTATTAAAGCACACTGTGACAGTGTGACAATGAGGGTGGACTTGTCCCCTACCCTGCCCTTTTAAACTCTGCGCACCTCCTGGCTCACTGCCTGAAAAATGCTATTGCTAGCTAGGTGTTGTGCCCCTGATGAGCCTTTCTACTATCTAGCCAGGGCTGGTGCAAGGATTTTTGACACCCTAGGCAAAACCTCATTTGGCCGCCCCCTGGCTCCACCCCTGACTCCACCCCTTTGCCCTGCTCATGTATACTCCAACTTTTTAATGAAGCACCCATCAAATGCAGCCTCACCAGCGCTCATCAATGCAGCCTACCTGCGCCCATCATTGCAAATGAATGTTTGCTTGCTTCAATTTATTCGGGAATCGGGACACAAACACAGTCCTTCGCCGCTGCGCCTCTGACACTATGTACGAATGGAGCGGTGACTGCCTGTTGATGCTGAGACTTAGTTGCTTGCTGCAGAGAATAGAAACACCAGTGACCGGGTGCCCTAGGCAGCAGTGCACCCTAGGCGGCTGCCTAGTATGCATAGTGGTAGAACTGGCCCTGAATTTAGCCTACATTGGGCATTAATTCCTGTGTACTAAACTCTTTAATCTGTTTTAATTCCTAGTTATTATTATTATTTCCCCTAGCATAATTATCTCCCCTAGCATAAATCCATTGTTACTCACATTGTCCAGTGATGAAGATCCATTGTAGTGATAGTAGTGTGGCAGGGAGATCAGCTGAACTTGCATGGCTTCATTCCCACAGCCCAGTGTGAACCTGGGCTAAATGACAGAATACCTGGCACTCATGTAAACATCAGCCCTGGTGTTTTGGGGTTCATGTTATTGACCAAATGTGGCCATTATCATGGTCACATTTGGTGTCTCTTGGGATTCCTGTCTGTTTGTTTACATACAGTCAGGTCCATAAATATTGGGACATAGACACAATTCTAATCTTTTTGGCTCTATACACCACCACAATGGATTTGAAATGAAACAAACAAGATGTTCCTTAACTGCAGACTTTCAGCTTTAATTTGAGGGTATTTACATCCAAATCAGGTGAACGGTGTAGGAATTACAACAGTTTGTATATGTGCCTCCCACTTTTTAAGGGACCAAAAGTAATGGGACAATTGGCTGCTCAGCTGTTCCATGGCCAACTGTGTGTTATTCCCTCATTATCCCATTTACAAGGAGCAGATAAAAGGTCCAGAGTTCATTTCAAGTGTGCTATTTGCATTTGGAATCTGTTGCTGTCAACTCTCAATATGAGATCCAAAGAGCTGTCACTATCAGTGAAGCAAGCCATCATTAGGCTGAAAAAACAAAACAAATCCATCATAGAGATAGCAAAAACATCAGGTGTGGCCAAATCAACAGTTTGGAATATCCTTAAAAAGAAAGAACGCACCGGTGAGCTCAGCAACACCAAAAGACCCGGAAGACCACGGAAAACAACTGTGGTGGATGACCGAAGAATTCTTTCCCTGGTGAAGAAAACACCCTTCACAACAGTTGGCCAGATCAAGAACACTCTCCAGGAGGTAGGTGTATGTGTGTCAAAGTCAACAATCAAGAGAAGACTTCACCAGAGTGAATACAGAGGGTTCACCACAAGATGTAAACCATTGGTGAGCCTCAAAAACAGGAAGGCCAGATTAGAGTTTGCCAAACAATATCTAAAAAAGCCTTCACAGTTCTGGAACAACATCCTATGGACAGATGAGACCAAGATCAACTTGTACCAGAGTGATGGGAAGAGAAGAGTATGGAGAAGGAAAGGAACTGCTCATGATCCAAAGCATACCACCTCATCAGTGAAGCATGGTGATGGTAGTGTCATGGCGTGGGCAT
This sequence comes from Rana muscosa, assembly GCA_029206835.1. Lineage (NCBI taxonomy): Eukaryota > Metazoa > Chordata > Amphibia > Anura > Ranidae > Rana > Rana muscosa. The sequence continues at coordinate 309,506,172 of CM055127.1, read as the reverse complement.
GTATGGCTGCCAATGGAACTGGTTCTCTTGTATTTATTGATGATCTGACAAAAGCAGCAGGATGAATTCTGAAGTGTTTCGGGCAATATTATCTGCTCATATTCAGCCAAATGCTTCAGAACTCATTGGACGGCGCTTCACAGTGCAGATGGACAATGACCCGAAGCATACTGCGAAAGCAACCAAAGAGTTTTTTAAGGGGAAAGAAGTGGAATGTTATGCAATGGCCAAGTCAATCACCTGACCTGAAATTGATTGAGCATGCATTTCATTTGCTGAAGACAAAACTGAAGGGAAAATGCCCCAAGAGCAAGCAGGAACTGAAGACAATTGCAGTAGAGGCCTGGCAGAGCATCACCAGGCATGAAACCCAGCGTCTGGTGATGTCTATGCGTTCCAGACTTCAGGCTGTAATTGACTGCAAAAGATTTGCAACCAAGTATTAAAAAGTGAAAGTTTGATTTATGATTGTTAATCTGTCCCATTACTTTTGGTCCCTTAAAAAGTGGGAGGCACAGATACAAACTGTTGTAATTCCTACACCGTTCACCTGATTCGGATGTAAATACCCTCAAATTAAAGCTGAAAGTCTGCAGTTAAAGCACATTTTGTTTTCATTTCAAATCCATTGTGGAGGTGTATAGAGCCAAAAAGATTAGAATTGTGTAACATTTGTTTTGCTGTCTGTGCACCTGTTCAGAACATTTCACCTCACTTTCCGTCCCAATGACAAATGTTTTTTGAAAATGTGTTTTTTTTATTGAAACAAGGATTGGTGATAAAGCATCAGTGGAGAGGAGACACGTTTTTCCCATAATAACTCTTACAGGAGAGAATTTCCCTTCCTAGGGGTAGATTTCCTCTCACTTCCTGTTGTCTCCTTCCGTTTGCAAGTAGGAGTCGTTTGTAAGTTGGATGTTTGAAAGTAGGGCCCTGCCATATATACTCTGCAGAAATTTGGTGTTGGTGTTGCCACAACACTGTACGTCCTCACAGTTACTCTTGGTGGGCGCTGGAACACCCTGTTGTGAACTATTATATCAGGAATTGTAATTACATGCCATTGTTGAACAGTGGTAGGAAAAATTGGGCCTTTGGTGGTGGTGCTGGTGCCACAACACTGTAGGTCCTCACAGTTTCTCTTGGTGGGCGCAGGAATGGGCCCTCCTGTGAATTATTAGATCAAGAATTGTAATTGCATGCCCCTGTTGAACATGGGCATAAAAATTGTGCCTTAGACACTGGTGCCACAACACTGCAACCCCTCACAGATACTCTAGTTGGAGCGCAGGAATGAGCCCTGCTGCAAAGTATTGCATCAAAAATTTTAATTACACAACCCTGTTAAACAGGGGCAGAAAAATTGGGCCTTAGGCACTGGTGCTAGTGCCAAAACACTGCAACCCCTCACAGAAACTCTAGTTGGAGCGCAGGAATGAGCCCTGCTGCAAATTATTGCATTAAAAATTGTAATTACATGCCCCTGTTAAACAGGGGCTGAAAAATTGGGCCTTAGGCACTGATGCTGGTGCCACAACACTGCAACCCCTCACAGATACTGTAGTTGGAGCGCAGCAATGAGCCCTGCTGCAAAGTATTTGTCAGACTTACACGTATCTGGTCGACGAGCCCAACGGAGCAGAGGAAGGTCCCCAGTACGGATCCGACTCGTGGCCCCTGGTAGTGCAGACAGGAGGCACAGGAGTACGAAAGGGTAAGAGAGCCTGGTGGATATTTGCTGGAAGACGGCTCAGAATCCAGATGCAGAAGGGAAGATGAGCCTCACAGGCTGCAGACAGGCAGGCAGGGATGCTGGAGGGTGAAGCTAAGCAGGAGCAACACAGAATGGTCAAATAACAGGCAGGGTTTGGCAACGGTCAGGCAACGTGGTACAGAGGAGCAGACAGGTTCAGGGTCAAAGGCAAGCCGTGGTCAGATGCAGGCGGAAGGCAGGAGAAGTCCAAGTAACAAGCCGGGTGGTCAGAGGGTCAGATTTCAGGCAAACAGCAGGGGCAGGATACACAGGGAGCTGCAGATCAGACAGCACCGGGCTGAAGTGTCTTGAAGGAATCTGACATTTCAAAGAAAATTATTCTGTTACATCAGCATCAGGTGCTTGGTAGCTGGTGGTGATCCAAGACTGATTCATTTTTATGAAGGTCAGTCGATCGACCGAGTCCGTGGACAGGCGCACCCTGTGATCAGTTACAAAGCCTTCAGCAGCACTGAATGTGCGTTCCGAAAGAACGCTGGATGCAGGACAGGCCAGTAGCTCAATTGCATACTGTGCAAGCTCTGGCCAGTGATCCATCCTCAAGACCCAGTAACCCAGAGGATTTTAGGTGGGAAAGGTGTCCAAGTCTGATCTTGCCCCTAGGTATTCCTGCACCATGTAAACCAGACGCTGGCGATGGTTGCTGGAACCGATCATACCTTGGGGCTGCGGACTAAAAAATTGTCTGAACGCATCGGTCAGACGGCCACCTTCTCCATTGCTCCTTCTTTGACTGACCGAAGCCTCAGCAACACGTTGTCCAGGACCGGGAATTTGTAACCTCCCAGTCTCTGGGAACGCGATGCACAGACCTCTCTGGAAGGCCTCCCGAAGATGCTTCATCCTCTGCTCCCTCTGCGACGAGAAGATAAGGTCTGCAACCTTACCCTTGTAACGTGGATCAAGGAGGGTTGCCAGCCAGTAATGATCCCTCCCCTTGATATCACGAATACAAGGATCCTTCCGCAGGCTTTGCAGGATCAGGGAGGCCATGCAGCGTAGGTTTGCTGAGGCATTCGGTCCAGAGTCCTCTGAGTCACTACGGACGACATGATCTGCAGCCACCTCCTCCCAGCCACGTACAAGTCCATGGGTGTATTGGGACTGTAATTGATCCCTTGAAGACTGCTGCTGATGCTGAGTGCTAGGCTCCACCTCCATGCTGACACAATCCTCCTCCTCCTCCTCGTCCTCTTCCTGTGTGATAGGCGGGCCAGCAAGAACACTGTCTGGATAAAGGGGGTGTTGAGAGGTAAGGAAGTCCTCCCCTTCCTCCCTCTGTTCTGCCTTAAGTGCCCTGTCCATTATTCCACACAGCGTGTGCTCCAACAGGTGGACAAGAGGGACAGTGTCACTGATGCATACACTGTCACTGCTCACCATCCTCGTGGCCTCCTCAAATGCTTACAGGACAGTGCATGCATTCCTGATCATGGCCCACTGGCGTGGGGAAAAAAATCCAAGCTCCCCTGACCCTGTCCTGGTGCCATATTGCAAAAGATACTCATTGATGGCCCTCTGCTGCGTGTGCAGCCAACGTAGAGTTCCACCTGGTGGGCATGTCACAGATTAGGCGGTTCTTGGGCAGGTTGTATTCCTTTTGCAGGTCAGCCAGCCGAGCACTGGCATTATATGACCGGCGGAAATGCCCACAGAGTTTCCTGGCCTGCTTCAGGACCTCCTGTAAGCCCGGGTACCTGCCCAAGAACCGCTGCACCACCAAGTTAAGGATGTGAGCCAAACAGGGCTCATGGGTCAGTTGTCCCTGTCGGAGGGCAGAGAGGAGGTTAGTGCCATTGTCGCAAACCACCTTTCCTGGCTTAAGCTGGCATGGCGTCAACCACCTCTGAGCCTGCCCCTGCAGAGCTGACAGAATCTCTGCCCCAGTGTGGCTCCTGTCCCCCAAGCACACCAGCTCAAGCACAGCATGGCATCTTTTTGCCTGCGTACTTGCGTAGCCCCTTGAATGCCTACAGAGCACCACTGTTTCCGAGGACAAAGCACAGGAAGAGGCCATGGAGGAAGAAGACGGGGAGGGGGTGGAGGAGAGAGGTGTGTCAGAATCACCAATAGTAGCATTTTGGAGGCGTGGTGGCGGAACAACCTCCAACACTACTGCACCTTGTCCTGCATCCTTCCCAGCTGCCAGCAGAGTCACCCAATGCACCGTGAAAGATAGGTAATGTCCCTGTCCATGCCTGCTGGACCATGAGTCAGCAGTAATATGCACCTTACCGCTGACTGCCCTGTCCAACCAGGCCAAGACATTGCCTTCCACATGCCGGTAGAGACCCGGAATCGCCTTCTGTGAGAAAAAGTGGCGTTTGGGAACCTGCCACTGAGGAACCGCACATTCCACAAACTCACAGAAGGGGGCAGAGTCTACCAACTGAAAAGGCAGCAGTTGAAGTGCTAGCAATTTATTCAAGCTAGCATTCAACCGCTGGGCATGTGGATGGCTGGGAGCGAACTTATTTCGGCGGTGCAGCAGCTGGGGCAGGGAAATTTGCCTGGTACAATCTGACGTCGGTGTACCGATAGCAGATTGCCCGCAAATACTTGAGGAAACCTTCATTCCTCTCAGTGCAGGTTTCAGAGAGGACTGAAGGTATAGTGGGGTTGGAGATCCCAGCTGATGAGGAGCAAGGAGAGGTCCGCTTTGTTCTTTGGTGTGGGTCTTTTTGTATGCTTGCCAATGGACTGCATGGCAGGTCGACATATGTCTGGTCAAGCACGTGGTGCTCACACCAAAGAACTTTTGGAATACAGCAGCGCCCTGAACATGTGGAACACTGCGGTGTGATGCAGTCGGTTGGCTGCCCTTAAGCTGGCCCCTCCTTGTTTGCCTTCCAGACATACTAATGGCCTGCAGTGAGATGTAGCTGCACAAAGGTGGGATATATATATATATATATATATATCTATACTGATTAGGGATGAGCTTCAAGTTCGAGTCAAACTCATGTTCGACTCGAACATTGCCTGTTCGCACGTTCGCCGAACAGCAAACAATTTGGGGTGTTCGCGGCAAATTCGAAAAGCCGCGGAGCACCCTGTAAAAGTCTATGGGAGAAATCTAAAGTGCTAACTTTAAAGGCTTATATGCAAATTATTGTCATAAAAAGTGTTTGGGGACCTGGGTCCTGCCCCAGGGGACATGTATCAATGCAGAAAAAGTTTTAAAAACTTCAGTTTTTTCGGGAGCAGTGATTTTAATAATGCTTAAAGTGAATCAATAAAAGTGAAATATTCCTTTAAATTTCGTACCTGGGGGGGGGGGGGGGGGGTGTATAGTATGCCTGTAAAGCAAAGAACTGTCCCTGCACAAAGTGTAATTTCTGAAGGAAGAAAAAGTCATTTAAAAGCACTTTCAGCTATAATGAATTGTCGGCTCCCGGCAATACAGAGTAAAGTCATTGATAAAAAAAAAAAAATGCGTGAGGGTCCCCCTAAATTCAATTACCTGGCCCTTCAGGTCTGGTATGGATATTAAGGGGAACCCTGCGTCAAATTTAAAAAAAATTACGTGGGGTTCCCCCCCAAATATCCATACCAGATCCTTCAGGTCTGGTATGGTTTTTAAGGGGAACTCCACGCCAAATAAAAAAAAAATAGCGTGTAGTTCCCCCAAAAATCCATACCAGACCCTTTATCCAACCTGGCAGGCCTCGGGAAAAGAGGGGGGAACGAGAGAGCGCCCGCCCTCCTGAACCTTACCAGGCCACATGCCTTCAACATGGGATCCCGGCCCCCCCATTATGTGAATTGGTAAGGGTTACCCCTACCATTTCACAAAGAAAGTGTAAAAAATTGTAAAAAACACACAGACACACTTGGAAAAGTCCTTTATTACAAATAAAAAAATAAAAAACAAAAAACCCATTCCAGCGATGTAATCCAGTGTCTTGCGGTGATCCGATGTCCAGCGCTGCAGTCTCCACTCCACACGAAACGTCATTGGCTGAGCGGACCTGATGGACATCGGATCACCGCGGGACACTTGATTACATCGCTGGAATGGGTTTTTTATTTTTTATTTTTTTATTTTTAATAAAGGACTTTCCCAACTGTGTCTGTGTGTTTTTTTTTATTTTTTTTTACACTTTCTTTGTGAAATGGTAGGGGTACAATGTACCCCTTACCAATTCACATAGGGGGGGGCAGGATCTGGGGGTCCCCTTTGTTAAAGGGGTCTTCCAGATTCAGATAAGCCCCCTGCCCGCAGACTCCCACAACCACCGGGCAAGGGTTGTGGGAATGAGGCCCTTGTCCCCATCAACATGGGGACATGGTGCTTTGAGGGGTCACAGTCCCCCAAAGCATCCTCCCCATGTTGAGGGCATGTGGCCTGGTACGGTTCAGGAGGGGGGATGCTGTGCAAAGGACACAGTACACTAAGTGAAAATAAAGCAGATCCCTGCCTGTGGTATTGGTATGAGAACACCACCAATTGTATTCAGGTACCTTTAGGTGAACGCTGTGCAAAGGACACAGTACACTAAAGGAAATCAATGCAGCTCCCTGCCTGTGGTTTTAGTATGAGAACACCAATAATTGTATTGAGTTACCTTTAGGTGAACGCTGTGCAAAGGACAGAAGTACACTAAATGAAATTAATGCAGCTACCTGCCTGTGGTATTGGTATGAGAATACCACCAATTGTATTCAGGTACACACTGTGCAAAGGACACAGTACACTAAGTGAAACACTTCAGCTAGCACAATCACCTGCCTGCCTGTCAGTATAGAGAATAACAGGAACGGATCTAGCTAAACTGAATACAGTGTGTAAATATATATACAACACCTAGGATGCATATGTAGCGCCCTGCCCCAATGATCGGGGCGCTATTGTAAATTTAGGGGGTGTCTGAGCCAATAGTTGGGCTCAGACTGTCAATTTGCATAAATTGCCTCTGTTCTGGTTGTGGTTTGCCTGATAGCAGTTTCCCTTATTGCCTGTAGGTGGCGTTACCACCTCAGGTCCATGTTGGAACGCAGGCAAACCATGGTGTATTGGTGTCCCTTCTCGGCATCGGTACAGTGGGAGTGTGCCCCGCTATGCATGCTGGGGAGGGATACTTAGGGGACAGACGCCATTGTGGTGGGTCGGTTTTTCGCCTCGCTGCCCTCCTGGCGCGAGGTATGTGTGTGTGGTTCCGGTCTCGGGGCCACGTTGGCCCGAGGCTGCATCGCTATTGAGTAGGCCCAGTTATGATGACTGGGGCCTACAATCCTAAAGGGGATCACAGGCTGTCCACCAAGAGGGAGGAAGCTGCTTAATGAAGGAAACCGGAGGAGGACCTGCCCTGGAGGAGACCAGCAAAGTGCTAATGTCTCGGGATAGGCCTGGTGACCTTGTTAAGTGGGGATCCACTACTTTAAAAGCCAAGCAGTTCACCGGATCGGCTTAAAGGCTCTTCAACTGCACGGCTGGAAGTTCGGGACCGAAATCCTGTGGCAGAGGATTCCTGGCTATCCACATTTGTTCTCATACGGTCTATGGCAGAGACTGTCCTGAAACTGGTTCGTGCATCATCCCAGTTGCTAGGCCAGGTGAGAGGGGTCTATCCAGGTGAGCAATACCCACTCAAAAGTGAGAGTGGTGAATGACTATAGACGTTTCGGGTGTTCTACAATGTGTACCTGAACCTTCCCCTACTCTTCTCCTATCTTCTACTTTCTACACAAGTTACAGCAGGAAAAATAAAACCAACAGTTGAAGGTTTTACATCTTGTGTGGACATTGCATTTACTACAGACTTTCTCACCCTGACAACGAAGCTAAAAGAGGTAACGTGCAAACCCAAAACTTAAACCAGCAGCTCATATGTGGGTAGTGCTACACATATATATCCTCTACACACTGTAACTGCAGCTAACTGACTCGCCTGCCTGCTCTATCTAACTGAAAATAAATGACATTGTCTCTCTCTGTCTTTAACCTCTCTCTTTAACCACCGCAACACACTACACAAGGCCGCCACGGAGGCGGGCTTATATAGTGTGGGGCATGTACTAAACCCCCTGAGACATAATTGGCCAAAGCCACCCTGGCTTTGGCCAATTATGGCTCTCCGTTTTTTGTGCGCTGTGGTTGGCCAAAGCATGCGGTTCATAGTGCATGCTTGGCCAATCATCAGCCAGCAATGCACTGCGATGCCGCAGTGAATTATGGGCCGAACGGCCGAACAGGTGACGTTCGAGTCGAACATGGGTTCAACACGAACACGAAGCTCATCCCTAATCAGGGGTGGCCAACCTCCTTATTTAAAAAAAATGTGACAGTTGTGGAAGCCCAACCTTATATTTCAAAGAGGAACTTCCCTCAATAAATAGCATTCCTACAGACATTTAACCTTTGTTTGTGCGTATGGGCATGCAAAAAACACACTACTACTAGTTATAAAGTTGTTCTGCCTGCTTGTCTATTTATTTATTTATGTGGTAAATTCTTTAGTCATGTATGAATGTAATTTCAAGCCTTTGCTGAAGCATAGGGTTAATTACACCTACGCCAAGTTTATCTAATTACCGGATGCTTAGCTTGCTCTGCTTGAAAGACACTTATCCCAAGCTGGCTGATTGGTATCTTCCATTTTTAGGAGTTTCACATATCTAACAGATGACAGCAATGTTCCCCTCTTCCCTATTACCAGCTAATTATCAAATGAAATGTAGATTTTTAGGCATCAGAGTGATGTGCAAAGTCATTACATTGTCAAATTTATGTCAACCATGTATCTGCTTTCCCTATTTTAATGTTGCATGACAGTAAAAAGACGTTTAATTCTGTGTACATAAAAGGAAGATTTAGTACTACTTGTATAATGAGATCCATTTAAGTGCTGTGTACTTATAGCTTTGAGTATAACAGCTTGATGAACACAATAAAGCACATTAGTTCTATTAAAGCTAATTGTGGGTGGCTGAAAAATGTATTCCAGCCCTTAGGGCAGTTTAACTGGATGCAAAGATGTTTTGGCATTTAAACCTTTTAACTCAGAGGTGCAATATCTTTTACTTGTCAAGAAATATTCAGCCACCTTTATTTTCTATGTAAAAGTTTAAGAGACGACAAATTGAAAAACTGTGCTTTATGCAAAGCTGCCTTTTGAACTGGGGACCAGAGAGCTGAAAGGCAAATGTCGTATAGGCAAATGTTTAAAGCAACCAAAGGGGAATTATTATCAGTGTAGAGTCTGTAATGGATAATTCCAGTGGGAAACACTAAATCATTGCTGGTGGATTTATTCTTAGTTATACTGTATATCTGAAACATTTGCAAGGCAGTTTCTCACTAGGATGCCATCTCTATTAAATACTGTATTTATCAGCGTATAACACGCGCAGGCGTATAACACGCACCCTAACTTTAAGAGGGAAGTTTCAGGAAAAAAACTTTCCACAGCCCCCTGCGTATAACACGCAGGCACAGTTTACCCTCTATTTTCAGGGTAAAAAAGTGAGTGTTATACGCCAATAAATACAGTAACTGTTTTGTTTGATTTTTTTTTGTGTTAATATAGATATATGAGTGTCCAGCTTATACCCATTTAACATTTCTATTATATGCGTCCCACAGACCACTTAGTTTGTATCAGTCCCTTAGACCACTGTTCAATCTAGGTCTGGGTTTCCAGAAATAACGATTAATAAGAAGTCTAGCTAAAACTCATTAACAGTTGGTTCAGTTATGACACATTGAAATCAATGAGTTATACCCGAAGTGTTTGTCAACAAGAAGATAATACCATGCTTCTAAACCAGTTCTTTTCAACTTACTTTAATTATAGGGAAGGGTTCTCTAATGTGGTTCCTGATATTACAAAAGGCTTGCACAATACTTAACTGCACTTAATTCAGTAATGCTGTAAGAAAGAGTGTAGAAGTTCAACTTTGCCTGAAGATTGGATTTAAATAAAGTGATAGTCTATCACTAATGTATTTATTTTTTAATTGAAAGTATACAGTGTGGTCAGGGCTGGATTTTCCATTAGCTAATAGCTCTTTGTCTGCATTTTTGTTGCGCCATTTTAACAGAAATACACAATTCACATATGCAATATTCTAAGCATGTTTAGCAGCAGCAGAAACTTGAACATGCTCAGTGAAAAAAAATGGCCCTAGCACAGGTTTGTTGTTTTAAATTCAATAGAAAGTTTGGTTATGGGCTTCAATGATGGAAATCTAGCCTGGTGCATGGTGTTTTTTAGTTATGGGCATTAACAACTGTATTCCATCTATCATTAACTGAGACATACTAAAAGCACTATGCTAGTGAGTCTTCCTCCCAAATAGAGAAATTCTGTGTAGCATTTATCCCCATTTATTTCCATCATAGATTTACTCAATGTTCAGTTTTTACTATTAATTGAACATGCAAATTAAACTTCAGTAAGTATTATTAAAAATCAGCCCTCCCTCTGCATTTTGCTAAATATATACATATCTTTTATGTAGGGCCCGTCCTCTTCTCCTCTGCCAGCAATGAAGGGCGGTTCTTACTCCTGCACTGAACAGCACATGTGTAATGATGTTTGAGCACTGTTTAGCGTTATGGGATGATGCTGGCCCCAGGGGCAGGCCTTGGGCTTACAGGATATCATTCTGGGTGACTGGGAGCATCTAATGCTGGCAAGGAATTGCCTAGGGGGGCAGCTCCAGATTTAAAGTGAATACTTTTTTTCCAGGGAGGTTTGCTGCAAACAAAATGAATAGTAAATTGATATAGCGTGGTATAATTTACACTCATAAATTCCAATAAAAACTTTAGAGCATATCTATGGAGGACCAGTTTAACAATGCCTAGTTGTTTATGCAACAGTTGAACATGCACTGGACTTACTGTTCGAAATGTTATATAAATATAGTAAGGCCAATGTAGTGAATCTACCACCAAATGTAAACTTGAAACTGACCTTAGTGCTGAGCGTGCATTTCTACACAGCTTTAGCACTTAAAGTGTTATTCCATTTTCCAATTGTCTTAATGCCACAACCCCTGTACACCAGGCAAGTGGGCTGCTATCTCCTTTAAAAGAAGACAGTAAGCATGTGATCCTGGGTAGGTAAATATCAGGACGCATGCAAATCAGTGTTGGGGGGTGCCTTCACAGTGTCCCAAGGATGTATGTGAACATGAGAGGGATTAATGCTCAATCTGCCCATTTTTAGGGAGGCCAGTAGATTGCCAATAGCTTCCTAATGAGCTGTCAAAAACAGGACACGTTGAACCTTTTATCCAATTTGCAGTGGGTATCAGAATGCATTGAATTAAAAAATACATACAAAAAGGAGGAGAAACGACGGGACTTTATATGAAGTGTGTGAAGGACCAAGACAGCAATAGTTGACATATCTCAAGTATATAATATATGTTAATAATCCTATTTAATAATTGGCACAAAAGTAGCTCTATTCTAATAAAATCATATATATACACATATAGATAGATATCTGCATGATGAGGAAATACTCTAATCCCCAAACATTGGGAGAGATGAGAGAGTATACAAAATTGTAGATAACCGTTTTATTATACAAAGATGGTACATAGTTAAAAACAGACCATATATGGTTGTTTCTCCTCCTTTTTCTATAAAAATACAGGGATGGAGGTTAATGGCTGTGCCATTTCTTCGTTTAAAGTCCCACCATATTTTTCTTTCTCTTAAAAAATACATACAACTAAAAATTTTAATCGTAATTCAATTACAAAATATACAGTGATTTCCAAATATGTCCTCCTTTTAGTTGTCAGGCCAGGATCCCAAAAGTTAGAATCTCCCCCTTCATTTTGTCTATGAATTGGAGCACATCCTGGTGGGAAAAAAAGTTTTCAAAGTGCTGTGAACTCTGAGTAATGGAGTGGGTCTCTCTGGGTTCCCTATGACATTACTTGCACCCTGTATTTATTGTGATAACTGCACAGTGAATGTTGCAAGAACAAAAGGAAAATGAAAGCATTTGTTACCCCAACACTTCATATTCCTGATATGTGCCTGCTGTAAGCATGTACTTGTATGAGAAAGTCTCCTGTTCTCTTTGTAATGCTTCCTTTATGTGAAATCCTTGGTGTTCCTGCTAATCCCCTTGCTTTCCTATTAAAAACTGACCATACTAAGCAGGAGAGCACGCCGTGGTCAATTCTCTATGCTGGGAACTCAGCTGGCTCTCCTCCAATGATCAATGATCCGACTTGCCCTGACACACCCCCCCCCCCGCTGCACAGCTCATAACAGAGGGAATGTGGTCATATATAAAAAAAAAAGTGAAAAAAGGTACCGGTATTTATAATTTATATATCTATACAAAAATGTTTTCCCTTTTATTTATATTTTAAACTGAATAATTTACAAACACTTTTACAATCACTTTAAAGCGGTTGTAAACTCTGTTACACCACTTGTACCTACAAGTAAGCTTATAATAAGGCTTACCTGTAGGTACTGTAAATATCTCTTAAACTTGCAGTTTAGGAGATGTTCACTATATACGCTGCTGCCGACATCATTGGCGCATGCGCACTGAAGAAACAACCCGCTGGTGCCATTTTTTTAGGGCATGTGCCGTGACCGGCTGCTCCCGCGCGCATGTCAATAGGGCTGCAGAAAGAACCTGAATGCCAAACTTAGAACATGACAATAAAACATCCAGTTTATAGTGACACATAAAGGTGTTTAAGGAACTCCACCTGGCCATTTTGCAAGGTGTCATCTGCTAACACCAGTGGTGTCGGGAGAGGGAGGGGGGCTGAGGGCGGCCCCCAAAAAGCCCAGAGTCTTGGCCATTTACAGCTCCACTATTAGCCCCGAGCCAGAGCGGGGACCGATCTGACTCAGAGCGTGGCCGAGTGACATAGCTGGTCCCGACTTCTGGAGCCTGCAGCGCCTATAATGGACATCCCACTGGTCCAATGCTGGGACCGCGGGACGTGTGACATCCATCATAGGCGTTGCAGGCTCCAGAAGGTGGGAATTACAATGCGGCAGCCGCGCCACATTACTATGAGATCCCCACTTCCCGTTCAGCGCTCGGATGGGGGGCTCTCCTCTCCTCCTCTGGCTCTATCTCTGGCTGCCTGGCAGTGCCTGCGGTGATGATGATGAGGGATGGGCACGCCTCGCGCCGCACACTACGGCTGAGCTGCAGGACACAAGTCTGTCTCCTGGTCAGGTAGGTCAGTGTGTGTCTGTCAGGTAGGTCAGTGTATGTCAGGTAGGTCAGTGTATGTCTGTAAGGTAGGTCAGTGCATGTCACGTAGGTCAGTGTATGTGCCAGGTAGGTCAGTGTATGTCAGGTAAGTCTGTGTATGTCTGGTCAGGTAGGTCAGTGTATGTCAGGTAGGTCAGTGTGTGTCAGGTAGGTCAGTGTAATGGTCAGTGTGGGTCAGTTTAGTGGTCAGCATTGATGGGCACTGGTAAGCCAGGCAGCACCCAGCAAGTGAGCTTACCCCCCACCACACAACCCCCCCCACACCAATGATGGGCCACTATTGATCCCACTGACACCAATGCTGGCTCACTATTCTTTGCACTGACACCAATAACAGGGACTATTCTTTCCACTGACACCAACGATGACTCACTATTCCTCCCACTGACACCAAAGCTGGCTCACTATTCTTTGCACCGACACCAACAATAGGATATTGCTCCTCCCTTTGACACCAATGATGCTTTGCTAGTCTTGATTTCCCTATGTATTACCTGGATCAGATATTGGACTATTCCCTGAACTTAGCCTGCCTTTTACCTGGACTGTCATAGAACCATGTTATCTGTCTGCTAACTGCAAGTAGTCTGTTTGTTTGCTCTGTTTGCATCAGCCCTGGTGTGGTAGCCAGGCACTTTAGCATTGTGTATAAGTCCTGAGGATAAGCAAGTACCCCCAGGGTCAATCCTGGATATCGGAGAGCAGGGTCAAGGCAAGCCGGGCCGGTAACTGGAAATCCACAGAACATGATACAGGAGCACAGGGAGCTGAAGATAATCCAGCAACATCCTGTCTTCAGTTGCAGGTTTAATTAGGGCGATTGATACGAGTGTCTGTCACGCTGTTTGTGCAGCGCCACACTCGCATTGCGCATGCGCTTATGCCGATTCGTATCGCGTGTTCCTGTACACCCCTGGGTTCCCTGAAAGCGTCCATGTTGAATATGGGCAACATTGTCAGTCCAGTGATGGCCATGTCCCTGACACACAGTATCTGAATAGCAAGGTAAAGGCTAATATGACCATGGCAAAAGGAAGGCCAGAAAAACACAGTTTTCCAAGGGGGTTCATCTTAATATAAGGATGCAGGTAGGTAAAAAAAATGAATGCCCGTAGGAGAATAAATGAACAAAATATTCAAAGACACGTAAAAGAAACCACAATATAAAATGCCATTAATCACCCCACATACCTAAAGGAACAAGGCAGACTGCATAGGAGAGAGAAGAGGGACCAGATCCACAAATTGGCCAAGGAGCAAAGAGAGAGATGTCCATCACATCTAGTTCAGGCATTAAGCAGACATTTACAGCCATTGTATGGTGGCTGTGGTTAACATGTGCACATCCCCTTTCATTCATAGACAGATGACCCCACACTGCCACCACTCTGGCAGAAGACCAGTAGAGCCATAAAATGGCGCCAGAGGGTGTTGCCCACCCTACCTAGAGACTTGGCATTAGGAACAGTACACAAGTTGGAAAGAGAGGCAAAACATAACACTAATGCTGCGTACACACGACTGTTTTTAATGTCATTGAAAAAAACGACGTTTTTCTCGACGTGATTCTTCTCAAGCCTGCCTTGCCTACACACGATGATGAAAAAAAATGCTCGAGCAAAGCGCAGTGACGTACGAAATGTACAACGGCACTATAAAGGGGAAGTTCCATTCGGATGGCGCCACCCTTTGGGCTGCTTTTGCTGATCCTTGTGTTAGTAAAGTTTGGTGAGAGACGATTCGTGCTTTTCAGTCTCGTGCTCTTCAGTCCGTTACAGCGTGACGAATGTGCTATCTCCATTACGAACACTTTTTTTACCAGAACGAGCGCTCCCGTCTCATCACCTGCTTCTGAGCATGCGTGTTTTTTTCACGTCGTTAAAGCCTACACATGGCCGTTTTTCATGACGAGAAAAACGACGACGTGAAAAACGACGAGAAAAATTAGAGCATGTTCCAAATTTTTAATGGCCATTTTGCACGTCGTGAAAAATGCTCTGGAGCCCGCACACAATCGTTTTTAATGACCAAATAAAAAAATTGCATTTTTCTCGTCATGAAAAACAGTTGTGTGTAGGCAGCATAACACGAAAGTCAAATCCATGTGCAAAAAGAGCCCACGGTCCACTATGCAATACAGCAGCTATTTAAGCTATGCTACTGAATAGGGATGAGCCGAACACCGCCCCGGTTCGGTTCGCATCAGAACATTCCAACGGACCGAAAGTTTGCGCAAGCTTTCGAACCCCGTTAAAGTCTATGGGACTTGAACATCAGAAATCAAAAGTGCGAATTTTGAAGGCTAATATGGAAGTTATTGTCCTAAAAAGGGTTTGGGGACCTGGGTCCTGCCCCAGGGTACATGTATCAATGCAAAAATAAGTTTTAAAAACTGAAGTTTTTTCGGGAGCAGTGATTTTAATGATGCTTAAAGTAAAAAAAATAAAAGTGAAATATTCCTTTAAATATCGTGCCTGGGGGTGTCTACAGCATGCCTGTAAAGTGGCGCGTGTTTCCCATGTTTAGAACTGTCCCTGGACAAAATTACATTTCTAAAGGAATAAAAGTCATTTAAAACTGCTTGCGGCTTTAATATCATGTCTGGTCCCGGCAATATGGATGAAAATCATTGAGTAAAACGGCATGGGTACCCCCCCCCCAGCCCATTACCAGCCCCTTTGGGTCTTGTATGGATATTAAGGTAAACCCCGCACCAAGTTAAAAAAAGGAAAGGCGTGGGGCCCCCAGGCCCTATATACTCTGAACAGCAGTATACAGGCGGTGCAAACAAGACAGCATACTAGCTCATTATACATCACTTACCTTAGATTGGGGCCCCCAAAGCCATCCTCGTCTCCCTCTCCAGCCGCAGCCATTGCTGCGGCGATAGCTGGAATGTTACTTCTGGGTATCGCTACTCCAGCCAATCACAGCGCCGCTCCGGCGCTGTGATTGGCCGGAGCGGCGAAGACGTGACTCCGCGCATGCGCGCGGGAGCCGTCAAATCCGGCTTAGCCGGATTTGTGAATGGGATTAACCCTATGAATGCGCCGTAGACAGCTGTGCTTTCTTTTTTGTAAAATATCTCCTAAACCGTGTAGGTTTAGGAGATATTTCTTGCACCTACAGGTAAGCCTTAATCTAGGCTTACCTGTAGGTGCAAGTTACATAAGTGGGTTTACAACCACTTTAAGTAGAATCTGTTTGTAATTTTGAACTGGTACATTTTTAAAGTGTAGCTCCAGCCAAAAATCTATTTTTAAGCTTTTTGGAAAACATAGGGAAGGGTTATCACCCCTGTAACATTTGTTTTGCTGTCTGTGCACCTCTTCAGAAGATTTCACCTCACTTTCTGTCCCAATGACAATTGGATTTAGAAAATGTGATAAGGAACTCTTACAGGAGAGAATTTCACTTCCTAGGGGTAGATTTCCTCTCACTTCCTGTAGTCTCCTTCCGTTTGCAAGTAGGGGTCGTTTGTAAGTTGGATTTTTGAAAGTAGGGGCCTGCCCTATATACTCTGCAGAAATTTGGGCCTTAGGTGTTGGTGTTGCCACAACACTGTAAGTCCTCACAGTTACTCTTGGTGGGCGCAGGAACGGGCCCTGCTGTGAAATATTAGATAAAGAATTGTTATTACATGCCCCTGTTGAACAGGGTCAGAAAAATTGGGCCTTTGGTGGTGGACGGTGTGGTGGTGTTGCCACAACACTGTAAGGCCTCATAGTTATTCTTGGTGGGCGCAGGAACAAGCCCTGCTGTGAAATATTAGATCAAGAATTGTAATTACATGCCCCTGTTAAACAGGGGCAGAAAAATTGGGCCTTAGGCACTGGTGCTGGTGCCACAACACTGCAACCCCTCACGGATACTTAGTTGGAGCGCAGGAATGAGCCCTGCTGCAAAGTATTGCATCAAAAATTTTAATTACACGCTCCTGTTAAACAGGGGCAGAAAAATTGGGCCTTAGGCACTGGTGCTGGTGCCACATTACTGCAACCCCTCACAGATACTGTAGTTGGAGTGCAGGAATGAGTCCTGCTGCAAAGTATTGCATCAAAAAATTTAATTACACGCCCCTGTTAAACAGGGGCAGAAAGATTGGGCCTTAGGTGCTGGTGCCACAACACTGCAACCCCTCACAGATTCTGTAGTTGGAGCGCAGGAATGAGCCCTGCTGCAAAGTATTGCATCAAAAATTTTAATTACACGCCCCTATTAAACAGGGGCAGAAAGATTGGGCCTTAGGCACTGGTGCTAGTGCCACAACACTGCAACCCCTCACAGATGCTGTAGTTTGAGCGCAGGAATGAGCCCTGCTGCAAATTATTGCATCAAAAATTTTAATTACACGCCCCTGTTATACAGGGGCAGAAAAATTGGGCCTTAGGCACTGGTGGCGGTGCCCAGAACCAAAAATGTTCTTACAAGCTATCAGCATGATCATTGAGGAGGAAGAGGATAGTCACTCAGCATAACGGGATAGTCACTCAGCATCAGCATAGGCATTCTTGAAGGGATCTGACATAAAAAAAAAATCTTCGGTTACATCAGCATCAGGTGCTCAATTGCATACTGTGCAAGCTCTGGCCAGTGATCCATCTTCAAGACCCAGTAACCCAGAGGATTTTCGGTGGGTAAGGTGTCCAAGTCTGATCTTGCCCCTAGGTATTCCTGCACCATGTGAAACAGACGCTGGCGATGGTTGCTGGAACCGATCATACCTTAGGGCTGCGGACTAAAAAATTGTCTGAACGCATCGGTCAGACGGCCACCTTCTCCACCCTTGTAAGGTGGATCAAGGAGGGTTGCCAGCCAGTAATGATCCCTCTCCTTGATACCACGAATACGAGGATCCTTCCGCAGGCTTGGCAGGATCAGGGAGGCCATGCAGCGTAGGTTTGATGGGGCATTCAGTCCGGAGTCCTCTGGGTCACTAAGGACGACTTGACCCGCAGCCACCTCCTCCCAGCCACGTACAAGTGCATGGGTTTCTTGGGACTGTAATTGATCCCTTGAAGACTGCTGCTGATGCTGAGTGCTGCTGAGTGCTAGGCTCCACCTCCATGCTGACACAATCCTCCTCCTCCTCATCCTCTTCCTGTGTGATAGGCGGGCCAGCAGGAACACTGTCTGGATAAAGGGGGCCTTGAGAGGTAAGGAAGTCCTCCTCTTCCTCCCTCTGTTCTGCCTCAAGTGCCCTGTCCATTTTTCCACGTAGCGTGTGCTCCAACAGGTGGACAAGAGGGACAGTGTCACTGATGCATGCACTGTCACTGCTCACCATCCTCGTGACAGGACAGTACATGCATCCCTGATCATGACTCTCTGGCGTGGCAAAAAAAAACAAGCTCCCCTGACCCTGTCCTCATGTCATATTGGCACAGATACTCATTGATGGCCCTCTGCTGCGTGTGCAGCCGCTGCAGCATGGCCAACGTTGAGTTCCACCTGGTGGGCATGTCACAGATTAGGCGGTTCTTGGGCAGGTTGTATTCCTTTTGCAGGTCAGCCAGCCGAGCACTGGCATTATATGACCGGCGGAAATGCACACAGAGTTTCCTGGCCTGCCTCAGGACATCCTGTAAGCCCGGGTACCTGCCCAAGAACCGCTGCACCACCAAGTTAAGGACGTGAGCCAAACCGGGCACATGGGTCAGTTGTCCCTGTCGGAGGGCGGAGAGGAGGTTGGTGCCATTGTCGCAAACCACCATTCCTGGTTTAAGCTGGCATGGCGTCAACCACCTCTGAGCCTGCCCCTGCAGAGCTGACAGAATCTCTGCCCCAGTGTGGCTCCTGTCCCCCAAGCACACCAGCTCAAGAACTGCATGGCATCTTTTTACCTGCGTACTTGCGTAGCCCCTTGAACGCCTACGGAGCACCGCTGGTTCCGAGGACAAATCAGCACAGGAAGAGGCCATGGAGGAAGAAGAAGAGGAGGGGGTGGAGGAGAGAGGTGTGTCAGAATCACCACTAGTAGCATTTTGGAGGCATGGTGGCGGAACAACCTCCAACACTACTGCACCTTGTCCTGCATCCTTCCCAGCTGCCAGCAGAGTCACCCAATGCACCGTGAAAGATAGGTAACGTCCCTGTCCATGCCTGCTGGAGCATAAGTCAGCGGTAATATGCACCTTACGCTGACTGCCCTGTACAGCGAGGCCAAGACATTGTCTTCCACATGTCGGTAGAGAGCCGGAGTCGCTTTCCGTGAAAAAAACTGGCGTTTGGGAACCTGCCACTGAGGAACCCCACATTCCACAAACTCACGGAAGGGGGCAGAGTCTACCAACTGAAAACGCAGCAGTTGAAGTGCTAGCAATTTAGCCAACCTAGCATTCAACCACTGGGCATGTGGATGGCTGGGAGCGAACTTCTTTCCGTGGTGCAGCAGCTGGGGCAGGGAAATTTGCCTGGTACAATCTGACGTTGGTGTACCGATAGCAGATTGCCCGCAAGTACTTGGCAGTGACACTACTAATTCTAATTCTCAGGTTTCTGAGACGACTGAAGGTCTAGTGGTGTTGGAGATCCCAGCTGATATGGAGCAAGGAGAGGCCCGCTTTGTTCTTTGGTGTGGGTCTTTTCTGTATGCTTGCCAACGGACTGCATGGCAGGTCGACATATGTCTGGTCAAGCACGTGGTGCCCAAGTGTCTGCTGTTTTGGCCATGCGAGATACGCTTCAGACATATGTTGCAAATAGCAAAGGTGCGATCTGCTGCACACGTCTCAAGAAAGGCCCATACCAAAGAACTTTTGGAATAACGTGCAGAGACAGCAGCGCCCTGCACATGCGGAGCTCTGCGGTGTGCTGCAGTCGGTGTGCTGCCCTTAAGCTGGCCCCTGGAGGGCATCCTGCCTCATTGGAGATGTGCCTCCTCCTCCTCCTCCTCCTCTCACCTCATCATTCCCTCCCATCTGGTCACTGGAGCAAACCTGGCAGTATGCTGCAGCTGGAGGAACACGATTGCCAGTTTGCTGTCCTTCATGGGCACCCCCTCTCTCTGGGCTCACGTTACTGCCTTCCTCAAGCTGGGTACCATCATCGGAGCCTTCAAAACGCTGCGCATCCTCCTGCAGCATGTACCCAACACTGTGGTCAAACAGTTCGGGGAAGTGACTGATGACATTGAGCCGAGGGAAGAGGCCGCTTTGGCAGCTGTTTTGCCAGACAAAGTACCCTGAGCCTGGGTGAGAGAGGATGAGGAGGATGAGGACGGCTTGGTCATCCACTCTACCAAGTCTTCGGCATGTTGCGGCTCAACACGGTTAGCTGCTGAAAAAAAGGACAAGCGTGCCCCACGGCCACGTGCTGATGAGGATGCACCGTGTCCACGACCAGCACTGTTGCCTCTAGACACAGAGCCTGCTTGCCCTCTTTTATTGGCCTGTGACTGTCTGCTTCTCCTGGTTAGTATGTGAACCCTTTTGGAATGATATGGATTTCTGCACAAATTGGTCATAAAATGTGATCTGATCTTCATCTAAGTCACAACAATAGACAATCACAGTCTGCTTAAACTAATAACACACAAAGAATTAAATGTTACCATGTTTTTATTGAACACACCATGTAAACATTCACAGTGCAGGTGGAAAAAGTATGTGAACCCCCAGACTAATGAGATCTCCAAGAGCTAATTGGAGTGAGGTGTCAGCCAACTGGAGTCCAATCAATGAGATGAGATTGGAGGTGTTGGTTACAGCTGCCCTGCCCTATAAAAAACACACACCAGTTCAGGGTTTGCTTTTCACAAGAAGCATTGCCAGATGTGAATGATGCCGCGCACAAAAGAGCTCTCAGAAGACCTACGATTAAGAATTGTTGACTTGCATAAAATTGGAAAGGGTTATGAAAGTATCTCCAAAAGCCTTGCTGTTCATCAGTCCATGGTAAGACAAATTGTCTATAAATGGAGAAAGTTCAGCACTGCTGCTACTCTCCCTAGGAGTGGGCGTCCTGTAAAGATGACTGCAAGAGCACAGCGCAGACTGCTCAATGAGGTGAAGAAGAATCCTAGAGTGTCAGCTAAAGACTTACAAAAGTCTCTGGCATATGCTAACATCACTGTTAGCGAATCTATGATATGTAAAACACTACAAACACAAGCAAGAATGGATTTCATGGGAGGATACCACAGAGGAAGCCACTGCTGTCCAAAAAAAACATTTCTGCACGTTTACAGTTTGCACAAGAGCATTTGGATGTTCCACAGCAGTTCTGGCAAAATATTCTGTGGACAGATGAAACCAAAGTTGAGTTGTTTGGAAGAAACACACAACACTATGTGTGGAGAAAAAGAGGCACAGCACACCAACATCAAAACCTCATCCCAACTGTGAAGTATGGTGGTGGGGCATCATGGTTTGGGGCTGCTTTGCGGCGTCAGGGCCTGAACGGATTGCTATCATCGAAGAAAAAATGAATTTAGAAAGTTTATTAAGACATTTTGCAGGTGAACTTAAGGCCATCTGTCCACCAGCTGAAGCTCAACAGAAGATGGGTGTTGCAACAGGACAACGACCCAAAGCATAGAAGTAAATCAACAACAGAATGGCTTAAACAGAAGAAAATACACCTTTTGGAGTGGCCCAGTCAGAGTCCTGACCTCAACCCAATTGAGATGCTGTGGCATGACCTCAAGAAAGCGGTTCACACCAGACATCCCAAGAATATTGCTGAACTGAAACAGTTCTGTAAAGAGGAATGGTCAAGAATTACTCCTGACCATTGTGCACGTCTGATCTGCAACTATAGGAAACGTTTGGTTGAAGTTATTGCTGCCAAAGGAGGTTCAACCAGTTATTAAATCCAAGGATTCACATACTTTTTCCACCTGCACTGTGAATGTTTACATGGTGTGTTCAATAAAAACATGGCAACGTTTAATTCTTTGTGTGTTATTAGTTTAAGCAGACTGTGATTGTCTATTGTTGTGACTTAGATGAAGATCAGATCACATTTTATGACCAATTTTTGCAGAAATCCATATCATTCCAAAAGGGTTCACATACTTTTTTCTGCAACTGTACTGTCTTTGATGTATTGGAATAGGTACACAAGGAATGGCCTGCAGTGAGATGTAGCTGCACAAAGCTGGGATGTATATATATACTGATTATACTGCAGCTAGCTGAATCAACTACCTGTCTGTAGTCTCTTAGCAACAGTAGTTCAGGATGGAGGAACAGTCTGCAGTGTAGCTAAACTGAATACAGTATTACTGAGTGATATACTGAAGCTTACTCAATCAACTACCTGCCTGTAGTCTCTTAGCAACAGTAGTTCAGGACGGAGGAACAGTCTGCAGTGTAGCTAAACTGAATACAGTATTACTGAGTGATATACTGCAGCTTTCTCAATCAACTACCTGCCTGTAATCTCTTAGCAACAGTAGTTCAGGATGGAGGAACAGTCTGCAGTGTAGCTAAACTGAATACAGTATTACTGAGTGATATACTGCAGCTTTCTCAATCAACTACCTGCCTGTAGTCTCTTAGCAACAGTAGTTCAGGACGGAGGAACAGTCTGCAGTGTAGCTAAACTGAATACAGTATTACTGAGTGATATACTGCAGCTTTCTCAATCAACTACCTGCCTGTAGTCTCTTAGCAACAGTAGTTCAGGACGGAGGAACAGTCTGCGGTGTAACTAAACTGAATACAGTATTACTGAGTGATATACTGCAGCTTTCTCAATCAACTACCTGCCTGTAGTCTCTTAGCAACAATAGTTCAGGACGGAGGAACAGTCTGCAGTGTAGCTAAACTGAATACAGTATTACTGAGTGATATACTGCAGCTTTCTCAATCAACTACCTGCCTGTAGTCTCTTAGCAACAGTAGTTCAGGATGGAGGAACAGTCTGCAGTGTAGCTAAACTGAATACAGTATTACTGAGTGATAGACTGCAGCTTTCTCAATTAACTACCTGCCTGTAGTCTCTTAGCAACAGTAGTTCAGGATGGAGGAACAGTCTGCAGTGTAGCTAAACTGAATACAGTATTACTGAGTGATAGACTGCAGCTTTCTCAATTAACTACCTGCCTGTAGTCTCTTAGCAACAGTAGTTCAGGACGGAGGAACAGTCTGCAGTGTGGCTAAACTGAATACAGTATTACTGAGTGATATACTGCAGCTTTCTCAATCAACTACCTGCCTGTAATCTCTTAGCAACAGTAGTTAAGGATGGAGGAACAGTCTGCAGTGTAGCTAAACTGAATACAGTATTACTGAGTGATATACTGCAGCTTTCTCAATCAACTACCTGCCTGTAGTCTCTTAGCAACAGTAGTTCAGGACGGAGGAACAGTCTGCAGTGTAGCTAAACTGAATACAGTATTACTGAGTGATATACTGCAGCTTTCTCAATCAACTACCTGCCTGTAGTCTCTTAGCAACAGTAGTTCAGGACGGAGGAACAGTCTGCGGTGTAACTAAACTGAATACAGTATTACTGAGTGATATACTGCAGCTTTCTCAATCAACTACCTGCCTGTAGTCTCTTAGCAACAATAGTTCAGGACGGAGGAACAGTCTGCAGTGTAGCTAAACTGAATACAGTATTACTGAGTGATATACTGCAGCTTTCTCAATCAACTACCTGCCTGTAGTCTCTTAGCAACAGTAGTTCAGGATGGAGGAACAGTCTGCAGTGTAGCTAAACTGAATACAGTATTACTGAGTGATAGACTGCAGCTTTCTCAATTAACTACCTGCCTGTAGTCTCTTAGCAACAGTAGTTCAGGATGGAGGAACAGTCTGCAGTGTAGCTAAACTGAATACAGTATTACTGAGTGATAGACTGCAGCTTTCTCAATTAACTACCTGCCTGTAGTCTCTTAGCAACAGTAGTTCAGGACGGAGGAACAGTCTGCGGTGTGGCTAAACTGAATACAGTATTACTGAGTGATATACTGCAGCTTTCTCAATCAACTACCTGCCTGTCTGTAGTAGATTAGCTTAGCAACAGTAGAACAGGAACGGATCTATCTAAACTGAATACAGTATATATATATATATATATATATATATATATATATATACAACTCCTAAGATGCATATATATATACTGCATACACTGTAACTGCAGCTAACTGACTCGCCTGCCTGCTCTATCTAACTCAAATGAAATGACACTCTCTCTGTCTCTATCTCTCTCTTTCAACGCCGGAACACACTACATGGGGCCCACGCGCGGGCAGCCTTATATAGTGTGGGGCGTGTACCTAATCCCTGAGCCATGATTGGCCAAAAGCACACTGCCTTTAGCCAATTATGGCTCTCTTTGCTTACGGCGCTGTGATTGGCCAAGCATGCAGGTCATTGTGCATGCTTGGCCAATCATCAGCCAGCAATGCACTGCGTTGCCGCAGTGAATTATGGGCCGTGACGTGCCACTCGAATTTGGCGCGAACGGCCCATATTGTTCGAAATTCGGCGAACAGCCGAACAGACGATGTTCGAGTTGAACATGAGTTTGACTCGAACACGAAGCTCATCCCTACTACTGAATATCAAATACCATGGGGACTGACCTCCAACATCAGGATTATCCAAATCTACAAAATCTAGCAGAGGCTAAACCTGAAATTGTAAGGGCGTTTGTTCACTTTTATCCAAGAAAGATATGAAATGGAAGAAGAAAAAAGTAGGTGGCCTGGAATGAGGATCAAAAAAAACAAAAAAACAAAAAAACACCCACTGGTTTAGGGGAACTCACTCTCTTTTTTAAGTTACCATGTGGTCCTTTGGGGCCAAGAGGAAGAAGTTGACCCACAATATGCTGACATGAGGTGAGTCATGAAATAAAAACGTATCTGATATGGACTGGGAAACTGAAAAAATCATGGATTGTGATCAATAGCTTACTTTATATATTAGACAAGCAGAAAACAGATAACTTTAACACTATTTTTAGTTTTACAGGTGTGCCTAATGCAGAATACAATCAACTTTGTAATTCATTAACTCTTAATCTAGTTTACAGTCTAGCTGAAGCAATAATTCAAAAGGTAAAGCCAAACCCTATATCCAATATTTATCTACATTTTGTCACTTCAGCTGTAGGAAAAGGAGACTTTTGATGGGGTTTTTTTCACTCCTTTGCGTGTGCTGAATTTTCAGTTTTAGTGCTTTGTATAAGGAACAGCCGGAAACAAAACATAGAAAATGTTACAGATCAGTTGCAACCAGTGTATTTAAAAAACATAGTCTTTTGCAGACTAACAAGTTTTCTTCTAAGATTGCGCTGTTTTTGGCTTCATCCATCTCCCCATCAACTCTCATCAGCTTCCCTGTCCCTGCTAAGAAAAGCATCCTCACAACATGATGCTGCCACCACCATGTTTCACGGTGGGGATGGTGTGTTCAGGGTGATGTGCATTGTTATTTTTCCACCACACATAGCGTTGTGCTTTTAGACCAAAGCAAGGTCCATAAAGACATGGATGAGCGAGTTTGGGGTGGAGGAACTTGACTGACGGAGACTGCGAGCCAGGCCTTCTTATCCACATCAGTGCCTGACCTGACAAATGGGCTTCTGGAAGAATATTCCCATAGACACACTCCTAAACCTTGTGGACAGCCTTCCCAGAAGAGTTGAAGCTGTTATAGCTGCAAAGGGTAGACTAACTCAATATTGAACCCTACAGACTAAGACTGGGATGCCATTAAAGTTCATGTGCGTGTAAAGGCAGGTATCCCAATACTTTTGGTAATATAGTGTATATATACGCACACACATTGTATATATAACTATATTTATGTGTATTTGTATGATACAAGTATTCTGGCCAGGAAAAGAGTGGGTCAGTTACATGACCATCCCTTCTCTACAGGTTTTTGCACCTGGCCTAAGAGTGCCACAGGTGCCTGAATAAATATGGGTCTCATAGTGACAGATTTGGAAAGAGTAGGAGGTTAGACAATTATACATGCAAGCAAGATGTTTAATTGTTGAGGTTTGTTATAGGGAAGTTTATGAGGGTTTGTTATGAGGTTAGGTTATAGGGAAGGTAAGCATAAAGGGGGCTTTCGATAGGATATCACTCTTGTTTGCCCGTCGAGCTCTATGCTACCAGCCAAATCTTTTTGCACTTAACACTAATGTATTATGCCGCATACACACGACCGTTTTTAATGTCATTGAAAAAAAATGCATTTTTCTCGACGTGATTTTTCATGTTTCCTCTCAAGCCTGCCTTGCCTGCACACTATCGTGGAAAAAAATGTTCGAGTAAAGCGCGGTACAACACGTACGACGGCATATAAAGGGAAAGTTCCATTCGGATGGCGCCACCCTTCATGTTAGTAAAGTTTGTTGAGCGACGATTCACGCTTTTCAGCCTCGTGCTTTTCAGTCCGTTACAGCGTGACGAATGTGCTATCTCCATTACGAACGCTAGTTTTAACAGAACGAGCGCTCCCGTCTCATACTTGATTCTGAGCATGCGCATTTTTTTTCACGTCATTAAAGCCCACACACGGCCGTTTTTCATGACGAGAAAAACGACGATTTAAAAAACGACGTGAAAAATTAGAGCATGTTCCAATTTTTCTCGTCGTGATTCTCTGCGTTTTTCTCGTCGGGAAAACTGCTGGAAATCCCACACACGATAATTTTTAATGACCATTTTAAAAAATGTAATTTTTGTCATCATTAAAAACGGTCGTGTGTACGCGGCATTACACACACATATTAGTGCCTGTGTAAAGATTTGCAACATATGGAGAGTGTTCAAGGTCTTGGTCCAATGTGTGCTACTGTGTCTCCAACCTACTTTTGTTCGTCAATGAACAGGATAACAGAAAATCTTCCCTCATGAGCATTTTTAGCAAAATATATCAATAAAGAATTCTCAGCACCTGGCTATTTGTTGCACAGCTCTGTCTGCTCACACAACCAGATAAACCTGCTCCAGTCCAAGTCTCCCTGTTGGACTGTTTCTTCCTTGTTCAAGCTTGTTCAGACTTCCAGTCTGTTCACACACAGGTTTATATTGTCTGGACAGTTGCACACTATTACTATGTTAGACAATTATCTGATTTGGCAGAGACAGGCATGCATACCTCCCAAAATTTGAAATGGACAAAGAGTGACATTTTTCAAAGTGGTGTGTATAGCGTGCCATGGCGTGTGGCCAAATGGGTATGCTTGCAGCAGTTTTGATAAAAATATCACCTGGCACTGGAAGATTTATTATTTATTACAGGTATTTATATAAAAACTATTTACGTAGCTCTTAATGTATATATTGTATATTCACATCAGTCCCTGCCCTCAGGAAGCTTACAATCTATAATAAATACAGAAACATAGCGAAGTAGGTATTGTTCATTAGCAAAATTACTTGTATCTTTTTCACTAGCTACAACTGTACAGTCAATTTAAAGTGTGGCAAGCCAACAGCTCTTGGAGATAATACAGTGATAAACACCACACATTAGGCATAAAGTTTTTAGAAAACATCATTTGACAGTGCCTTTTCAGTACTGTTACACCTGTACAACTAATTAGAACTATATTGCCCATCCTAATGTAATGTAAATTATAAAGTATACAAGGCAGGGGCCAGGAGTATATTGTACAACATAGTGTATACAGTGCAGAAATCAGGAGTAAAATGTATGACAAAGCATTTACAATGCAGGCATCATGAGTAAAACATGCAACATAGTGTATACAGTGTAGGGGCAACCTACAACATAGCTTAAAATGGATGTAAACCCCCACAAAAACCCAGTGAAGTGAACAGCCTCAGATGATAAACATGGGTGAAACAAATCTCCCTACATAAGTTGTACATGCATATCTGCAGCCTTTTCCTTTCTATATTCTTTGGAATACTTACATCGGGTTGGAATTTTCACTCCCCCATTCAGCACTGAGAGTGTAGTTTTGGCTTACACTGGGAGACAGCTGATTGGAGGAAAGGCACACCCCCCCCCCTTACATAGGCAGAGACTTGCAGAGCTGTGCTGTGACAAGAAAAGCTCTCTGCTAATCTATTTATAGAAACCTCAGACGACACACATTTTCAGCTGCTTTTATCTCCCGTCTCTGAGAACTTGTCAGAAGTTATGCTGATAACAGAGGAACAAAACATCAGAAAGACTTAGGTCTTTGGAGAGAGATAAGAAAACACTACAGATATATGTACCTAGGTCAAATTTCATGAATCAGGTTTACATCCACTTTAAATAGTTCAGGAGTGAAGCCTATAACATAACATATAAAGTGCAGTTATTAGGAGTATAATGTATGACATAGCATATACTAGCATATACAGTGCAGGAGTCCAGAGTATAATGTATGACATAGCATATGCAGTCCCGGGTGCAGGAGTATACTGTAGGACATAGTATGTACATTGTAGGGGTCAGGATTATAATATACAAATGCAGTGCAGTGTAAGATACAGCACTGTGTACAGAGTGTATTGGTCAGTATTTTTGAGGCTATTATTGACAGTCATTGGGGTAAATTATTCCCCAAAGCTTACATAAGAAGGTAGAGTAATAGACCCCCCCCCAACACCTTCATTCTAATATGGCTAGCCCCTTCTTCTCACAGAGGACCCCCCAATGACTAAGTGTCTGTGTGGGTGCATAGTGTGTGTGAGCAGCATCGCACCTCTGGCATGATATGATATGATATAGAAAAATTGTTTTGATTGAGGCACAAGACTTGATAAAAAGAGTGCAGTATGTAAAAAAAGCAGTTTATTATGTATATGGCAAAGCCCACCTTTGTTAAGGCCATATATATTTGTATGTCTATATAGTTTTTTTTAAGAATAAAAGTTGACCGAAAAACAGAACTGAGTAAATAACGAATTACAGCTAATTTCCATTGTTAGATTAAAGCCCACAATGTGAGAATACACAGATTCTAAATTCTCGAGCAGCTTCTTCAGCGTTCATTTTGATTCTGTTGTAGACAGATGATTAATGAATACAAATAATGACTTAAAAAATGTACATTGACCCTTGAGTTATGTTTTTTTTTGTTAATTGTGTCTTTGAGCAGCATCAGTGATGATGGTCGATAACCCTCCCCCCCCAAACCCCCCCCCCCCACAAATTAGAGAGATGTAGTGCAATTGAAACATTGTATCCTACAGCAGTGTGACTACAGGTGGCGGTGGTGTTGGATGATGGATTATTTTTTTCTTAGCAGCTACTCTGTATCTGGTTAGTGGCAATTTACAAAGATGACAATAGAGCTGACTGGGGTGTATGAGTTCTGTGATGTTCATGTTCAGGAAAATTTTACATTTGTGCCACACATTCCAAGCTTGATTCTGAAACACTACAACTGAACAATGGTCAGGTGCACCGAATTTGGTGCAAAAAATACACTAAAAGCTACACAATGTGCATAATTATATCTACATTGTAGTATTTATGCACTTCTAATTATGCACATTGCTGTTTAATATCAGCCTGAGCCTCTATTTAGATTTTTACATTGTTAAATGTAAACTAATACAGGGCTGGTAAAATGGCATAGATAACCCCACAGCTGGCCCCTTTCCAGGTACCATACTTGGCAATATGCCTTTTAACATGGGTTGTACCTTGCAAGGTGAGAGGGAAGAGGGGGCAACAAATCCTCTCCTTTGCAAAGTACCCTTGTGGTCCTTTCCTCACACCTTTGTGTGCCCCAAAAAATGAGGGGAGCTTATGATGGAATCTGCATGGAATCTGCAAGCCCCCTTAATTTGGGGTGACCAGATACCCATCCCAGCTCAGGTAAATGCGTAAAGGGGTACATACATAACCCTTACCCATTCACATAAGTAGTTAAAAGTAAAAACAATACACCAACACAATGAAAAGATCTTTTAGTAAATAAAACACAAACACATATTTACCAGCAATTTACCTTTCAATCGAGTCTTACAGCAATGTAAATCCAGTGACAATCATGAAGACCCATCACCCAATGCCAAATGTCTGATTGTACTAGCCACCATATTGGTTTTCCATCTCTATCCCTGGTGACTTGGCCCAGGGTTAGAATTTATCTAAACAGGAAGGGGAATGGTTTTTCTAACAAACAGGTTGAGGTTTATTGGCCCCCATCCAAGCCCTTTGCCCCTCCCCCCTATTGTTTTTTATCCTCCCCCCCCCATTTAGCTAAATTCTAACCTTGGGCCAAGTCACCAGGAATAGAGATGGAAAACCAATATGGTAACATAACCAAAATGGCAGTGGTTGAGCCTGAAATACTTTTCGAATAGCAATGATCACTGTGTCCCAAGTTTAAATAAATGATTATAGTGATCACTAGAAGGGTCCCTAATTCCCTCTAGCGATATTTATTTAATGAAAAGGTAACACATTTTTCCAAGGGAAGGTGAACTGTTTTGTTGAATAAGTTCTTATACTATTAGGAATCACAAAGAAATGTGAATATATGGTTGCTCTTTTGGCTGATATACAGTATGTGTTTAATTCATTTGAAGGTAAAAGCGCAACAATTATTTTAAATTTTTTTACACTATTAAGTCACATCACTAGAGGGGTCCAGGCAGGGCCGGATTAACATAGGGGCTATTGGAGCTGCAGCTCCAGGCCCCTTCCCCAAGATAGGCCCATTTGCCCCAAAAAAAAATCAAAAAAAAAAAATCAAAAAAAAAGATCGACTTTGAGGATTGTAGCTCAGCGACCAGAAACCACAGAGACTTCATATTTGAGGGGTATATAGCTGAAGACCCACCCCACCACTGGGGCTGCTATCATTTATGGTTCCGGAGATACGGGGCTGCTTGCGCAGCCTGTCAGAAGCTATATACAGAGCGGACAGTTTAAATACAAGCTGACACACTGCAGCAGACTGAGAAGATGAGCTCACAGTGCTTTTAATAATTATTTGATATTACTAAGACTGCTTTCACACTATGATGCCCCGAGCGTCGGCGGTAAAATAGCGGTAAAACACTGCTATTTTACTGTCAGATTTGCAGCACATTTTGGAAGCTAGCGGGGCGCTTTTAACCCCCGCTAGCTACCGAGAAAGGGTTAAAACCGCCCGAGATGCGCCGCTACTGCGGTGTATTGGCGGCGGCACGGCGGTGCTGCCCATTGCTTTCAATGGGCAGGAGCCCATTAGGAGCGGTGAGTTCACCGCTCCTAATGCGCTCCAAAGAAGTTGCTGGCAGGACTTTTTCTGATGCCTGGCCAGTGGACCGTTCCAGTGTGAAAGCCCTTGAGCTTTCACACTGAAGTGAATAGAGCAGCTGTTTAAGGGTGGATTGCAGGCGCTATTTTTAACACTATAGCGCCTGCAAAACGACCTCAGTGTAAAAAGGGTCTTATAGTAATTAACCCCTTGCCACCCAGGCCAATTCTGACACTTCTCTCCTACATGTAAAAATCATCATTTGTTTTTTGCTAGAAAATCACTCAGAACCCCCCAAACATTATATATTGTTTTAGCAGACACTCTATGGAATAAAATGGTGGTCTATGCAACTTTTTATGTTACGCAGTATTTGCGCATAAATTTTTCAAACGTGTTTTTTTTGGAAAGAAACTGTTTCATTCATAAAAAAAAAAAAACACTAAAGTTAGCACCATTTTTTTGTATACTAAGCGATGCTTTAATTTTTTTTACAGGTTACATGTTTAGAGTTACAGAGGAGGTCTAGTGCTAGAATTATTGTTCTCACTCTAACGATCATGGCGTATGTAACCTGTGTGTATCTGGCTCTGATACTAGCCAGGGCCTACCCATCCACTGACTAGGATCTCTCCCCAGCCTGTCCCCACACACCCTCTCACCTGCTGACCTGTGGATGGGGGAATCACTCCTGCAGTGTTATTGTGTTCTGCCTGTGAATACAATGATCAGTGTTGCTAACTATAGCTGGCAGCACTGATTGTGTTGGGAAAAACCTGACAGGATGGTTGTACTGAAGTCAGATAATATATTGACTTGTGTAAAACCAGCTAGCCCATACATAGATCGACTATGGCTGGTCTCTGCTTAATTGGCGTAATTTCAATCCATGTATGGCCCGCTTAACCACTACGCAGTCCCTAAACATCCTTCCACAAACCTTTACATTTTTCCTTCCCAGATTCCTTGATCCTCCTCACCTGTACATACTCCCCACACTTCTCTCCTGTACATACTGCTCACTGTCATACCCTCCACACATCTCTCCTATACATAGTGCCCGCTGTCATACCCTACACACTTCTCTCCTATACATAGTGTCCACCGTCATACCCTCCACACTCCTCTCCTGTGCATACTGCTCACTGTCATACCCTCCACGCTCCTCTCCTATACATAGTGTCCACTGTCATACCCTCCACACTTCTCTCCTATACATAGTGCCCACCATCAAACCCTCCACACTCCTCTCCTGTACATACTGTTCACTGTCATACCCTCCCCACTTCTCTCCTATACATAGTGCCCACTGTCATACCCTCTACACTTCTCTTCTATATATAGTGCCCACTGTCATAACCTCCACACCTCTATCCTGTACATACTGCCCACTGTAATATCCTCCTCACTCTTCTTCTGTACATACTGCTTACTGTCTTACCCTCCACACTCCTCTCCTGTGCATACTGCTCACTGTCATACCCTCCACACTCCTCTCCTGTGCATACTGCTCACTGTCATACCCTACACGCTCCTCCCCTATACATAGTTTACACTGTCATACCCTCCACACTTCTCTCCTATACATAGTGCCCACTGTCATACCCTCTACACTTCTCTTCTATACATAGTGCCCACTGTCATACCCTCCACATCTCTATCCTGTACATACTGCCCACTGTCATATCCTCCCCACTCTTCTTCTGTACATACTGCTCACTGTCTTACCCTCCACACTCATCTCATGTACATACTGCTCAGTATCATACTGTCCACACTCCTCTCCTGTACATACTGCCCACTTTCATAAACTCCTCTATTGTACATAGTGCCGGCTGTCATACCCTCCCCACTCCTCTCCTGTACAAACTGCCCACTGTCATACCCTCCACACTCTTCTCCTGTACATACTGCTCACTGTCTTGCCCTCCACACTCATTTAATGTACATTCTGCTCAGTATCATACCGTCTACACTCCTCTCCTGTACATACTGCTCACTGTCATAAATTCCTCTATTGTACATAGTGCCAGCTGTCATACCCTCCACACTCCTCTCCTGTGCATACTGCTCACTGTCATACCCTCCACACTCCTCTCCTGTACATACTGCCCACATTCATAAACTCCTCTATTGTACATAGTGCCAGCTGTCATACCCTCCACACTCCTCTCCTGTGCATACTGCTCACTGTCATACCCTCCACACTCCTCTCCTGTACATACTGCCCACATTCATAAACTCCTCTATTGTACATAGTGCCAGTACATATGCGCGTCGGGACCCTTCGGGGTAAGACCGCGCTATATTAAGATACCTTTCAACTCAACTCAGCTGTCATACCCTCCACACTCCTCTTCTGTGCATACTGCTCACTGTCATACCCTCCACACTCCTCTCCTATACATAGTGTCCACTGTCATACCCTCCACACTTCTCTCCTATACATAGTGCCCACCATCATACCCTCCACACTCCTCTCCTGTACATACTGTTCACTGTCATACCCTCCACACTTCTCTCCTATACATAGTGCCCACTGTCATACCCTCTACACTTCTCTTCTATACATAGTGCCCACTGTCATACCCTCCACACTCCTCTCCTGTGCATACTGCCCACTATCATACCCTCCACACTCCTCTCCTGTACATACTGCCCCCATTATACCCTCCACACTCCTCTCCTGTACATACTGCCCCATTATACCCTCCACACTCCTCTCCTGTACATACTGTAACCAAACCTTACCCTCCACACTCCTCTCCTGTACATACTGTAACCTAACCTTACCCTTCACACTCCTTTCCTGTACATACTGCCAACTATCTTTCTCTCCACATTCCTCTCCTGTACATACCGCACCCATCATACCCTCCATATTCCTTTCCTGTAAATACTGCCCACTGTCATACTCTCCACACTCCTCTTTTTTACATACTGCCCACTTTCATATCCTCCACACTCCTCTCCGGTACATACCACCCTCTGTCATACCCCCCACACTCCTCTCCTGTACATACTGCCCACTGTCATACTCTCCACACTCCTCTCCTGTACACACTGCCCACTTTCATACCCTCCACACTCCTCTCCGGTACATACCACCCTCTGTCATACCCCCCACACTCCTCTCCTGTACATACTGCCCCCTTTCATACCCTCCACACTCCTCTCCTGTACATAGTGCCCACTGTTAGACCCTCCACATTCCTCTCCATCACCTGCACATACTTCCCAGTTTTATACCGTCCATACTCCTCCCCTAAGCCTCTTACCCACAAAAACAGTTCTTTAAAATTATACTGAATATCCTCAATGTTACCAGCTCTAGAATGGCCACACTTTTGTTAGTTTAACTAAAGGAAATCTTCTCAGTCCTCATATTTGTTCTGCCCCATTATTAGTACTCATTTCATTTTGTGATTACTACTGTGATGTATAGAGGAACATAGGGGATCTCAGCTACTCTAAATATAGCACTGGTGAAAAAAGTGCCCCTTAAAAATATTTTTGAAATGTTGGCAACTATGCACTTAGGCACTGACCAAGGGCCACCGGGTCAGTAGGGGGCCCCAAGAGAGGCTCCTGGGATCCTGTGATAATAAAGCGGTAGTAAACTTTGCTAACATTACTACTTTTTAGAGGTCCTGAGGTAGGCTTTGCCACAATGTACAAATATGTACAGCATATTAGCACATTAGGGAACACTTAAATTGTCAGACTGAGCCGTCCAGTGCTGCACTGTGATCAATCCGGCGGGTCCTAGGCACTTCCATCTTCACCCGGTCTTCCTTCTGGGTTCTGTGCCTTCCGTGTTGCTTTGGCACTTGGGCTGCGTTGATGTCATTCCCACGCATGCTCATGCGCATCCTCTCTTTCTCATCCCTCTCTCTCTCTCATTTAATGTGTTATAACCCAAAAAATTGTTTGCTTATTTATTTATAAAAGGCCCACCAAAATCCTCAGCACCAGGCCCATGATGTTCTTAATCTGGCCCTGGGTCCAGGGACCCCTTTAGAGATGTACAATGTTGCTGCCATGGGGATTGTGTGATCAGAATGTCTCTCAACATTGGAAAAAGCTCTAAAGGATGTTTTTGACCAAATCTGGTCAATTATGTCACTCGGGATTCCTGGCTGTTGGTTTACATTACCAAAGCCAGTGATTTGTCATTTAGTGATGGTAATGCAGCATATAAACATTGGCAGGTGGCATGTCATTGTGATTGATGATGGATTTCATTTCTGGATGCCGTGATTGTGTGGAATTACATAGGGGGACATTAATAAGTTTACATAATAATTAAGTTTACTTTTTATGTGTATAGGTTTTTTTGCTAGAAAATTACTTAGAACCCCCAAACATGATATATTGTTTTTCTATAACACCCTAGAGAATAAAATGGCTGTCATTGCAATACTTTTTGTCACACCGTATTTGAGCAGCGGTCCTACAAGCGCACTTTATTTTGAAAAAATCTACTTTTTGAATTAAAAAATAAGACAACAGTAAAGTTAGCCCAATTTTTTTTATATTGTGAAAGATAATGTTACCCCGAGTAAATTGATACCCAACATGTCACGCTTCAAAATTGCGCCCGCTCGTGGAATGGCGTCAAACTTTTACCCTTAAAAATCTCCATAGGCGACGTTTAAAAAATTCTATAGGTTGAATCTTTTGAGTTACAGAGGAGGTTTAGAGTTAGAATTATTGCTCTCGCTCTAACGATTGCGGCGATACCTCACTTGTGTGGTTTGAACACCGTTTTCATATGCGGGCGCTACTCACGTATGCGTTCGCTTCTGCGCACAAGCTCGTCGAGACAGGGGGGTTTTAAAAAATGTATTTTGGTTTTCTTATTTATTTTACTTGATTTTATTTATTTTTACAATGTTTTGAAAAAAAATGGATCACTTTTATTCCTATTACAAGGAATGTAAACATCCCTTGTAATAGAAAAAAGCACGACAGGTCCTCTTAAATATGAGATCTGGGGTCAAAAAGACCTCAGATCTCATATTTAGACTAAAATGCAATAGAAAAAAAAAATTGTCATTTGAAAAAATTACAACAAGAAAATGTGCCTTTAAGACGTTTTGACGGCGCTTCCGCCCTGCTATGGTATGAAGACGGGTGGGGGCCATCTTCCCCTGACTCATATCCATACCACAGAGGGAGAAGGACCCAATTGCCTCCGCCGCTACCGACTGCTCCGGTAAGCGGCGGAGGGCGCGAGAGAGCGGCGGGAGGGGGCCCTCTTCTGCCGCCAATAACGGTGATCTTGCGGCGAATCCGCCGCAGAGACCACCATTGTCGTTTACAGGACCGCTCACAGAAAAGATGGATATCTCGGTTGTAGCAGCAGTTGCTGCCATTACCGAGATATCCATCTTTAAAGTGCCAACGTATATGTACATGAGCAAAAAAATTTCCCTGTTTTTTCCCCAGAATTTTTTGAAAAAAAAATTCAGGGTGGACTAGTTTTACCAATTGAAAGTACATTTTTTTCACTGGGAGGGTGAAATGCGGTGTGTATAAAGGTATTATGCTTGAAATAAAAGTACAGCTTATTCAGTAAATAAGCTTGCTTTTTAAAATAGTATTTTTTTTACTACAAATGGAATAACAAGGACTGTAAGAACATTTCAACTACATATGAGAACAGGTAACCACCACCTTTTCCCTCATAATAATTTAAAAGCTTCCTGCCAATATGCATTTTCAGTTATTGACAATGCTGATCCAGAGGCATATATTGCTCTTGCAAGAGCTAGATCAATGTTGTCCTTATTTTCAGGTGTCATTTAATCTATTAATGAAGGGATTGTGTATTTTTTTGAGGCAGTGGTTTGTAACACTTCTTTGCCTGAAGATGTTGCTGGAAAGGAAACACTTTGTGATGATCCAGAAGCAGCAGAAAGAGTGTTTCTCGAATGAGAACCATGGAGGGAAAAGCTACTCGCACTTTCATTATGGTCCTCATAATTTCATTCTATAAAGTATTTTTTATGTCTTTACGGCACCCCTGGCATGCAAAGATGTATTTTCAAATTGCAGATTTCCTCGCAAATTGCACTGTGAAAATGTTTTCAAACTCTAGATGTGGGTCTCACAATTTTACTGAGATGAAGAAAAGAAAAAAATATTTACTGACCAGACTATAGGTGAACATTATGCTGTGATGGTGGAGAACATTCGTCATTTAGAAGTTATAAAGACTAAAGACTAAAATAAATTTGTCTGATAAATGTACCCTCTTACCTGTCAATTAAGGCATGATAGGACAGAAACATCTATTGTATCCCAAAAATCACCCAGCTGAAGCCCACAAGCAAACTGAACTGGAGCCTTTCCCTTGCAGTGCCACCAAGTGGCAGATCTGCATATTTCTCTTGTTTGAGAACTGCATTGAGAAGTACAGTGTTACTTGAATTGTATTCCAGGATTTGCAATAATTTAAGACTTTACATAGTCTCAGAAATCTTTGATTAAAGTCTTCATGTTATATAGTTTAAAAACTATGTCAATATGGGAGAGTTCCCCCAGTGGGGTTTTTTAGCAGCAAAGTTCAATGATTGCAAAAAGTTCATGTATTAAAAAATTATTTTATTTGACATATGGTATGATCATGACAGTTAAATATGAGCTCTGGTAGAGAGGAATAGAGGAAATCCATACACAAAAATGCAAACACAAAGATGTTATACAGCATTACATGGCAATTGTATCTGTATTATACAAACTGACGCGTTTCAATCCCTACGAACAGGGTCTTCTTCAGAGAATTGGTTTGCTGTAAGAGATTACATAATAAATTCCAATTCTTTACCCAAATTCGTTTCAAGTGGCAAGGAATATAAAGGTTATAATTACCAATCAAGTATGTGTTGGAAAAATTCCTTCTGAACCAGAGTACCGCTAAAAAAACCTTCAAGAGATCTCAATGGCTCCCTAGCCGCTAAAATACTATGTCATAGATATATTATTTATCATTGCAAAATAACATATTCCACACTTCTTTTTCTTTTTTTTCTGAAAAAACAAAACAGACCTTCCCATCTCCACCCAATACTTCCCATCTTCACCCAAGACTAGAAAAAATTGCCGCTCCAGGCAGGTGTAGCTTGGTTGTAATCTTTCTCTCAGAGACCGAGGGTGCTGGCAATACACATAGCAATTAATGACAAAAGATGATTAGGACAGCCGCACTCCAATCCAACGTAGCTTTATTGTAAAAAGTGGAAACAGGCACTACAAGTCACAGCAACAAACCTAGGACCACTGACACATTTCACACTACACTTAGTGTTTACTCATAGCTTATGAGTAAACACTAAGTGTAGTGAATTGGAGTGCAGCTGTCCTAATCATTTTTTGTCCTTAATCCACCCAAGACTAAGCATTACTATTAAAATATTTCAGAGGATACATCAATGTAAAACTGTCCAACAGCAGGACAGTTTTAATGCTGTATTCCAGGAATTCAGAAACGTTTAAAAGTGTGCTGGCATACTACGAGTTAAGTCCAACGAGCTGCATGCCACCTGGTGGACTTATCTCTTTTGTTTACATCTAATATTTCTATGGAGCTCCAGAAGTACAGCTATTGATACATTCTCGGAGCTCTGACAGGAGATGTCACTCTCCCATCCCTCTCTTCTGCTATTCATTCACAGAAGCCTTTTTATTTTGTGATTGAATTCACATAAAACAATGGCTCTGTGATTGGGCAGAAGGAGGAGAGGGGCAGGCACAGTGGCTGCATGCAACTCTGCAGCTGTAGTAGCTGGGACCAGAAGGTCCAGCATTGGAGCACCAGGAATATAGTGATAGCTCTGTTCCTAAAGCTCAGTAAAATTACAGATTGTGAATTAAATAGATACGTCCAGGAGATTGCATGTACCTTGTTGGACTTAACCCCTAGTAATCGAGCACATTGTACAAAGTGGCTGAATTCCTGGAGATCAGCTTTAATCAGGAAGAATAGCTCTAACCAATGTATACCTCCCCTCGCCCAGCAGCTATTACCTTTTGTACTACCTCCCCCTCCCTTTAGATTGTAAGCAGGACCCTCCTATCCCTTCTGTATTGAACTGTATTGTAATTGTACTGTCCCCCCTCTACGTTGTAAAGCACTGCGTAAACTGTTAGCACTATATATATCCTGTATAATAAAAATACCTACCTCTTATGCCCGTACACACGAGCGGTTTTCCTGTCGGAAACAAAAACAATGTTTTCCCCGACAGAATTCCTCTCAAGCCTGCCTTGCATACACACGGTCACACAAAAGTCCAGTGAATTTTTGACTGCCAAGAACGCGGTGACGTAAAAGACTACGACAAGCCGACAAAATTAAGTTCTATGCTGCCGAGCATGCATCGAATTGTTTCCGAGCATGCGTGTTTTTTTTCCTGTCGAAAAAGCATACAGACGAACAGTTTTTACGCTATGATTTTTTCCTGACGGGAAAAAAGAGATCCTGCTCTCTTTTTTTTTCCCGGCAGTTTTCCTGTTGGAAAAAGTCTGATGGAGCATACACACAGTCGGGATTCCCGACCAAAAGCTCTCATCAGACTTTTTCCTACAGGAAAACCGGTCGTGTGTACGGGGCATAATTGTTACCATGGGGATGGGGGCCCCGTAAATTTGTGATAAAATTTGGTGATTTCGGTTTACACTGTTTTTGATTTTAGTTTTGTGTGTTCCTTTAAAAGATGCAGCTGCATGTTGCAAACAAATGACAGCTACCAGAACAGATTTTCAACAAAAATTATGCTGTGCTTTGAGTACCCCAGGTTAAAAAATGCTGACCTTATATTGACCACAAAATAAAATTAAAGAAAAATAAGCCTACAATAATAAGAAAAATAGGCAGCATAGAGGTTATTGCCAAAGAGATAGTAATCAGGTTTAAAGCGGTTGTAAACCCTGGAACCTTTTTTTTTTTTTTTAATCCAACCTGCAAGACAAAGCCATAATGAGCTAGTATGACTAGCATACTAGCTCATTATGCATCACTTACCTTAGATCGGGGCCCCCGAAGCCGTCCTCGTCTCCCTCTCCAGCCGCAGCTGTGATTGGCTGGAGCGACGAAGACGTCACTCTGCGCATGCGCACGGGAGCCATCAAGTCCGGCTAAGCCGGATTTGTGAATGGGATTAACCCTGTGAATGCGCCGTTGTCTACGGCGCGCATGCGCCGTAGACACCGATGCATGTTATTTTTTGCAAATATCTCCTAAACCGTGTAGGTTTAGGAGATATTTCTTGCACCTACAGGTAAGCCTTAATCTAGGCTTACCTGTAGGTGCAAGTTGCATAAGTGGGTTTAGAACCACTTTAAATTACAGTTAAAAAACTGACCCTGATCTTTTGAAATTTGTCAGCTCTCCCTATCCTTTCCCCGGAACAGCTTTCAATACACTAACACAATGGCCGCTCTGTGCCCCCCTTTTATAGTGAGGGGGCTGGCACATAACAAAGCCCCCATTACTGCCCATTTTAAGCCAGCTGACCTAAGTTCAAAGGCCCTTGCAGTGCAATATGGTTACAAAGCATTTGGCCCATCAAAATCCTGCATTTGTTCACTTTGGCTGCAAATTGAGAACAGACAGAATCTGCATCCAACCCATTCTGTATCTGAACCTTGTCTCTAAGTAAAAAATATTAATTAGTTTTTATTTTTTTCTCCCTACTACTTTATTGTTATGTTTTTAAAGAATATGTTAATAAGAGAGAGCATACATGGAATAAAACATCCTTTGTCTTGCTATTATGATTTTATATAGAAAAAGCTAACTACATTTGTATGTAAGAACTGTTAACAAATGCACAAATGAAATACAGTCTGGAGTCTAGAAATGAATATAACAATTTAAAATCAGCTGAATGGCTATTTTGATCAGAGCAGTAATATAACTGCATAACTAGACAAATAGAGGTGTAATAAAACTTGCTTTGCATACTAAACATAAAAAGACAATTAAAAAGCTTACCCAGCAGACTTTTGGACTTTAATGACCATCACAATAATATATATTAGGGTATTGCGTGGAATGGCTTACATTGTTCAGCAAGAAACAAATCTTTTGTGGAAATCAGAGAAAAACAAACTGCTTTGTGGACTAATGTTTTTTTTCCTAACGCAAATATATATCAGATAGAAATAAGAATAACTTAAATAACAACATTCATAAAATAGAGACTCCAAATGGAATCTACAGCACAGCCATAAAAGTAAATATTACGAACTTTAACTGTATTCTAGTATGTTTGCAAATGGAACAATAAATATCAGTACCGGTATGGCTGTAGTAACCTTGTTGATACTCTGCAAAGAAAAAAAATTGGAATGCAATTAATAATTAAGATTTTTGGCTACATAGTGGTAAATTGCTATTTTTTATTTAGTTATGATCCTCATTCTAGAAATATAAATAAACACATATTTGATATTATTTGCAACTGTGAACCCATATTGAGTTAGATTTTTGAGAGATTTTGACTACATTGGCTTTTTTTAACCACTTGACAACTGGGCACATAACCCCCTTCCTGCCCAGGCGAAACTTCAGGTTTCAGCGCCGTCACGCTTTGAATGACAATTGCGCAGTCGTGCGACGTGGCTCCCAAACAAAATTGACGTCCTTTTTTTCCCACAAATAGAGCTTTCTTTTGGTGGTCTTTGATCATTTCTGTGGTTTTTATTTTTTGCGCTATAAACAAAAATTTAGCGACAATTTTGAAAAAAACACAATATTTTTTAATTTTTGCTATAATTAATATCCCATTTTTTTAAAAAAAAACCTATTTTTTTCCTCAGTTTAGGCCGATACGTATTCTACATATTTTAGGTAAAAAAAAAAAATCGCAAAAAGCGTATAGTGATTGGTTTGCGCAAAAGTTATAGCGCCTACAAAATAGGGAATAGAATTATGATTTTTTTTTATTATTTTTTTATTTATTTTTTTACTAGTAATGGCGGCGATCTGCGATTTTTTTTTTGTGACTGTGACATTACGGCGGACACATCGGACACTTTTGACACATTTTTGGGACCATTCACATTTATACAGCGAACAGTGCTAAAAATATGCACTGATTACTGTATAAATGTGACTGGCAGGGAAGGGGTTAACCACTAGGGGGCGATCAAGGGGTTAATATGTTCCCTGCTAGATGTTCTTACTGTGGTGGGGAGGGGACTGACTGGGGGAGGTGACTGATGGTTGTCCCTATGTACAAGGGACACACCATCCGTCTCCTCTCCCCGACAGGACGTGGATCTCTGTGTTTACACACAGAGATCCACGTCCCTGGCTCTGTGACAGCCGATCGCTCGTACCTGGCGAACATCGCGGCCGCCAGGCACGCGCATCGGCACTCGCCTGACACGGCGGGCACAGTTTTTCCCCAACGCGCGCCCGCGGTGGCGCGCATCGCGGAAGTAAATAAGAGGACGTCCATAGACGTCCTATCAGCAATTGACGACCGCTTTGCGGACATCTTTTGCTTATAGCCCGGGCGCGAAGTGGTTAAATGAGTGTTGGGCAATGTTTTTTGGCAACTTTTGTTGATACATGTACATCTAGTGCATGTATCTTCTTGCTATGACACAGTTACTTGGCTACAGGCAGAACCCCAGGCATGTTTTTTTTGCTAATCAAATAAAATTGCTCTGTTTTGGTTGGGCAGGGAAGACATTCAATTAGTTTGGTATATTTGCAAGATAAAATGCAAATGAAAAACTTCCAATATTGAACTTGTATAAGGCAAATTACAAACCTATATCTAAATAACTAAAGACCTTAAAGCTCGATCGACCTATCCTTTTTCCTGGAAGGGCTAAAAAAAAAAAAAAAAAAAAAGAAAAATGACCGTACTATTGAAAATGTTGGCATCCACAATACCTAAAGTAAAGGCCAAACTTTTTTTTCTTTTTTAAGAACAGAGGGGAAATCTTTCAATGGTGGAAACTGTCTAAGAGGGGATATCCTTCATATTGGAAAGATAGTCTTTCACTTCCTGTTGAGTCTATAGGAACTAAAGTGAAGGCAAAATCTCCCTACTGAGATGCAGATAGGAAAAAAAAAGAGAAAGCAAAAAATAGACAAAAATAGTTTTAACCCTCCCTTGCTATATCCAAAAAAAAAAAAAAAAAACAGGATTTAGATATACTTCAAATTCATATCAGTAAGCAAGTGCTACAGGTTAACTTGAAATACCTTCTAAACGTCTTAGAAAGGGAGGAAGTTCAGGCCATCCTCAATAAAACACCCACTATGTTACTACTACTGGGCTACCTAAATACGTTGTGTTACAAAAAGAAGGAATGCTCAGTAGAAAGTTTAGGTTAAACAAGAATGTATTAAAATGAAATGGCTAACCATAAACCATAGATCTCTTCATGTTGATACAAGCGAACATAGACCAGCAATTCCGTCACCCACACTTTCTCAGTTACTGAAGATATAGGATGCTTCATGCAAATGGTTCCCCTAAACAGAATCAGTTTATAGGAGAGTCCTGTAGCCCTCAATTATATGAGAAGATGGTGTTTGACTTCACCAGGATCAACACAAGGCATATATGAT
Source organism: Rana muscosa (assembly GCA_029206835.1). Taxonomy (NCBI): domain Eukaryota; kingdom Metazoa; phylum Chordata; class Amphibia; order Anura; family Ranidae; genus Rana; species Rana muscosa. The sequence goes on along the minus strand of CM055127.1, from coordinate 309,462,455 downwards.
CTATTATTACAACTTACTCCATATAAAAAAAAAAAAAAAATAATTAATTCTGTCTCAGAACCTGGAAGAGGGACCTCTATCTCACCATGGACACACAGCACTGGAATGCCTAAATTAGAAGAATTAATAAAGGGATCCTCAATGTGTCTCTAATTGAGGCAAAGTACTGTATAAGGTACTCTATGGGTAGTACCTAGTCCTTTCAAGACTTTCATAAATATATCCCAGGTGCCCCAAATGCTTTAAACAAAGTAGTATGATGGGGAAATGTCCTAAGATAAAGGTAAAGGCTTGCTGAAAGAGAATGTTCTTCTTTATATAAACTGTCACTAAGGTCAGGTTACCAAAATACCTATGCATATCTTCTACATATCTCCATAGCAAGAGCATTAAAAAACTTTTACAAACCCCCCTCACCCCCCGCAATCATGTTCCCTGAAAAATATTATGTATAGTTAAGAATAAAAACGGAATCCTTGGGAGAGTATGGGATTCATGGATCAAGTATATTAAAAATTGTGTGGACTAACACTTAGACTCCTTTCACACTGGAGCGGTTTGCAGGCGCTATTGCGCTAAAAATAGCGCCTGCAAACCGACTCTAAACAGTGGCTGCTGTGTCTCCAGTGTGAAAGCCTGAGGGCTTTCACACTGGAGCGGTGTGCTAGCAGGACGGGAAAAGTCCTGCTAGCCGCATCTTTGGAGCGGTTAAGGAGCGGTGTGTATACCGCTACTCCACCGCTCCTGCCCATTGAAATCAATGGGACACCGTGGCTATACCGCCCACAATGCACCTCTGCAGAGGCACTTTGCAGCGTTTTTAACCCCTTTTTCAGCCGCTAGCGGGGGGTAAAACCGCACCGCTAGTGGCCGAATAGCGCAGCGGAATTAGCGGTAAAGCGCCGCTAAAAATAGGGGCGCTTTACCGCCACAGCCGCTCCCGCCCCAGTGTGAATGGGGCCTAATGCCTAGATATAACACCATGAAAGGGGGCCGGGTGGGGGTTGGATGGATGAGTGAGGTGAAAAATGGGCTCTTCTCCACTCTTCTTTTCTCTTTTCTTCTCTGTCACCTTTCTACTTATAGCTCATGATTCTTCAAGAAAGTCAGTAGAAAGTCATAAACTGTTAAATTTAGTGACTTACTATAGGGATCTCATTATAGAGGGGCGACACTTAAGCAATTCTTAAAGTGGAGGTCCACCCTAAAAAAATTACACCAAAATGCTTTAAAAAAAATAGAAAAATAAAAAAATTTTACTTACCAGAAATTGCGCTTGCTATGCAGATCTTCCTAATCTGCCTCTTCCTAGTCCGCGGCTGGCCCTCTTCCTTGTCCTCCTCACGTTGTCTTCTAGGGAATGGGGCGCGCTGCCTTCTGGGAACTGTGTGTATCCAAGAGATCAGCTGCCCATTCATACAGCGTCGCGAGACTCACGCATGCGCAGTAGGAAACGGGCAGTGCAGCCGCAAGGCTCCACTGCCTGTTTCCCTTAGTGAGGATGGCGGCGCTGGGACCTGGCACGAACGAAGGATCGCCCTCTGGGGGCCGACATTGTGGGGCGCCTAGGGCAGGTAAGTGTCCTTATTAAAAGTCAGTGTTTGTAGCTGCTGACTTTAAAAAAAAAAAAGAAAATCGCGAGTGGAACCCCGCTTTAAAGCTCCCTCCAATCAACAATAAATTATGCAACAAAAAAGGGGCTTTTTAAAACTGCCCTTTATTCAATATACACATTATGTTAAAATCATTTTAAATAAGCTAGATAATCTTGACAATCATTAACATTTCTATACTTATTTGAATGTACTGTATGTAAACTTTCCTTGTATACCTATGTTGATTTTTCTTAATTTTTTTCTTTAGAAACATTCAAAATTTTTATAAAAATACAGATCACAAATATATACTGTATATATGTAGTATGAATTGACAATCACAAAACATTAAAGAAGAAATGTGGACTTTCTGAAAAACTGATTTGTTTGTGTGAAAGTTATAGCGTCTACAAACTGTGGTATATATACTGGAATTTGTGCAGCTATAGATGCTATACTTGTAATGGCGGTGATCAGCGACTCATAGTGGGACTGTGAAAGTGTGGTAGGCAATCTGGTGCTAACAGACCCTCACAGGGAGGGTCATTACCTGACTAACTGACACCAATGCAGTGATAAGATATAATACTGTACACTGTCACTGTACTAATGACACTGGCTGAGAAGGGGTTAACATCTAGGGGATCATAAGGGGTTAACTGTGTGCCTAACAATGTGTAAAGTGTGTAATACAGTATGTGCTGATATTATTACCGATCTGGCGGCTTTGACTCCCTGCTTTGCAGGAAGAAGAAACAGACATTGCTGTTCTGTGTACAGAGTCCTATGTGTAAACACAGAACTCTGTGCTTTGACTGGACACAGCCGATCAGCAGGTTTCAGACCAAATCATTGGCTGAAGCCTGTTGATTAACTTTTGCTGTCCCTGAACAGAGCACAGTTTGACAGGGGAAATGTATGCATGCCCCAAAACCCAGAAGACAGGTGGCGATGTATGAGTACGTTGTCTGGTCTACCTGTGCAGCTCACCCCCAATAAAACTGTGGGTGGGTGGCAATTGGTTAAAGTGGTAGTAAAGTATTTTTTGTAACTTGTACCTACAAGTAAGCCTATATTAAAGCGTACTTGTAGGTACAGTGAATATCAGTACAAAGTTTAGGAGATATTCACATTGCATACCCATTGTGACATCACTGCCGCATGTGCTCTGAAGGGACGGCATACTCGTGATGTCCCTTCAGAGCTACGTGCCATGGCTGCGACTCCTGCGCGCATGCCAATCAGAAGGCCATAGCACTCGTACCTGGAAGGAAGACCGGGTGTAGATGGAAGCCCTGTAAGCAGTGACAGGGTGCCGCCGGAGGACTTTGTTCTAAGGTAAGTATTTTATATTGTGTTAGTATGCGATGCATGCTAGCACATTATGTCATTGTCTTGCAGGGTTTTTGTGTTTGTTTTAAAAATGTATGGTTTACTACCGCTTAACCACTTCAGCCCCGGAGGATTTGGCTGCCAAATGACCGGGCCACTTTTGCGATTCGGCACTGCATCGCTTTAATTGCGCGACGTGGCTCCCAAACAAAATTGACGTCCTTTTTTTCCCCACAAATAGAGCTTTCTTTTGGTGGTATTAGATCACCTCTTTGGAATTTTTTTTTTTTTTTTGCGCTATAAGCAAAAATAGAGCGACAATTTTGCTATAATAAATGTAGCGGGTACTTACTTTCCCGCAGTAATTTTTGAATTTTTCGGTGACACCAGTGGTGTGTCTCCGGCGGTCCACTGGGTGGCGCTGTCACCATGGGTCGACGGACGGATACCGCTGTGTGCTGAGCCTACTTTTTGTCCTCTCTGGGCAGCGGTATGGGGGGGCGGGGAACCCGCCGTGCTTGCTGGGAGAGGGGATAAAAGGGCCGGCCATCTTGGTGGTTGGTTGTTGGTCCCTGGCACCTTTAGCCTGCGGACGGAGTTCGTGTTTGTCCTCTAGGCGGACTAGGCCTAGAGGACCACCGGAGATCGTGTTCCACCCCTGGCACCTTTAGCCTGGGGTGAGGTACTCGGACGGCGGTCCGGAGCTCAGTGCCCAACACTGAGTTACGCGAGGGAAGGATCCTAAGGTACTCCGGAGATGGATGCCTGAATCCGAGGTGGGCGTAATGGACCGGGAAGAGCTCCTCATCTGAAGACCCGGTGCAGCATACTGCCGGTGACGGGTGAGTCTCTTGTCGGAGACCGTCCGGAAGGTGAATTTCCCTTGTGCGGAGACCATAACCCACTCTTTGGAGGAGAGTGGAGGATCGAACTTGTGTCTGGGCCTATTCGTACACACACCTCCTTTTCTGTTCTATAGCCAAGGGAGTCCATGTTATGTTCTAAATAAAGGAGTGTTGGACTTTAACGGTGTGTGGCTCAAGTTCCTGGCAGACGAGGTTCTCGGAGACTCTTGGAGGGAGGATCCGATGCACAACACAGGCCCGAAGGTAAAGGAAGGCATTGCTGATACCACTTTTACACCTGTGGTGGAAGCCAGGCGTAGCGCACCCTCTCCCTCCCCTATCATACCCCTAGACCGGAAACATTGCGAGCAGAACTTTAATAGAGGGGACGGGGAGAGGGGAGGAACTGCCCGCTACACGTGGGGGCTCGGGTCCGGGATATGTGTTGTGCATCACTTGGTAGAAGGTGTCTGCCGGACAGAGTTAAACAAATAGGCCAAAGTGCAGCCCTGCTCGAAAGTCGTGGACATGACCTCAAAAGGGGAAAGGCCCGCGCAGGAAGAGTGGTGAAAGGGGGAAAACCCAGCCGTGTGACGGACTACACGTGGGGTTTTTTAATTGCACTGCGCCACCAGACACAACCCCCACCGCTTAGTTCGTGGGCGTGTCTCAACCAAGCAAAGTGGAAAAGACCGCGAACTGGAGCAAAAGGGGAGGAGTCCAATACGTGTGATGGACTACACGTGGGACATTGGCGCGAAAACTCTGCAGTGTGAGATGGAACAGCAACAGGTCGCCATGTTTGGACCCGCCTCATGGATTCCGGTTCACCCGGCGACTACAACATTGACTGCTGCTGCTCCGATAACGGATACGGGGATCCGCCTGAAGCCGAGGGGTCGATTCGCCCTATACTCATGTATGGACGTTGAGGCCCTGGGTATGATTTGCCCCGGGTGTTTGGGACTGGTGTGCCTGTTGAAGCCGTTCGGACGTTGTGAGGCCTGTGGGGAGTTCACATTTGAAGTGGATCCGGAGGTTGAGAGGCCGAAGACCATCTACCCAGGCCGGGCTTCAGGTACCGCCACCCAGAAGGGAGGAATTGCGGCTGTGAGAGTCACCCCTACGCACACTGCAACGACCGCGGAGGAGGTCGTGAAACATCAACGGGAGAAATCCGAGGATGCTGGCTCGGTCACCACTGTCTCACAGCGTCCGCCACCGAAGAAAAGAACCAGCGTGGTAGCCCCGACCAGCGGTGGTGGTGGACCGTCTCGCATGCTTACGCCAGACCCAGAGGGATCTGTTGACGGGAGTTCCGGACGTCCCAGAAAGGGTCAAGGTAAGCCGGCAGAGAAGACTTGGGGAGAGGGAGGAGGTGTCGAGAAGGCATGGCCTAGCAAGTCCCCGGAGTGTGGATGTTCTGTTTCCACACAGGGCTATATACCCGCGGAGGAGTGTGACACCTCCAACCTGGAATCTCTCTCTGATACGGGAGATGATGCCTTGATAGATGACTTGTTTGCCAAGAAGGGCTGGGACAAGATACCGCTTGCTTCATTCCGTGGAATTGGGAATTCACCTATGTCCATAGGAGAGAGCACACCCAGGGTGGAGGCATCAGCTCCTGAAGGAGAATCCCTTCCTCAACTTGTCCCTGCATCCCCGGCACCATCTGTATCTGACGCTGGGGTTAAGTGTCTGTTGCTGCGGCCTCCAATGCCGAGAATGGAGGTGGTCAAGGCACCTCGTCATCCAGCTGGCTCCCTGCTGATGGTGGCTTGCATGTGGATTTTGTGAACATCAGTGGAATTTTGAACTACAGTGGAGAGTTAAAAACCAGGACTTTTGCTTTTAACTGCTTCTGCTTGCAAGTGTTGATTTATTTCTTTTTTTTTGTCCTTTATTTGATACGTTTATCAGTTTTAAAAATACTTCCCCCCCCCCACTCCTTTCTCTGACACTTTTTAAACAGCTTTTTTTCTTTCTGCTAATTAAGGGGAGTGGTTAATTGTTCACAGGTGAGTATATAAGTGTCTGTACAAACTCCCTTAGGAGCTGGCTCCCTGCTGAGGGTGGCTTGCATGTGGATTTTGTGAACATCAGTGGAATTTTGAACTACAGTGGAGAGTTAAAAACCAGGACTTTTGCTTTTAACTGCTTCTGCTTGCAAGTGTTGATTTATTTCTTTTTTTTTGTCCTTTATTTGATACGTTTATCAGTTTTAAAAATACTTCCCCCCCCCCACTCCTTTCTCTGACACTTTTTAAACAGCTTTTTTTCTTTCTGCTAATTAAGGGGAGTGGTTAATTGTTCACAGGTGAGTATATAAGTGTCTGTACAAACTCCCTTAGGAGCTGGCTCCCTGCTGATGGTGGCTTGCATGTGGATTTTGTGAACATCAGTGGAATTTTGAACTACAGTGGAGAGTTAAAAACCAGGACTTTTGCTTTTAACTGCTTCTGCTTGCAAGTGTTGATTTATTTCTTTTTTTTGTCCTTTATTTGATACGTTTATCAGTTTTAAAAATACTTCCCCCCCCCCACTCCTTTCTCTGACACTTTTTAAACAGCTTTTTTTCTTTCTGCTAATTAAGGGGAGTGGTTAATTGTTCACAGGTGAGTATATAAGTGTCTGTACAAACTCCCTTAGGAGCTGGCTCCCTGCTGATGGTGGCTTGCATGTGGATTTTGTGAACATCAGTGGAATTTTGAACTACAGTGGAGAGTTAAAAACCAGGACTTTAAAACAGGAGTTAAGACAGGAGTCTTCTAAACTGTGAGTAACAATATAAACTTCCTACAAGTAATTATATTGCAACTGGGAAATGAGTGCTAGCAGGGTTGAAGGTTTTGCTCAGTGCACAGTGTGCCACATGTATGCAAAATTGGTGCAACAGCTCCAGGATGGATACCGCTGTGACAGATGTGAGCAGGTTGCCCTTCTGGAAGCTCACATTAGAGATCTGGAAGAGCAAGTTGCAACACTGGGCGGAAAGGACAACCTTGAAAGGGGTCCTCTGCTCGCTGAGCAGATGGTCAGTAGGGCTGATGTGGAGGGTGGAGTGGCAAGTCAGGATTATCAGATAGGAAGATGGGTTAATGTAGTTAGAGGGAGTGGAAGGGGCTTGCAGAAAAGGAAGGCCAGTCCTGTATTTGTGCATCAAAACAAATTTTCCACGTTGGGTGAAGATGTGGAGGTGGCAAACACAGAGGTGGCAGCCCTAGATGTCACTGCTACCCCTAACAGCCGGGACAGCAACCCATCTAGTAGAGGTGGTGAGGGGAGTGCAGGTAGGCCAAGACAGTTGGTGGTTATAGGGGATTCTATAATCAGAAGGACTGATAGAATAATTTGTCGCCAGGATCGCCTCAACCGAATGGTTTGCTGTCTCCCTGGTGCCAGGGTTCGGCATGTGGTGGACCGGGTGGATAAATTACTGGGAGTGGCTGGGCATGACCCAGCTGTCTTGGTCCACGTTGGAACCAATGACAGTATACATGGAAGGTGGAGGCTCCTTACGAATCAATTTAAAGAACTAGGCTGCAAGATGAAGGCAAGGACCTCCAAGGTGATATTCTCTGAAATATTGCCTGTGCCATGCGCAACACAGGAAAGGCAGGGGGAGATTAGAGAGCTGAATGCATGGCTAAAGACCTGGTGTAGGGAGGAGGGATTTGGGTTTCTAGAGCACTGGGCTGACTTTTCATTGGGGTGCAACCTATATGCTAAAGACGGTTTGCACTTGAATGGAAGGGGGTCTGTTGTGCTGGGGGAGAGGTTTATGGGAAGGCTGGAGGAGTATTTAAACTAGGTTTGAGGGGGGAGGGTGAACTAGAATTACATCGGGCACACAGGTCAGTTAGTGGTCAGACATTAATGGAGAGTAGAATGGGGATAGATGGGGGGAGGGTTATGGCAGGTGACAAGAAAGTTCCCATGTTGCAAACAGCCATTGGAAACTATAGTGCCATTTGTACTACTAAAAATTATATGAAAAATACCAGAGAAAAATGTAATACATTAAAGTGTTTGTTCACCAATGCCAGAAGTCTGCCAAGCAAAATAGGTGAGTTGGAAGCTCTGGTGCATGAGGAGAGCTATGACGTAATCGGTATTGCTGAAACGTGGCTTCAATCCTCACATGACTGGATTATTAATATTCCTGGCTATGCACTCTTTCGGAGAGACAGGGCAAAAAGGAAAGGTGGCGGGGTCTGTCTCTATGTGAGAAGTGATCTCAAAGCGAGTGTGAAAGAGGACCTGGTTGATGGAGAGTGTGATGAGGCTGAAGCATTATGGGTGGAACTGCATACAGATGTGCGTAGTTCAAAGTTAATCATTGGAGTTTGTTATAGACCACCCAATGTTAATGAGGAGGTGGAGACTCAGCTCCTTGCACAGATGGAAAGGGCTGCAAGGGCTGGGACGGTGGTAATAATGGGGGATTTTAACTACCCAGAAATTGACTGGAGTAATGGCACTGCTGGGACAGTTAAAGGGCAAAAATTTATAAGCCTATTGCAGGACAATTTTATGGTCCAGTTTATTGAGGCCCCAACTAGGAATGATGCTCTGTTGGACCTGGTAATCTCAAACCATGCAGAGCATATTACTAATGTTCAGATAAAGGAACACCTGGGTAGCAGTGACCATAACATGATTTCATTTGATGTTAGCTGTAAGCAAGAAATACATGCAGGAAGGATAAAAACACTTAATTTCAATAAAGCAAATTTTCCAAGGATGAGGGCTGCTCTCCAGGACTTAGACTGGGAGAGAATATTGGCATCAATGGGCACAGAACAGAAATGGGAATTCTTCAAAAAGACTGTTTGTGAACTCACTGCAAAGTATATTCCCATGGGCAATAAGTTTAAAAGGCTAAAAATAAAACCTATGTGGCTCACAGTTAAAGTTAAAAAAGCTATAAACAATAAGAAAAGCGCTTTTAAAAAATATAAAAATGAAGGAACACTAGTGTCGTTTAAATGTTACAAAGAATATAACAGGATATGTAAAAAGGAAATCAAGGATGCAAAAATTCAAAACGAACGACAGATTGCAAAAGATAGTAGGACAAACCCCCAAAAATTCTTCAAATATATTAATAGTAAAAAGGTCAAGTCTGAGCATGTAGGCCCTTTACAAAATAATCTAGAGTGGGTGACTGGGGACAAAGAGAAGGCTAATTTATTAAATACTTTCTTCAGCTCTGTGTATACAATGGAGCATGGGGGAGCTCATGTCCATAATGGGGGTGGTAGTGACACAGCCTCAAATCCACAATGGCTCAAAAGTGATATGGTCCAGAAATATTTAGACAGAATAAAGGTGGATAAAGCACCTGGACCAGATGGCATACACCCACGGATCCTAAAAGAATTGAGCTCTGTAATTTCAAAGCCATTGTATCTCATTTTTAGGGACTCATTAATGACAGGAATAGTACCACTGGATTGGCGCAGGGCCAATGTGGTGCCTATATTTAAAAAGGGAACAAAGTCTTTACCAAGTAACTATAGACCTGTTAGTTTAACTTCCATAGTTGGGAAGATACTGGAGAGATTAATAAAAGACCACATAGATGAGTTCTTGCTGGAAAAAAACTATTTAAGCAACAGACAGCATGGATTCATGAAAGACAGAAGTTGTCAGACAAACCTGATTTCTTTTTATGAAGAGGTAAGTAAAACCTTGGACAGAGGCGTGGCTGTGGACGTGGTATACTTGGATTTTGCAAAAGCGTTTGATACAGTTCCCCACACACGGCTCATGTGTAAGGTAAAGTCTACAGGATTGGAAATATCAGTTTGTAAATGGATAGAAAACTGGCTAAAAGACAGAATTCAGAGAGTAGTAGTTAATGATTCTTACTCTGAATGGTCTAAGGTTATCAGTGGTGTACCCCAAGGTTCAGTGCTGGGACCCTTACTTTTTAATATCTTTATAAATGATATTGGGTCTGAGATCAAAAGTAACATTTCTGTCTTTGCAGATGACACCAAGCTATGCAGTGGAATAACGTCCTTACAAGATGTCTCCAATTTACAAGCCGACCTCGATGCCCTGTCTAATTGGGCGACTATGTGGCAGATGAGGTTTAATGTTGATAAATGTAAAGTTATGCACTTGGGGGCTAAGAATATGAATGCATCATACATACTAGGGGGAATACAACTGGGGGGATCCGTAGTGGAGAAGGATCTGGGGGTTTTGGTAGATCATAAGCTCAATAATGGCATGCAATGCCAAGCTGTGGTTTCCAAGGCGAGCAAAGTCCTTTCTTGTATTTAAGAGAGGTATGGACTCCAGAGAGAGAGATATCATTTTGCCCCTGTACAAATCATTAGTAAGGCCTCATCTGGAATACGCAGTTCAGTTTTGGGCACCAGTTCTCAAAAAGCATATCGGGGAACTGGAGAAAGTGCAGAGAAGGGCAACCAAACTGATAAGAGGCATGGAGGAGCTCAGCTATGAAGAAAGATTAGAGGAACTGAATTTATTCACTCTTGAGAAGAGGAGAATAAGGGGGGATATGATTAACATGTACAAATATATAAGGGGTCCATATAGTGAACTTGGTGATGAGTTATTCACTTTACGGTCAACACAGAGAACAAGGGGGCACTCTTTACGTCTAGAAGAAAAAAGATTTCATCTCCAAATGCGGAAAGGTTTCTTCACAGTAAGAGCTGTGAAAATGTGGAACAGACTCCCTGCAGAGGTGGTTCTGGCCAGCTCAGTAGATTGCTTTAAGAAAGGCCTGGATACTTTCCTAAATGTACATAATATAACTGAGTACTAACAGTTCTTGGTAAAGTTGATCCAGGGTAAATCCGATTGCCTCTCGGGGGATCAGGAAGGAATTTTTTCCCCTGCTGTAGCAAATTGGATCATGCTCTGCTGGTTTTTTTTTGCCTTCCTCTGGATCAACTGTGGGTATAGAATTGGGTATATGGGAGTGCACGATATTTTTTTTTTATTTTAGTTATTTTTTTTTTTTTTTTATGGTTGAACTGGATGGACTTTGTCTTTTTTCAACCTGACTAACTATGTAACTAACTATGTAACTATGTTTTGCCTGGTGAAGGGGAAAAAGCTATCATGCCTCCTTTGGCAAGACTACAGCGTTTATTTAGTCAAAAGGTTGCAGCGGAGTACGGCTGGGAGTACCCCTACTTATCGAAGGACTTGCTATTTGAGGTGGAAGTGTACCGGGAGTGCTGGTACAATGAGTTTGTGTGGACCCACCTCAAAGTTCCACACGCCCGCAGATACCTAACATGTTCTCCAAAGGCTTCACAGCGCTTCAAAGACTGCAAGGCAGAATGGATGGTGGGAAGACACATCCACGCAGACAAAGTAGTGATTAGACGCAAAGAAGGCGAAGATGTAGAGTACCATCTAGAGACTATGGATCAGCACTTGAAGCCACTGATTCTGCCACATCTCCGTTTCTACCTTTAGGAGAGAGACTCCAATATTATCATGCTGCTGAACTTTCTGGGGAAATTGTGTTTTTGTGTGCCCACAGGAAAAAAAAAAAGGGACTGTTCCTGTTTGTTTCTATCTTCCTGCAAGGAGATCACAGACTCTGGGGTAGATAGGGTTAGAGAGAAAGGAGAAGAAGTTCCACGCACGGGTGCAGTTACCGCGAGGCTGTCACCAGGTGGCAGTGTCGCGCAACGTTACAAACACTTTTCACGCACTCACTCTTTGGAGAAACAGGGATTTCTTTTAGGAGAAGATTCTTTTCCTCATACACACGGATACATGTGTCAGGGTTTTACATGTTACATTTTATTTATTTTCCCTCTACAGGAGGACATCCCAGCAAGACTACATACTCTGAGGAGGTCTTTAGTTAGGATGGGGAGGGAAAAGTAAAATGTTGAAATGTGATTTTCATGTTGAATGTGTTGTCTTTCACTCCTCTTTTATTACAGGGGCTCAGACACAACTTCTTCGTTAAGAGAGTTTCCAAAAAGTTTTTGTTTTCAATTGTTAGTGGTTTCTGGACTGGATCATGTCAGTTGTTGAGGATGTGGTTTACTCCAGACACTGGGGACCAGTGTCAAATAACAGGGGGGAGTATGTAGCGGGTACTTACTTTCCCGCAGTAATTTTTGAATTTTTCGGTGACACCAGTGGTGTGTCTCCGGCAGTCCACTGGGTGGCGCTGTCACCATGGGTCGACGGACGGATACCGCTGTGTGCTGAGCCTACTTTTTGTCCTCTCTGGGCAGCGGTATGGGGGGGCGGGGAACCCGCCGTGCTTGCTGGGAGAGGGGATAAAAGGGCCGGCCATCTTGGTCACGGGGTGGTTTGTTGTTGGTCCCTGGCACCTTTAGCCTGCGGACGGAGTTTGTGTTTGTCCTCTAGGCGGACTAGGCCTAGAGGACCACCAGAGATCGTGTTCCACCCCTGGCACCTTTAGCCTGGGGTGAGGTACTCGGACGGCGGTCCGGAGCTCAGTGCCCAACACTGAGTTCCGCGAGGGAAGGATCCTAAGGTACTCCCGAGATGGATGCCTGAATCCGAGGTGGGCGTAATGGACCGGGAAGAGCTCCTCATCTGAAGATCCGGTGCAGCATACTGCCGGTGACGGGTGAGTCTCTTGTCGGAGACCGTCCAGAAGGTGAATTTCCCTCGTGCGGAGACCATAACCCACTCTTTGGAGGAGAGTGGAGGATCGAACTTGTGTCTGGGCCTATTCATACACACACCTCCTTTTTCTGTTCTATAGCCAAGGGAGTCCATGTGTCAGGGAAATTCCCCGTCTGTTGTCACCAATCTGCGCTCAGTGCGCATGCGCGGCAAAACGGCGCATCGGCGCATGCGCGTGGCGGGACGGCGCTTCGGCGTGCTCGGGTGCGCGCACCGGCGCAACGACGAATGCGCGTGCGCAATAGCTCGCCAATGGGACTACAGGCGGGCCTATTTAAACAGACGCAGTAACACTATCTGGTTGCTGGTTTGTCAACTTTTACTGTGTTTCCTTGTGCCTGAAAGAAGTTAAAGTTCTCCTGCTGTGACCCGGACCGGATTTGACTACGCTTCTGCTTCTCCTGAACCTGACCCCCTTGGCTTGCTAAACGGACTTCTACCTCTCTCCTTGTGCTTGACCCTCGGCCTGTGACCCGGATCTGCTGCCTGTCTCCAGCCCTCTACCTTCTGCCTGTACCCTGGACTACTTGCCTAACCTGACTATTCTGGTGCTTCCTGCTAAACTCCTAAACGGACTTGTGCCTTGCTACTGGTTGCTGTTTGACCTTGTCTACCCTTGGTGTTTGACTCCTGGCCTGTTCTTCAGACTCATCCCTGCTAGATTCTTCAGCAAGACACCTCTACCTGCTGGTGGCCAGTGCTCCCTCGTGCTGTCCTTTCCCTGTCTCACCTCCAGGGGGCGGAGTGCGCTTAGGTGCAAGGGTGAACCACTCTCGGCATCTCGGCCTCGGTAAGTACGTAGCCTGATAGTACAAACCAGCCAGATGTCTGAGGCCGACAGAGTGCGTTCCCCATTTGACACCCTCTGCCAGCAGGTCTCCACCCTAACGGACACTGTCCAAAGACTCCAAGAGGGATATACCCAGATTGATGGCCGTCTTCAACAGCTCACCGGTCTCCTAGGGCCAGGCCCCACAGCTGCCACCTCTGCCAACACCGCCACCAACTCCCAAGTACCTACGAGTTCTACAGTAGTGATGGCCACCCCTGAACCCAGGGTCCCTATTCCGGAACGTTTTTCGGGTGTCCGCAAAAAATACCGGGCCTTTAAAAACGCCTGCTCCCTCTACCTTGCCCTCCAACCAAGGACCTTCTCTTCGGAAGCAGTAAAGGTGGGGTTTATCATCTCTCTCTTAACGGATGACCCTCAAGCCTGGGCCCATGGCCTGATGGAGAAACAAAGCCCCATATTGGACTCAGTAGAGACATTTTTTGAACATATGGCTCAATTATACGATGATCCCCAGCGACCAGCCACGGCCGAGTCCGTCCTCCATAACCTAACCCAGGGGAGAAGACCGGTGGAAGACTATACGTCGGAATTTAGGAAGTGGTCCGCCGACACCAAATGGAATGAGGCGGCCCTCAGATACCAATACCGCCAGGGACTATCTGAGACTCTCAAGGACGAGCTGGCCAGGATCGAAACCCCCACTACCTTGGAGAACCTGATCCAATCCGCCATACAACTCGATAGGCGTCTGCGTGAACGACGGGCGGAGCGATTTCAATCTCCTCGTCCCAACTGGCCTCCATCCAGGACTGTACCTCACTACCCACCAACCTCTGCGCCTGCAGTCACACCTCTTCCTGAGCCAGAACCCATGCAGCTCGGGTTGGTTCGGGCTCCCCTGACTCCTGAGGAAAAACAGCGAAGGCGCCAGGCCAATCTGTGCCTATATTGCGGGGGTGCCGGCCACTTCCTCCTCAACTGCCCCGTAAGACCTAGTAAGTCTATCTCTAAAGACACTTTAAACTATCAACTCTTTGACAACCCTCAGTCTTATGTCATTCTCTTTGTGTCTCTACAGCTGCCGGAAGGGGCAATCCGCCTCCCGGCAATTATTGATTCTGGAGCCTGCAGCTGCTTCCTGGACTCTGCCTTAGCCTCAAGATTCCATGTCCCCACTCAACCTAAGGACCACTGCCTTCAGATCCACCTGGCGGATGGGTCCTTGCCCCGTTCAGGGCTGATCACACAGGAAACCAAACCTATCCTTGCCATCTCTGACTCGGGTCATCAAGAACTTCTCCGGTTAGACCTCATACCTTCCCCGATGTTCCCCATCATCCTGGGTCTTCCCTGGCTACAGGCACACGAGCCCCTCATAAATTGGGTGAAGAAAGAGGTTAGCTTCACCTCCTCCTATTGTTCCCAGAACTGTCTTGCCTCTGCCTCTACGGTCTGCGCTTCCATGATTGCCAAGCCGGACAACCTACAGCATGTTCCTTCAGTCTATCTAGAATTCCGGGACGTGTTCGATAAGCAGCAAGCCGACCATCTACCACCTCATCGGCCCTATGATTGCCCTATCGATCTCTTGCCGGGCTCCAAAATTCCGTTCGGACGTATCTTTCCGTTGTCCGAAACCGAGTTGAAAGCCCTCAAGGCTTATATTGATGAAAACCTCCAGAAGAGATTTATTCGCCCTTCCTCCTCTCCAGCCGGTGCAGGAATCTTCTTTGTGGAAAAGAAAGACGGGTCCTTAAGACCCTGTATCGATTACCGGGACCTAAACAAGATAACCATTAAGAACAGGTACCCACTACCCCTTATTCCGGAGCTATTTCAGCGCTTCCGATCTGCTCGAGTCTTTTCCAAAATGGATCTACGGGGGGCCTACAATCTTATCAGAATCAGGGCCGGAGACGAGTGGAAAACCGCCTTCAGATCTCGTTTCGGACACTTTGAGTATTCGGTCATGCCGTTCGGTCTTTGTAATGCTCCAGCCACCTTCCAACACCTAGTCAACGACATTTTCAGACAGCACCTTGATGACTTCTTAGTAGTGTACCTGGACGATATCCTCATCTTTTCCACCAACATCGAACTCCACCGGGCTCATGTCATGAAGGTCCTCACCATCCTTCGGAAGCACAAACGCTACCTCAAAGCTGAGAAATGCGAGTTCGAAAAGACCACCGTACAGTTCCTCGGCTTTATCATTTCCATCGATGGGGTCGCGATGGACCCACAGAAGGTGAAGGCCATTCAGGACTGGCCAGCCCCAACCGACAAGAAGGGGGTACAGTGGTTTATAGGCTTCGCCAACTTCTATAGGAGATTCATCGTGGGCTTTTCCTCCATTGTGGCCCCAATAACTCAACTTACCCGGCAAAATAACCGTTTTCACTGGTCTCCAGAAGCTCAGGAGGCCTTCTCTCGCCTCAAGGACGTCTTCACTTCAGCACCAGTACTTCAGCACCCGGATCCTCTACTGCCGTTCACCCAGGAAGTGGACGCCTCTGAGACAGCCATCGGAGCCATCCTCTCTCAAAGACGAGGCCCCAAGGCTCTCCTGTATCCAGTAGCCTTTGCCTCTAAAAAGTTGAATCCCCCGGAGCGAAACTATGATGTAGGGGACCGGGAATTACTGGCCATAAAATTCGCACTGGAGGAATGGCGATACCTTCTGGAGGGGACAGTACACCCCATCATGATCTTCACAGATCATAAAAATCTAGAGTACTTAAGAACAGCTCAACGTCTACGCCCCAGGCAGGCCCGTTGGGCCCTTTTCTTCACCCGGTTCAACTTTCACATTTCCTATAGACCCGGCTCCAAGAATGGGAAGGCGGATGCGCTATCCAGGATGTTTCCGGAAACCCCTCAGTCGGCCCAACCGGGCACCATTCTGTCAGCTCAGAACTTTCTGTTGATTCCCCGGGCCGATCTACTCACCTCTATTAAAATCGCTTCCGGGCTCTGCTCTGATCCGGTCACTACCTCCCTGGAGAAGCGGGACGGCCTATTCTGGTCCCAGGACAAGATTTTCGTCCCTCTGGAAACAAGACCGCTGGTCTTGAGGACCTTCCACGATCTCAAACTGGCAGGTCACTTCGGAGCACGTAAATCGTCGGAACTTGTCTCCCGCTCCTTCTGGTGGCCAGGCTGGAGGCAAGATTGTAAGTCTTATGTCGCTTCCTGCACTCAGTGTCAGCGTAACAAGGGGCCAAACACCAAGAGTTGGGGCCTGCTCAAACCCTTACCCATTCCTGAGCGCCCTTGGGCGGACGTGTCCATGGACTTTATCGTGGACTTGCCTTCCTCCGGAGTGTTTACCACGATTCTGGTCGTTGTGGACCGCCTCTCAAAAATGGCTCACTTTTTACCGATGATTGGGACACCTTCAGCCATGGATACCGCTCAAATCTTTTTTAAGGAGATAACCAGGCTTCATGGAATACCAAAGAGTATCACCTCCGACAGAGGGGTCCAGTTCACTTCAAAATTCTGGAAGGAACTCTGCAAGTCACTAGAAGTCAAAACCTGCCTCTCGTCAGCGTACCACCCCCAAAGCAATGGCCAGACAGAAAGAACCAATCAGACCCTGGAGCAATACCTCCGTTGTTTCTGCTCTGCTTCCCAGGATGACTGGGCATCTCTACTTCCTTACGCAGAGTTTGCCTATAACAATTCAATGCATTCTGCTACCAATCAACCCCCCTTTTGGGCCAATTACGGTTTTCATCCCTCCTTTCTCCCTGAAAACATCCCCGAGAGCCCTGTTCCCGCAGTCCAGGACCGAGTGGCTTCTGTCCAGGCGAATTTCCAAAGTCTCCAGGCGATGATGCGGAATGCCCAAGGATCCTACAAGAAATTTTTTGACCGGGGAAGGAAGGAAAACCCGGCGTTCAGAGTCGGGGAAAAAGTTTGGCTTTCCGCCGCCAACCTCAGATTGCCTATTCCCTCTCGAAAGCTCGGCCCTAGATTTATCGGGCCCTTCAAGATCAAACGAGCTATTAATCCTGTGGCTTTTGAACTAGCATTACCTGATTCCTATAGGATTCACCCAGTGTTCCACTCATCTTTATTAAAACCCGTCATTCCCAACGCCTTTCCTGGAAGAGATGAACCTCCTCCACCACCAGTTGAAGTAGATGGGGAAAAGGAATTTGAGATGGAATCCATCCTGGGCTGTAGGAAAAAAGGCAGACAGTTACAATACTTGGTTAAATGGAAGGGGTACCCCCCGGAGGACAACTCCTGGGAACCATCCAGGAACTTGCATGCTCCTCGCCTAATACGAGCCTTTCACCAACATCGGCGCATGCGCGTGGCGGGACGGCGCTTCGGCGTGCTCGGGTGCACGCACCGGCGCAACGACGAATGCGCGTGCGCAATAGCTCGCCAATGGGACTACAGGCGGGCCTATTTAAACAGACGCAGTAACACTATCTAGTTGCTGGTTTGTCAGCTTTACTGTGTTTCCTTGTGCCTGAAAGAAGTTAAAGTTCTCCTGCTGTGACCCGGACCGGATTTGACTACGCTTCTGCTTCTCCTGAACCTGACCCCCTTGGCTTGCTAAACGGACTTCTACCTCTCTCCTTGTGCTTGACCCTCGGCCTGTGACCCGGATCTGCTGCCTGTCTCCAGCCCTCTACCTTCTGCCTGTACCCTGGACTTCTTGCCTAACCTGACTATTCTGGTGCTTCCTGCTAAACTCCTAAACGGACTTGTGCCTTGCTACTGGTTGCTGTTTGACCCTGTCTACCCTTGGTGTTTGACTCCTGGCCTGTTCTTCAGACTCATCCCTGCTAGATTCTTCAGCAAGACACCTCTACCTGCTGGTGGCCAGTGCTCCCTCGTGCTGTCCTCTCCCTGTCTCACCTCCAGGGGGCGGAGTGCGCTTGGGTGCAAGGGTGAACCACTCTCGGCATCTCGGCCTCGGTAAGTACGTAGCCTGATACCATGTTATGTTCTAAATAAAGGAGTGTTGGACTTTAACGGTGTGTGGCTCAAGTTCCTGGCAGACGAGGTTCTCGGAGACTCTTGGAGGGAGGATCCGATGCACAACACAGGCCCGAAGGTAAAGGAAGGCATTGCTGATACCACTTTTACACCTGTGGTGGAAGCCAGGCGTAGCGCACCCTCTCCCTCCCCTATCATACCCCTAGACCAGAGACATTGCGAGCAGAACTTTAATAGAGGGGACGGGGAGAGGGGAGGAACTGCCCGCTACATAAATATTCCCCAAAAATCTATAAAAAAAAACAAATCTTTTCCTCAGTTTACGTATTCTTCTACATATTTTTGGTAAAAAAAAATCACAATAAACATTTATTGATTTGTGCAAAAGTTATAGCATTAACAAAATAGGGGATAGTTTTAAGGCATTTTTATTAATATTTTTTTTTACTAGTAATGGCGGCGATCAGCGATTTTTATCGTGACTGCGACATTATGGCGGACACATCGGACACTTTTGACACTATTTTGGGACCATTCACATTTATACAGCGATCAGTGCTATAAAAACGCACTGATTACTGTATAAATGTGACTGGCAGTGAAAGTGTTAACCAGTAGGGGGTGGGGAAGGGGTTAAGTGTGACCTAGGGATGTGTTCTAACTGTGTGGGGGCTGGGCTAGCTGTGACACAACACTGATCGCTGATCCCGATGAGAGGGAGCAGATGATCAGTGTCCTGTCACTAGGCAGAACGGGGAGAAACCTTGTTTACACTGGCCTCTCCCCGTTCTGCAGTTCTGTGACACGATCGCAGGACACCAGCGGACATCGAGTCTGCAGGTCCCGCGGGCACGGTCACGGAGCTCGCGGCAGGGGCTCACCCGCACAGCGCGAAATTCAAAGTGACGTAAATATACGTCACTTTGCGCAGCCATGCCATTCTGTCGACGTATATGTGCAGGACACGGTCGGCAAGCAGTTAAGGTACTGTATATTCTCACCAGAGGCGGTGGGACTGTGTTAGGTGGCTATTCCAGCACCTATAGATTATTTTTTTCATTCAACCAGCGAGTTTAACATAAAAATAAAAAGCTAAATTTCCCCATCCACACATTTGACTTGGATGGGGGAATCCTCCTGCTGTGCCTTTGTTATCCGACAGTGGGGAGACTTCAGATTGGCGGCTCTGATTGAGCAGAAATTTTCCAACAGGGAAGTTGTACAGAAATCAGTAGATCGACATTTGTACAACCACCTTGCCCATACATGGTATGAAATTTGGCTCGTCCCTGATGAACTGGCTGAATTTCGATTTATGTATGGTTGGCTTAGGTTTACAAACTTCCAGATTGATCACATTAATAGGAGGAGGCTAGAAATAATTGAATAATAATGTGGAAATTAATACATGATTTTACAATTAAAGAAATAAAAAACAAATACAGAAAACTTCCAGTATTTCTGCTGTCCATTTTTCCTATGGTTTAAAAAAAAACAACTGAGAAGCTTGGATGACAGATGTAAAAAGAATTTCATACTGCAACTCATGGTCACTCTTTCTTTAGCACTATGCTGAAATGTAAGGGAGGAATGGAAGCATCAGATTATTAACAGAAAGCACCTGGAGGCCTTATTGTTTTTTAATTAAATAACCCCCAACCAAATAATCACACTAGCTCCTCCACTTCCTCCTTCTTATGAAAGCTCATTAGGTAGATAAAACAATAATTAAAACTGGAGGCCCAAGCAGCCCTAATGTAGTTGCTGTCAGGAAATGCTGAGAAGCTTTCATCACTTACTCAGCTACATTTATACGCATGTTTACTAAAATATCTTTAATACTGCACTTTTAGAACGCTTTGAAGTGCTACTTCTATGTTTTAAAATTGTTACTTCCATGTAGTATTTTGTCTGGCAAGTGGAAAAGCCTAATTCGAAAATTAGCAGAATTTTTTTTCTTAATTAGTGACATCTTTGTTATCAGGACTAGATATTTAATCTGACAACTCTGGTGTTTGCCAGAAAGAGTGCTGTATTTAAGGGTATTTGTGAGCTGACAAACCTGATTACGTGGACTGGCGTATTGAACTCTTATGTCGCGTACACACGATCGGATTTCCGATGGAATAAAATCAGATGGAATTTTCCGTCGGAATTCCGAAGAAACTGACTTCCATCAGTCTTGCATACACAATAAATTCCGACCGTCCAAAAACGCGGTGACGTAAAACACTACGACGAGCCGAGAAAAATTAAGTTCAATGCTTCAGAGCATGCGTCGACTTGATTCTGAGCATGCTTGGATTTTTCCCCAATGGAATTCCACACAGACGATCGGAATTTCCCATCGTTTTTTTTTTCCATTGGAAAAATTTAAAACATGTTCTATTTTTTTACACCGATGGAAAAAAGTCTGATGGGGCCCACACACGATTGTTTATTCCGATGAAAAAAGTCCATCAGACTTTTTTCATCTGAAAAAACGATCGTGTTTACAGGGCATAAGGCGTAGAATCAGAGGTTAGGGGGTTAATTTAAAGGATTGAGTTAAAGTGGTTCTAAAGGCTGAATGTTTTTTTACCTGCATACATTCTATGCATGCAAGCAAAAAACCTTCAGTGTGCAGCTACCCTCTCCGGTCCTCCTAATACTTACCTAAGGCCGATCTCAATCCAGCGATGTACCCGAGAGCAGCATCTCACCCACCTCTTTGGCTGAGATGGAGCTGCAAGAGAAGAGGCGGATTGGGACTGCTCTGTGCAAAACCATGGCACAGAGCAGGTAAGTATGACATGTTTGGTATTGTTTATTTTTATTTTGCCTTTACAAACACTTTAAAAATTGAGGTTAGGGGAGGGGTAGGGTTAAGCAAATGGAATTTGTTACTTGCTAAGGGTTCAGCTTAGGTGGTAATATTTGTGGTTAATATTTGTTGTAATGTAAATAATTGAGTAGTATTTAATTGTTTTGCTTTTAAATAGCATAGGGAACAGTTAAATACCCTACAGGGTTCTTTTTGTGACCTGTGTCCTGTTGGGGAGATTTCCCTAAACTTCCTATCCCAGACACACAAAAGGAAGTGAGAGCAAATCTCCCCAAAGTGACAAACAGGTGTCCCCACTTATTCTGGTAACATCTCTAAAATGTTGGATTTACTTTCTGTTTCAGTGACAATGTCTCTGGGACAAATCACAGGATAAATATTCTAAATGGGCACATAGACAGCAACAAACAATGGACAGAATTTCTAACCCTTCCACGCTATATTAAAAAATTGCCCTTGACACGCCTCAAACAGTCTCAAACACACATACCCTTGCAGGGAGCTGTTTGGTACTATGAACATCTCCCGGCTGACGTAAAAAAACACCCACTGGTAAGGACGACACTCCAAGTAGGGGCACAGACACTCTTCACACAGTCTCTATCCACACCTAACTCCCCCCTATACCCCATTATAGGGAACCCAAAATTCCCACCAGGACTAGACCCCCCAGGTCGGGAATATTTTTAAGGAAATAAACTGTACACAAGCAAGACACTTCCTGGTGAATGGCTCTTGGCCCTCTTTGGAAACGCTAAGGAACAAAGGGGGCGCCTTCCAACTGTCGTTTTGGACGGCGGTCCAACTACGACACTTCCTCACGTCCATACCCAATCCGCAAGAGTTCACCAAATCACTTACCACCTTTGAGATCCTCTGCTCGGAGGAAGATGCACTCCTGAGGACACTGTCCACCATGTACAACCTCCTGATTTCCCAGACGGAAAGCACACACACACGGACTATCTAATTAAGTGGGAACAATACCTAAATTGTACATTCACCCCACGCCAGATCCAACGTATCATAACGTTTGCCCTGAAATCTTCCATATGTACGAAGGTACATGAAACTAATTATAAGCTCCTGACAAGGTGGTATCTGACCCCGCATGTCCTCCAAACTTACTACCCAAACTCCTCAGTAGGGATGAGCTTCGTGTTCGAGTCGAACATACGTTCGACTCGAACATCGGCTGTTCGATCGTTCGACGAAGATCGAACGATTTGGGCCGTTCGCGCCACATTCGAGTGACGCGAACGGCCCACAATGCACTACGCCATCGCAGTGTCATCCAGGCGCTGTGATTGGCCAAGCATGCACTGTGACCCCGCATGCTTGGCCAATCACAGCGCAGGCAGCGAGGAGAGCAATGATTGGCCACAGGCAGGATGCCTGTGGCCAATTATTGCTGAGGGGGTTTAGTACACACCCCACACTATAAAAGGCCGCCAGCGCGGCGGCCTTGTGTAGTGTGTTCCGGAGCAGGGAAAGAGAAGCATAGGCAGGGACAGTGTCATTATTTTTCCTTTACTAATCCTGGATTCCTTGTGTTTAGGGACAAATAAGGATAGGTAGGGAGAGTGTCAGTGACAGTGTGCTATTCTGTGCTAATCCTTGTTTGTAGGGACAGAGAGGTACAGTGAGGGAAAGTGTCAGTGTGCTATTCTGTTCTAAAACTATTTTGCTGAACCATATTTTCAATCCTTGAGTTTAGGGACAGAGAGGTACAGTGAGGGAAAGTGTCAGTGTGCTATTCTGTTCTAAAACTATTCTGCTGAACCATATTTTCAATCCTTGAGTTGAGGGACAGAGAGGTACAGTGAGTGAAACTGACAGTGTGCTATTCTGTTCTAAACCAATTTTGCTGTTCCATATTTTCAATCCTTGAGTTTAGGGACAGAGAAGGACACTCGTAGAAATTATCAGTGTGCTATTCTGTGCTAAATCTTGTTTGTAGGGAGGGACAGAGTAGGACAGTGAGGGAAAGTGTCAGTGTGCTATTCTGTTCTAAAACTATTTTGCTGAACCATATTTTCAATCCTTGATTTGAGGGACAGAGAGGTACAGTGAGTGAAACTGACAGTGTGCTATTCTGTTCTAAACCAATTTTGCTGTTCCATATTTTCAATCCTTGAGTTTAGGGACAGAGAAGGACACTCGTAGAAATTATCAGTGTGCTATTCTGTGCTAAATCTTGTTTGTAGGGAGGGACAGAGTAGGACAGTGAGGGAAAGTGTCAGTGTGCTATTCTGTTCTAAAACTATTTTGCTGAACCATATTTTCAATCCTTGAGTTGAGGGACAGAGAGGTACAGTGAGTGAAACTGACAGTGTGCTATTCTGTTCTAAACCAATTTTGCTGTTCCATATTTTCAATCCTTGAGTTTAGGGACAGAGAAGGACACTCGTAAAAATTATCAGTGTGCTATTCTGTGCTAAATCTTGTTTGTAGGGAGGGACAGAGTAGGACAGTGAGGGAAAGTGTCAGTGTGCTATTCTGTTGTAAAACTATTTTGCTGAACCATATTTTCAATCCTTGAGTTGAGGGACAGAGAGGTACAGTGAGTGAAACTGACAGTGTGCTATTCTGTTCTAAACCAATTTTGCTGTTCCATATTTTCAATCCTTGAGTTGAGGGACAGAGAAGGACACTCGTAGAAATTATCAGTGTGCTATTCTGTGCTAAATCTTGTTTGTAGGGAGGGACAGAGTAGGACAGTGAGGGAAAGTGTCAGTGTGCTATTCTGTTCTAAAACTATTTTGCTGAACCATATTTTCAATCCTTGAGTTGAGGGACAGAGAGGTACAGTGAGTGAAACTGACAGTGTGCTATTCTGTTCTAAACCAATTTTGCTGTTCCATATTTTCAATCCTTGAGTTGAGGGACAGAGAGGTACAGTGAGTGAAACTGACAGTGTGCTATTCTGTTCTAAACCAATTTTGCTGTTCCATATTTTCAATCCTTGAGTTGAGGGACAGAGAAGGACACTCGTAGAAATTATCAGTGTGCTATTCTGTGCTAAATCTTGTTTGTAGGGAGGGACAGAGTAGGACAGTGAGGGAAAGTGTCAGTGTGCTATTCTGTTCTAAAACTATTTTGCTGAACCATATTTTCAATCCTTGATTTGAGGGACAGAGAGGTACAGTGAGTGAAACTGAGAGTGTGCTATTCTGTTCTAAACCAATTTTGCTGTTCCATATTTTCAATCCTTGAGTTTAGGGACAGAGAAGGACACTCGTAGAAATTATCAGTGTGCTATTCTGTGCTAAATCTTGTTTGTAGGGAGGGACAGAGTAGGACAGTGAGGGAAAGTGTCAGTGTGCTATTCTGTTCTAAAACTATTTTGCTGAACCATATTTTCAATCCTTGAGTTGAGGGACAGAGAGGTACAGTGAGTGAAACTGACAGTGTGCTATTCTGTTCTAAACCAATTTTGCTGTTCCATATTTTCAATCCTTGAGTTTAGGGACAGAGAAGGACACTCGTAGAAATTATCAGTGTGCTATTCTGTGCTAAATCTTGTTTGTAGGGAGGGACAGAGTAGGACAGTGAGGGAAAGTGTCAGTGTGCTATTCTGTTGTAAAACTATTTTGCTGAACCATATTTTCAATCCTTGAGTTGAGGGACAGAGAGGTACAGTGAGTGAAACTGACAGTGTGCTATTCTGTTCTAAACCAATTTTGCTGTTCCATATTTTCAATCCTTGAGTTTAGGGACAGAGAAGGACACTCGTAGAAATTATCAGTGTGCTATTCTGTGCTAAATCTTGTTTGTAGGGAGGGACAGAGTAGGACAGTGAGGGAAAGTGTCAGTGTGCTATTCTGTTCTAAAACTATTTTGCTGAACCATATTTTCAATCCTTGAGTTGAGGGACAGAGAGGTACAGTGAGTGAAACTGACAGTGTGCTATTCTGTTCTAAACCAATTTTGCTGTTCCATATTTTCAATCCTTGAGTTGAGGGACAGAGAGGTACAGTGAGTGAAACTGACAGTGTGCTATTCTGTTCTAAACCAATTTTGCTGTTCCATATTTTCAATCCTTGAGTTGAGGGACAGAGAGGTACAGTGAGTGAAACTGACAGTGTGCTATTCTGTTCTAAAACTATTTTGCTGAACCATATTTTCAATCCTTGAGTTGAGGGACAGAGAGGTACAGTGAGTGAAACGGACAGTGTGCTATTCTGTTCTAAACCAATTTTGCTGTTCCATATTTTCAATCCTTGAGTTGAGGGACAGAGAAGGACACTCGTAGAAATTATCAGTGTGCTATTCTGTGCTAAATCTTGTTTGTAGGGAGGGACAGAGTAGGACAGTGAGGGAAAGTGTCAGTGTGCTATTCTGTTCTAAAACTATTTTGCTGAACCATATTTTCAATCCTTGAGTTGAGGGACAGAGAGGTACAGTGAGTGAAACTGACAGTGTGCTATTCTGTTCTAAACCAATTTTGCTGTTCCATATTTTCAATCCTTGAGTTGAGGGACAGAGAGGTACAGTGAGTGAAACTGACAGTGTGCTATTCTGTTCTAAACCAATTTTGCTGTTCCATATTTTCAATCCTTGAGTTGAGGGACAGAGAGGTACAGTGAGTGAAACTGACAGTGTGCTATTCTGTTCTAAACCAATTTTGCTGTTCCATATTTTCAATCCTTGAGTTGAGGGACAGAGAGGTACAGTGAGTGAAACTGACAGTGTGCTATTCTGTTCTAAACCAATTTTGCTGTTCCATATTTTCAATCCTTGAGTTGAGGGACAGAGAGGTACAGTGAGTGAAACTGACAGTGTGCTATTCTGTTCTAAACCAATTTTGCTGTTCCATATTTTCAATCCTTGAGTTGAGGGACAGAGAGGTACAGTGAGTGAAACTGACAGTGTGCTATTCTGTTCTAAAACTATTTTGCTGAACCATATTTTCAATCCTTGAGTTGAGGGACAGAGAGGTACAGTGAGTGAAACTGACAGTGTGCTATTCTGTTCTAAACCAATTTTGCTGTTCCATATTTTCAATCCTTGAGTTGAGGGACAGAGAGGTACAGTGAGTGAAACTGACAGTGTGCTATTCTGTTCTAAACCAATTTTGCTGTTCCATATTTTCAATCCTTGAGTTGAGGGACAGAGAGGTACAGTGAGTGAAACTGACAGTGTGCTATTCTGTTCTAAAACTATTTTGCTGAACCATATTTTCAATCCTTGAGTTGAGGGACAGAGAGGTACAGTGAGTGAAACTGACAGTGTGCTATTCTGTTCTAAACCAATTTTGCTGTTCCATATTTTCAATCCTTGAGTTGAGGGACAGAGAGGTACAGTGAGTGAAACTGACAGTGTGCTATTCTGTTCTAAACCAATTTTGCTGTTCCATATTTTCAATCCTTGAGTTGAGGGACAGAGAAGGACACTCGTAGAAATTATCAGTGTGCTATTCTGTGCTAAATCTTGTTTGTAGGGAGGGACAGAGTAGGACAGTGAGGGAAAGTGTCAGTGTGCTATTCTGTTCTAAAACTATTTTGCTGAACCATATTTTCAATCCTTGAGTTGAGGGACAGAGAGGTACAGTGAGTGAAACTGACAGTGTGCTATTCTGTTCTAAACCAATTTTGCTGTTCCATATTTTCAATCCTTGAGTTGAGGGACAGAGAGGTACAGTGAGTGAAACTGACAGTGTGCTATTCTGTTCTAAACCAATTTTGCTGTTCCATATTTTCAATCCTTGAGTTGAGGGACAGAGAGGTACAGTGAGTGAAACTGCAAGTGTGCTATTCTGTTCTAAACCAATTTTGCTGTTCCATATTTTCAATCCTTGAGTTTAGGGACAGAGAAGGACACTCGTAGAAATTATCAGTGTGCTATTCTGTGGTAAATCTTGTTTGTAGGGAGGGACAGAGTAGGACAGTGAGGGAAAGTGTCAGTGTGCTATTCTGTTCTAAAACTTTTTTGCTGAACCATATTTTCAATCCTTGTGTTTAGGGACAGAGAAGGATAGGCAGGGGACAGTGTCAGTGTCATTGTTGCTAAGCCTCCTGCACAATATACACCTGAAGGTAGCCCTTATTGCTGTTTTTCCCATCTCCCTGCAGGCCATCCATTAAAATGTCTGGAAGGCAACCAAGGAGAGGCAGACAGTCAGGAGGCAAAAAAAGAGGGCAAGCAGGCTCTGTGTCTGGGGGCAACAGTGCTGGTCGTGTACGCGGTGCATTGTCATCAGCACATGGCCATGGGACACGCTTGTCCTTGTTTTCGGCAGCTGGACATGTTGAGCCACATCATGCCGAAGACTTGGTAGAGTGGATGACCAAGCCCACCTCATCCTCCTCATTCTCTCTCTCCCAGGCTCAGGGTACTGGCAAAGCAGCTGCCAAAGCGTCCTCTTCTCTGGTATCATTATCTTCATTAGTCAATCCTTCCCTAGACCCACCATGCCCTCCTCCTGAGGAGTCCCCCGAACTGTTTGAGCACAGTGTTGGGTACATGCTCCAGGAGGATGCCCAGCGTTTGGAAGGATCTGATGATGATACCCAGCTAGAGGAAGGCAGCAGCGTGAGAGCAGAGAGAGGGGATGCTCAAGAAGGACACCAATCTGGCAGTCATGCTCCAGCAGCTGCAGCATATTGCCAGATTGGCTCCAGTGATGAGGAGGGAGGGGATGATGAGGTCACTGACTCCACGTGGGTGCCTAATAGGAGAGAGGAGGAGGAGGAGGATGAGGAGGAGGCACATCTCCAACGAGGCAGGATGCCCTTGAGTGGCCAGCGTATGGGCAGCACACCGACGGAATCACACCGCAGAGCTCCGCCTGTGCAGGGCGCTGCCTCTGCCCGTCATGCAAAAAGTTCTTTGGTGTGGGCCTTTTTTGAGGCGAGTGCATCAGATCGCACAGCTGCTGTTTGCAACATATGTCTCAAGCGTATATCGCGTGGCCAAAACATCAGCCGCTTGGGCACCACATGCTTGATCAGACATATGTTGACCTGCCATGCAGCTCGTTGGCAAGCCTACCTTAAAGACCCACACCAAAGAACAAAGCTGACCTCTTCTTGCACCGCATCAGATGGGATCTCCAACCCCACTATACCTTCACTCCTCTCTGAAACCTGCTCTGAGAGGAATGAAGGTGTAGAATTAGGTGTGTCACAGGCAAGTACTTGCGGGCACTCTGCTAGCAGTACACCAACGTCCGATTCTAGCAGGCAAATTTCCCTGCCCCAGCTGCTGGACCGTCGAAAGAAGTTCACTCCCAGCCATCCACATGCCCAGCGATTGAATGCTAGCTTGGCTAAATTGCTAGCGCTTCAACTGCTGCCTTTTCAGTTGGTAGACTCGGCCCCCTTCCGTGAGTTTGTGCAATGTGCGGTTCCTCAGTGGCAGGTTCCCAAACGACACTTTTTCGCACGGAAGGCTATTCCGGCTCTCTACAGGCATGTGGAAGGCAATGTCTTGGCCTCGCTGGACAGGGCGGTCAGCGGTAAGGTGCATATTACCGCTGACTCATGGTCCAGCAGGCATGGACAGGGACGTTACCTTTCTTTCACGGCCCATTGGGTCACTCTTTTGGCAGCAGGGAAGGATGCAGGACAAGGTGCAGTAGTGTTGGAGGTTGTTCCACCGCCATGCCTCCAAAATGCTACTACTGGTTGTGACACACCTCTCTCCTCCACCCCCTCCTCTTCTTCTTCCTCCATGGCCTCTTCCTGTGGTTTGTCCTCGGAACCAGCGGTGCTCCGTAGGCGTTCAAGGGGCTACGCAAGTACGCAGGCAAAAAGATGCCATGCCGTGCTTGCGCTGGTGTGTTTGGGGGACAGGAGCCACACTGGGGCAGAGGTCCTGTCTGCTCTGCAGGGGCAGGCCGAGAGGTGGTTGACGCCACGCCAGCTTAAGCCAGGAATGGTGGTTTGCGACAATGGCACCAACCTCCTCTCCGCCCTCCGACAGGGACAACTGACCCATGTGCCCTGTATGGCTCACGTCCTTAACCTGGTGGTGCAGCGGTTCTTGGGCAGGTACCCGGGCTTACAGGATGTCCTGAGGCAGGCCAGGAAAGTCTGTGTGCATTTCCGCAGATCTTATAATGCCAGTGCTCGCCTGGCTGAGCTTCAAAAGGAGTTGAACCTGCCCAAGAACCGCCTTATATGTGACATGCCCACCAGGTGGAACTCAACGTTGGCCATGCTGCAGCGGCTGCACACGCAGCAGAGGGCCATCAATGAGTACCTGTGCGACTACGGCACCAGGACAGGGTCAGGGGAGCTCGGGTTTTTTTCACCACGCCAGTGGGGCATGATCAGGGATGCATGCACTGTCCTGGCACCATTTGAGGAGGCCACAAGGATGGTGAGCAGTGACAGTGCATGCATCAGTGACACTGTACCTCTTGTCCACCTGTTGGAGCACACGCTGCGTGGAACAATGGACAGGGCACTTGAGGCAGAACAGAGGCAGGAAGAGGAGGACTTCCTTGCCTCTCAAGGCCCCCTTTACCCAGACAGTGTTCCTTCTGTCCCACCCATCGCACAGGAAGAGGAGGAGGAGGAGGAGGAGGATTGTGTCAGCATGGAGGTGGA
Organism: Rana muscosa; assembly: GCA_029206835.1. Taxonomy (NCBI): domain Eukaryota; kingdom Metazoa; phylum Chordata; class Amphibia; order Anura; family Ranidae; genus Rana; species Rana muscosa. The sequence goes on along the minus strand of CM055127.1, from coordinate 309,432,882 downwards.
GGCTGGCACTCAGCATCATCAGCAGCAGTCTTTTAGGGATGATTTACAGTCCCAAGAAACCAGTGGACTTGTACGTGGCTGGGAGGAGGTGGCTGCGGATCATGTCGTCCTTAGTGACCCAGAGGACTCCGGACTGAATGCCTCAGCTAACCTACGCTGCATGGCCTCCCTGATCCTGCAAAGTCTGCGGAAGGATCCTCGTATTCTTCGGATCAAGGAGAGGGACCATTACTGGCTGGCCACTCTCCTTGTTCCACGGTACAAGGGTAAGGTTGCGGACCTTATCGTACCGTCGCAGAGGGAGCAGAGGATGAGACAACTCCGGGAGGCCTTGCAGAAAGGTCTGTGCAACGCGTTCCCAGAGACTGTGAGGTTACAAACTCCTGGTCCTGGACAACGAGTTGCTGAGGCTTCGGGCAGTCAAAGAAGGAGCGGTGGGGAAGGTGGCCGTCTGACCGATGCGTTCAGACAATTCTTTAGTCCGCAGCCCCAAAGTATGATCGGTTCCAGCAACCATCGCCAGCGTCTGATATACATGGTCCAGGAATACCTAGGGGCAAGGTCAGACTTGGACACCTTCCCCACCGAAAATCCTCTGGCTTACTGGGTCTTGAGGATAGATCACTGGCTAGAGCTTGCACAGTATGCAATTGAGCTACTGGCCTGTCCTGCATCCAGCGTTCTTTCAGAACGCACATTCAGTGCTGCTGGAGGATTTGTCACGGATCACAGGGTGCGCCTGTCCACCGACTCGGTTGATCGACTGACTTTCATCAAGATGAACCAGTCTTGGATCACCACCAGCTACCACACACCAGATGCTGATATAACAGACTAATTGATTTTAAAATGTCACATCCCTTCAAGACTGATGCTGATGCTGAGTGCCTGTGCTGTTATGTTGACTGGCTATCCTCCTCCTCCTCCTCAATGATACGATTAACGATGATAGCTTGGAAGATCATTTTGGTTTATGGGTGACGCCACCAGTGGCTAAGGCCCAATTTTTCAGCCCCTGTTTAACAGGGACGTGTAATTAAAATTTTTGATGCAATACTTTGCAACAGGCCTCATTGCTGTGCTCCAAGTACAGTATCTGTGAGGGGTTGCAGTGTTGTGCCACCAGTGCCTAAGGCCCAATTTTTCAGCCCCTGTTCAACAGGGGCATGCAATTATAATTATTGATCTAATAATTCACAGCAGGGCCCATTGCTGCGCCCACCAAGAGTAACTGTCAGGCCTTACAGTGTTGTGGCACCAGCACCACCATCACCACCACCACCACCACCAAAGGCCCAATTTTTAAGCCCCTGTTCAACAGGGGCATGCAATTATAATTATTGATCTAATAATTCACAGCAGGGCCCATTGCTGCGCCCACCAAGAGTAACTGTCAGGCCTTACAGTGTTGTGGCACCAGCACCACCATCACCACCACCACCACCACCAAAGGCCCAATTTTTAAGCCCCTGTTCAACAGGGGCATGCAATTATAATTATTGATCTAATAATTCACAGCAGGGCCCATTGCTGCACCCACCAAGAGTAACTGTCAGGCCTTACAGTGTTGTGGCACCAGCACCACCATCACCACCACCACCACCACCAAAGGCCCAATTTTTCAGCCCCTGTTCAACAGGGGCATGCAATTATAATTATTGATCTAATAATTCACAGCAGGGAGCATTGCTGCGCCCACCAAGAGTAACTGTCAGGCCTTACAGTGTTGTGGCACCAGCACCACCATCACCACCACCACCACCACCAAAGGCCCAATTTTTCAGCCCCTGTTCAACAGGGGCATGCAATTATAATTATTGATCTAATAATTCACAGCAGGGACCATTGCTGCGCCCACCAAGAGTAACTGTCAGGCCTTACAGTGTTGGGGCACCAGCACCACCATCAAAGGCCCAATTTTTACTACCACTGATCAACAATTATATGTTATTACAATTCCTGATATTATACTTGACAGAAGGGCGTTCCAGCACCCACCAAGAATAACTGTGAGTGCTTTCAGTGTTGTGCCAACACCAACACCTAAGGGGCCAATTTCTGCAGAGTATATATGGAAGGTCCCTACTTTCAAACATCCAACTTACAAACTACTACTACTTGCAAACGGAAGAAGACAACAGGAAGTGAGAGGAAATCTACCCCTTGGAAGGAAAATTCTCTCCTGTAAGAATTAATATGGGAGAAAGGTGTCTCCTCTCTACTGATGCTTTATCACCAATCCTTGTTTCAATAAAAACACCACATTTCAAAAACAGTTGTCATTGGGACGCAAAGTGAGGTGAAATGTTCTGAACAGGGGCACAGACAGCAAAAAAAATGTGACAGGGGTGATAACCGTTCCCTATGTTTTACAAAAAGCTAAAAAAAAGGAATTTGCCATGGAGCTCCACTTAAACAATGCAGCTGTTCAAAATTATAAACAGATTCTACATAAGAACAAACCTACAGTCCCTGTCTTGTATGCACCGCCTGTATACGGCTGTTCAGAGTATATAGGTCCTTTTTTATTTTGTGTGCGGGGTTCCCCTTAATATCCATACAAGACCCAAAGGGGCTGGTAATGTGGTAATGGGCTGGGGTAGGGGGGGGGGGTTGATGGGGTAGCTATGCCATTTTTCCTAAAGATTTTCATCCATATTACCGGGACCAGACATTGCATTAAAGCCGCAAGCAGTTTTAAATGACTTTTTTCCCTTTAGAAATGTTATTTTGTGCAGGGACAGTTCTAAACACGGGAAACACGTGGCACTTCACAGGCATACTTTAGACACCCCCCAGGTACAATATTTAAAGGAATATTTGACTTTTTTTTTTCACTTTATGCATCATTAAAATGACTGCTCCCGAAAACGTCCGTTTTTAAAACTTCTTTTTGCATTGATACATGTCCCCTGGTGCAGAAGCCGGGTTCCCAAACTCTGTTTCGGACAATAACATGGATAATAGTCGTTATAATTAGCACTTTAGAATCCGAACGTTCGCATCCATTGTATTTAATAGGGTTCTAATGTTCGCGCGAACTTTCGGTCCGTTCGCGGGTTCTGGTGCGAACCGAACCCAGGGGTGTTCGGCTCATCACTACTCCTCAGCACTATGCTGGAGATACCAGGGGGACAGGGGTACGTTGTTGCATATATTCTGGTCATGCCCAATGCTGTCCCATGCGTGGAGTGACCGGGATTGTTGGGCCTTTGTTGTTGTTGCATGGAGGCCTTACTGTTAGCAGGGGCCCACGGCCCTATGGTGTCGCTTAAAGGGGTACTAGTCGATTGATATCCAACACATATTTTTTTGAAAATGTGCAGGACCCCTGCCTTGTTCCTCCCTCCTTGTGATGTTGTTGATGATGTCCCCCCCCCCTATTTCTTCTCTCTGTTATTTGTTTCTTGAATGTCCCTTTGTATATGTTTGTACCGACTTGTCTTAGCCCATGTTGGCCATTAATAAAAATTATATGTAGCGCCCTCCTCACTCCCCTCTCTCTCTCTCGTCTCGTCTCGTCTCTTGTCTAGGGGTATCTTAGAGGGGAGGGAGCCGGGGACACCACGCCTGGCTTCCACCACATGTGTCAGTGCGGTATAAGCAACGTTCTTGTATTACCTTCGGGTCAGTGTTGTGCACCTGGATCCTCCCTCCAAGAGTCATCTTGAACAATGTCTGTTAGGAAATGAGCCCCACACCGTTAAAGTTCAACACTCCTTTATTCTTCTCGAATGAACACAATCAGTTGAACTCCCTTAGTAGGAACAGAACAGGAAAGGAGGTGTGGATGCGAATAGGCCCAGACACAATGTAGTTCTCCACTTTCCTTCCTGAAAGTGGGTTACGGTCTCCGCACGAGGGGGAATTTCCTTCCAGGCGGTCTCCGACGAGAGGCTCACCTGTCACCGGCAATATGCTGCACCGGGTCTTCAAGTGAGGAGCTTCCCCGGTCCATTGCGCCTTCCGGATTCGGGTACCCACTCCTGGGGTTCCCTAGGATCTCCTTCCCTCGCGGAACTCAGTGTTGGGCACTGAGCTTCGGACCTCCATCCGAGGACCTCACCCCAGGCTAAAGGTGCCTGGGATGGAACACGACCTCCGGTTGTCCTCTAGGCCTAGGCCACCCAGAGGACCGACACGAACCACCGTCCGCAAGCTGAAGGTGCTTGGGACTTCGACCCCGTGACAAAGATGGCCGGCCCCTTTATACCCTCTCCCAGCAAGCACGGGGGGTTCCCCGCCCCACCATACCGCTGCCGAGGGAGGACAAAAAGGAGGCACAGCACACAGCAATGATTCAACCCCAGCCCAGGGCAACAGCGCCACCTACTGGGCTGCAGGGAATTACACATCACTAATGTCTTTGCCAATTCAAATTTTACACCCGGGAAAGTACATACTCGCTACACTCTCCCCTGGTGGTTTGACACTGGTCCCCAGTGTCTGGAGTAAATCATGCCCTCAACGGCTGACATAATCCAATCCAGAAACCGACTAACAATTGTACAAAAATATAAAACTTTTGAAAAAACTATCCAACTGAAACATTGTGTCTGAGCACTGTAAAGAAAGGGAATAAAGACAGAAGAGAAACAACAGCACTGATTCATAACTTTGAATCACATATTCACATTTGACTTTCCCCACCCATCCTGACTAAGACTTACCCCATCCTTAGTAAACTTGATGGGATGTTCTCCTGCAGAGGGAAAAGAAAGGATTAACACACATAACCCTGACACCTGTATTCGTGTAATGGAAAAGAAACTTCTCCGAGAAGAAATCCCTTTTCTCCAGAGAGTGAGTGCATGAAAAGTGTCTTAACGTTGCGCAACACTGCCACCTGGTGACAGCACCGCGGTAACTGCACTCGTGGAACATTCTTCTTTCCTTTCGACCCTATCTACCCCAGAGTCCATAATCTCTTTCAGGAAAGTGAAAAATAACAGGAACAGTTCTTCATTCCTCTGGGCACAAAAGCAACGGGCCCCAGAAAGTTCAGCAGCATGATAAGAACGGAGTCTCTTTTCTCCTACAGGTAAAAGCAGGGATGCGGCAGAACAAGTGGTTTCAAGTGCTGATCCATGGTTTCCAGATGATACTCCACATCTTCTCCTTCTTTGCGCCGGATCAACACTTTATCTGCATGGATGTGTCTTCCCAACATCCATTCTGCCTTGCAGTCTTTAAAACGTTGAGAGGCCTTTGGAGAGCATGCCAGGTACCTGTGGGCGTGGGGAACCTGAAGGTGGATCCACACAAAGTCATTGTACCAGCGCTCCCGGCACACTTCCACCTCATAAAGCAGTTCCTTCGACAAGTACGGATACTCCCATCCGTAGTCTGCAGCAACCTTCTGGCCAAATAGCCGTTGTAATCTCGCCAAAGGAGGCATTGTAGCTCTGCCCCCTTCACCAGGCAAAACTATCGAGTCCGGGTGGCGAGGGACCTTGATCACATCCGATCTGGGCATAGGTGCCCGCAGCAGCAGTCTCTTTTCCCTGGCCTTCGGTACAGATGGCACCGGGGATGTAGACGCAGGCTGGGGACCGGACCTCTCTTCAGGCGCTGGTGCCTCCACCCGGGTTGTACTTTCCCCTGTTGACATGGGTGGATCTCTGGTCCTCCGAGATGAAGCGAGAGGTACTTTGTCCCAGCCCTTCCCGGCAAACAAATCGTCTATGGCAGCGTCGTCTCCCATGTCCGAGAGCGACTCCAGATCAGAGGTGTCACACTCCTCCGCGGGTATGTAGCCGGTTGTAGAAACGGAGCCACCACCTCCCGCGGATTCGCTAGGCCATGACTTCCCGACACCTCCGCCCACACACCAAGTCTCTCTGCCTGGCTTACCTCGACCTTTACTTGAAGCGGGACGTCCGGAACTCTTGTCGACGGATCCATCCAGGCCGGGCGTAAGCGGGCGAGACGGTCCACCACAACCGCTGGTCGGGGCTACCATGCCGGTCTTTCTCTTCGGTGGCGGACGCTGCGAGACAGTGGTGACCGAGTCAGCATCCTCGGATTTCTCCCGTTGGGGTTTTACGACCTCCTCCGCGGTCGTTGCAGTGTGCGTAGGGATGGCTCTCACAGCAGTGATTCCTCCTCTCTGAGTGGTGTTGTCCGCAGCACGGCCAGGGTAAATGGTTCTCGGCCTCTCAACCTCCGGATCCACTTCGAACAGGAACTCCCCACAGGCCTCACATCGCCCGAATGGCTTCAGCTGGCACACCAGTCCCGAAAAGCCGGGACAAATCACACCCAGGGCCTCAACGTCCATGCACGAGTACAGGGCGAATCGACCCCTTGGCTTTAGCCGGATCCCCGTATCTGTTACCGGAGCAGCAGCAGTCAATGTCGTGCTGGAAGGGTGAACTGGAATCCACGATGTATGTCCGAACATGGCGACCTGTTGCTGATCCATCGCACACTGCAAAGTTTTTGCGCCAATGTCCCACGTGTAGTCGTTCACACGTATTGGACTCCTCCCCTTTGCTCCAGTTCGCGGGCTTTTCTTCTTTTCTGTTTCTGAGTCACGCCCACGAACTAAGCGATGGGGGTCTGCCCGGTGGCGCAGTGCAAATAGAAGCTCCCACGTGTAGTACTTCACACGGCTGAACTTCCCCCTCTTTCCACTCTTCTGCGCGGGCCTTTCCCTTCATTGGGTCATGTCCACAACTTCGAGCAGGGATGCACTTCGGCCAATGAAGGCCTGCCTATTCGCTTAACTCTTCCAACAGACACGTTCAATACTGTGGTGCACAAACACTATACCGGACCCGAGCCCCCACGTGTAGCGCCCTCCTCACTCCCCTCTCTCTCTCTCGTCTCGTCTCTTGTCTAGGGGTATCTTAGAGGGGAGGGAGCGGGGACACCGCGCCTGGCTTCCACCACATGTGTCAGTGCGGTATAAGCAACGTTCTTGTATTACCTTCGGGTCAGTGTTGTGCACCTGGATCCTCCCTCCAAGAGTCACCTTGAACAATGTCTGTTAGGAAATGAGCCCCACACCGTTAAAGTTCAACACTCCTTTATTCTTCTCGAATGAACACAATCAGTTGAGCTCGCTTAGTAAGAACAGAACAGGAAAGGAGGTGTGGATGCGAATAGGCCCAGACACAATGTAGTTCTCCACTTTCCTTCCTGAAAGTGGGTTACGGTCTCCGCACGAGGGGGAATTTCCTTCCAGGCGGTCTCCGACGAGAGGCTCACCTGTCACCGGCAATATGCTGCACCGGGTCTTCAAGTGAGGAGCTCCCCCGGTCCATTGCGCCTTCCGGATTCGGGTACCCACTCCCGGGGTTCCCTAGGATCTCCTTCCCTCGCGGAACTCAGTGTTGGGCACTGAGCTTCGGACCTCCATCCGAGGACCTCACCCCAGGCTAAAGGTGCCTGGGATGGAACACGACCTCCGGTTGTCCTCTAGGCCTAGGCCACCCAGAGGACCGACACGAACCACCGTCCGCAAGCTGAAGGTGCTTGGGACTTCGACCCTGTGACAAAGATGGCCGGCCCCTTTATACCCTCTCCCAGCAAGCATGGCGGGTTCCCCGCCCCACCATACCGCTGCCGAGGGAGGACAAAAAGGAGGCACAGCACACAGCAATGATTCAACCCCAGCCCAGGGCAACAGCGCCACCCACTGGGCTGCAGGGAATTACACATCACTAATGTCTTTGCCAATTCAAATTTTACACCCGGGAAAGTACATACCCGCTACACTCTCCCCCTGGTGGTTTGACACTGGTCCCCAGTGTCTGGAGTAAATCATGCCCTCAACGGCTGACATAATCCAATCCAGAAACCGACTAACAATTGTACAAAAATATAAAACTTATGAAAAAACTATCCAACTGAAACATTGTGTCTGAGCACTGTAAAGAAAGGGAATAAAGACAGAAGAGAAACAACAGCACTGATTCATAACTTTGAATCACATATTCACATTTGACTTTCCCCACCCATCCTGACTAAGACTTACCCCATCCTTAGTAAACTTGATGGGATGTTCTCCTGCAGAGGGAAAAGAAAGGATTAACACACATAACCCTGACACCTGTATTCGTGTAATGGAAAAGAAACTTCTCCGAGAAGAAATCCCTTTTCTCCAGAGAGTGAGTGCATGAAAAGTGTCTTAACGTTGCGCAACACTGCCACCTGGTGACAGCACTGCGGTAACTGCACTCGTGGAACTTTCTTCTTTCCTTTCGACCCTATCTACCCCAGAGTCCATAATCTCTTTCAGGAAAGTGAAAAATAACAGGAACAGTTCTTCATTCCTCTGGGCACAAAAGCAACGGGCCCCAGAAAGTTCAGCAGCATGATAAGAACGGAGTCTCTTTTCTCCTACAGGTAAAAGCGGGGATGCGGCAGAACAAGTGGTTTCAAGTGCTGATCCATGGTTTCCAGATGATACTCCACATCTTCTCCTTCTTTGCGCCGGATCAACACTTTATCTGCATGGATGTGTCTTCCCAACATCCATTCTGCCTTGCAGTCTTTAAAACGTTGAGAGGCCTTTGGAGAGCATGCCAGGTACCTGTGGGCGTGGGGAACCTGAAGGTGGGTCCACACAAAGTCATTGTACCAGCGCTCCCGGCACACTTCCACCTCATAAAGCAGTTCCTTCGACAAGTACGGATACTCCCATCCGTAGTCTGCAGCAACCTTCTGGCCAAATAGCCGTTGTAATCTCGCCAAAGGAGGCATGGTAGCTCTGCCCCCTTCACCAGGCAAAACTATCGAGTCCGGGTGGCGAGGGACCTTGATCACATCCGATCTGGGCATAGGTGCCCGCAGCAGCAGTCTCTTTTCCCTGGCCTTCGGTACAGATGGCACCGGGGATGTAGACGCAGGCTGGGGACCGGACCTCTCTTCAGGCGCTGGTGCCTCCACCCGGGTTGTACTTTCCCCTGTTGACATGGGTGGATCTCTGTGTCAGGGTCACCTGTGGCCAGGTGACAGATGCACACCGTAGGGGGACAGGAGTGCACCGCGAGGTAGTGAACCCTATGGCTGGCTTCTGCGGATAGGAAACTGGGTGGTTGTGGAAAGCGGGACCAGAGGAGCACAACCGGGATCCTAACGGAAGCTAGAGCCAAGATTCCCCAGGGCGCGGAGTCTAAGACCCAGCTGGTCTTCTCCAGGGCCTCTAGTGGTGAGGATGTTATGCTGCAGGCTGGGACCAGGTCGCGGCCCCTGGAGTTTCCTAGCTCACGCCCCGTAGGATAAGGGGAAAAGAGGGGAAGCAGCAGCACAAGATAAGAGAGAACCGAATAACAAGCTGAAGGTCAGGGGCCACAAGCAGACAAGGATAACGAAAGAACGAGCCGAAGGTCAAGGGTCACGAGCAGACAGGGATAGTCGGGGACGAGCCAATAACGTAACAGAAAGACAGACGTAGCACACGGCAGGCAGGAACCCAAACACACAATGCCTAACAAACACGTTGATCAGCAAAGCAGGCTTGCAGTGCACAGGTTAATATAGTGTTCTGTGATAGGGCCTGGGGTGGAGTCAGGCTGGGAGGAGATTATAAAGGAAGCCAGGTGAAGGAGGTCTGGTCTCAAAGATGAACACATGAGGAGGAAGGTAAGATGGCAGACAGACATTAATGCATATCCATGACAGTACCCTCCCTCTTACGAGGCCTTGGGTAGAATAAGAAAGGATATCCACTCCTGGTGGAGAATCCCTACCGACATCCTAATGGGTAGCGTCTGGAAGCGAATAGGGCCCCCTGGGAGAACAGTGCCATCAATTGCCGAGACTACCAATGGGGTAGTGAGAGGTGAAAGGGTAAGCTTCATAGAAGAAGCAGTTCTCCAATCCATAAAATTGCCGGCAGCCCCGGAATCCAGGTATGCAAGGGTTGACTGAGGAGAAGTGCCTACATGAAGGAACACCAGCAAGAGCAGGCGAGAAGGTGATGTTTCTGGGTCCAATACTCCACCTTCCAAATGTATTAGACCCGAGCGTTTCCCGGACGAAGCGAGCAGGAGTCACGAAAATGACCCTTGCCCCCACAATAGAGGCACAAGCCCAGAGTTCTGCGCCTAGTACGTTCTTCGGGGGTTAGTCTGGTCCGGCCCAGCTGCGTAGGTTCTTCAGCAGGTAGAGGATGCTCCACGGAATGAAGGGAGGGGAGCTCAGACTGGCCAGGACCCAGAGAGTGCTGGCGTCTTTTTTCTAAGGACCTCTCTTGAAAACGAATGTCGATCTGGTTGCATAATGAAATTACATCGTCCAGACCGACGGGAATGGCTCTTCCCGCTAATTCGTCTTTCACTCGGTCAGAGAGGCCATGTAAAAAGGTAGCGACCAGGGCCTCATTATTCCAGCTCAATTCAGCTGTGTGGATACGGAACTGAAGAGCATATTGCCCCACTGAACTAGATTCTTGGCGAAGACGTAAGACAGCACTAGCCGCTGAAGAAGCCCGAGCCGGCTCTTCGAAGATATTACGAAAGTGCTTCAAGAAATCGGACAGACTGGAAACCACCGGATTGTTCCTCTCCCACAGGGGGGCAGCCCAGGCCAAAGCTTCACCGGAGAGGAGGGAAATGATATAGGCTACCTTAGCCCGGTCAGACAGGAAGCTTTGAGGCTGAAGCTCAAAATGAATTGTGCATTGGCTGAGAAACCCCCTGCAGGCCTTGGAGTCCCCAGAGAAACGGAACGGAGCTGGCAATCTTAGTGAGTGTGAGGCTGCGACTGCTGCGATAGGTACAGCCGCTGGTTGTACTTGGGGTTGCGGATTCGGGGTTCCCAAGGAGACCTGAAGCTGCTCGAATCGAGAAGCCAGATCCTGGAGGAATCGCATCACCTGAGTCTGATTTGATTCCTGGGTTTCATGTCTGCGAACTATGCCCTGCAATGGATCATCCGCGGGGAGCGGGATGTCAGCCGGGTTCATGGCTGATCAAACTGTCAGGGTCACCTGTGGCCAGGTGACAGATGCACACCGTAGGGGGACAGGAGTGCACCGCGAGGTAGTGAACCCTATGGCTGGCTTCTGCGGATAGGAAACTGGGTGGTTGTGGAAAGCGGGACCAGAGGAGCACAACCGGGATCCTAACGGAAGCTAGAGCCAAGATTCCCCAGGGCGCGGAGTCTAAGACACAGCTGGTCTTCTCCAGGGCCTCTAGTGGTGAGGATGTTATGCTGCAGGCTGGGACCAGGTCGTGGCCTCTGGAGTTTCCTAGCTCACGCCCCGTAGGATAAGGGGAAAAGAGGGGAAGCAGCAGCACAAGATAAGAGAGAACTGAATAACAAGCTGAAGGTCAGGGGCCACAAGCAGACAAGGATAACGAAAGAACGAGCCGAAGGTCAAGGGTCACGAGCAGACAGGGATAGTCGGGGACAAGCCAATAACGTAACAGAGAGACAGACGTAGCACACGGCAGGCAGGAACCCAAACACACAATGCCTAATAAACACGTTGATCAGCAAAGCAGGCTTGCAGTGCACAGGTTAATATAGTGTTCTGTGATAGGGCCTGGGGTGGAGTCAGGCTGGGAGGAGATTATAAAGGAAGCCAGGTGAAGGAGGTCTGGTCTCAAAGATGAACACATGAGGAGGAAGGTAAGATGGCAGACAGACATTAATGCATATCCATGACACTCTGGTCCTCCGAGATGAAGCGAGAGGTACTTTGTCCCAGCCCTTCCCGGCAAACAAATCGTCTATGGCAGCGTCGTCTCCCATGTCCGAGAGCGACTCCAGGTCAGAGGTGTCACACTCCTCCGCGGGTATGTAGCTGGTTGTAGAAACGGAGCCACCACCTCCCGCGGATTCGCTAGGCCATGACTTCCCGACACCTCCGCCCACACACCAAGTCTCTCTGCCTGGCTTACCTCGACCTTTACTTGAAGCGGGACGTCCGGAACTCTTGTCGACGGATCCATCCAGGCCGGGCGTAAGCGGGCGAGACGGTCCACCACAACCGCTGGTCGGGGCTACCATGCCGGTCTTTCTCTTCGGTGGCGGACGCTGCGAGACAGTGGTGACCGAGTCAGCATCCTCGGATTTCTCCCGTTGGGGTTTTACGACCTCCTCCGCGGTCGTTGCAGTGTGCGTAGGGATAGCTCTCACAGCAGTGATTCCTCCTCTCTGAGTGGTGTTGTCCGCAGCACGGCCAGGGTAAATGGTTCTCGGCCTCTCAACCGCCGGATCCACTTCGAACAGGAACTCCCCACAGGCCTCACATCGCCCGAATGGCTTCAGCTGGCACACCAGTCCCGAACAGCCGAGACAAATCACACCCAGGGCCTCAACGTCCATGCACGAGTACAGGGCGAATCGACCCCTTGGCTTTAGCCGGATCCCCGTATCTGTTACCGGAGCAGCAGCAGTCAATGTCGTGGTGGAAGGGTGAACTGGAATCCACGATGTATGTCCGAACATGGCGACCTGTTGCTGATCCATCGCACACTGCAAAGTTTTTGCGCCAATGTCCCACGTGTAGTCGTTCACACGTATTGGACTCCTCCCCTTTGCTCCAGTTCGCGGGCTTTTCTTCTTTTCTGTTTCTGAGTCACGCCCACGAACTAAGCGATGGGGGTGTGTCCGGTGGCGCAGTGCAAATAGAAGCCCCCACGTGTAGTACTTCACACGGCTGAACTTCCCCCTCTTTCCACTCTTCTGCGCGGGCCTTTCCCTTCATTGGGTCATGTCCACAACTTCGAGCAGGGATGCACTTCGGCCAATGAAGGCCTGCCTATTCGCTTAACTCTTCCAACAGACACGTTCAATACTGTGGTGCACAAACACTATACCGGACCCGAGCCCCCACGTGTAGCGCCCTCCTCACTCCC